>CM018574.1:2052500-2485000 GCA_009078335.1 Salix brachista
GGGAAAGCACTGTTGCAATCCACAGTGCTGTGTGTGGGGAGCTACAGTGCTATCCCCACACCATTTAGTAAATTGTTAATTAATTCGACGATCCTATGTAATAAAAGAACCTGAACAAAGATTTAAAATAAGGAAAAAAAACGAGTCCATCCATTTTTTGTAAAAATAAAAATAAAAAAAAATTCGTAGCAATGTACCAGGATCACACTAATTAAATTTAATTGGAGTTTTTTTTCCCCATAAATATATCATAATATTTTATTTTTTAAAATTTATTTTTGATATTAATATATAAAAAAATCAACAATTATTAAAAAAATCAATTTTTTATTAAGCACGTGGCCGACCGCTTTAAGTAAGCAATTAGGATCCATAACGTGCCTTGTTAATAACTTTATGAGTTTTTTTTTTATTACTCCTTTTATTTTTACTTAGAAATACTTTCAATATTCTTCATTTTTCTATTACATGGTATTTAATCACCAACCAATGATTTTCATATAATATTAAATTGCTTATATTTTTATTAACTATTTTTTTTTGTCAACCCATCATCCAATTCAAATAAACAAAATAATATGCGGAACTGTAACTTTTATTTAAGAGTATATTAAAACAATATAAATTGAATTAATACATTAGAATTATATATAAACAATAAGTTTTCAATTAAAATAAACTTAAAAAAAATAATAATTTCATTTATAATTAAAATAATATTAATTCAGAAACGACATCGCTCCATTGCAAGTTGATCCACTCAAGTTATTATTTTAGCAAAAAGCATTCTTGAAACGTAAACCTTATCACTGTCCAAACACAGGACACAGCACCACCTTTCCAAAAGAGAACCAAATCCTTCGCACCACTGAAAGGGAAGCGAAGTCGTCGACGATATGCGCGGCAGCGGCGGCAGAGAGTAGAGGCGACTCCCAGCGTTGTGCGTAACAAGAACCTGGTTTCTCATTCTCTGTTCTGGTCAGTTATCCTCAACTTCTGTTCCTTCTCAAAGTTTCGAAGTTAGGGTTTAAGTGTTTGAGAGATGGAATCTTAATTTTGCAATCAGGATTTCAATTAATGTTTGTGTGATTGAGAATTTGTATCATTTCAGGCTTGTGAAAAGAAGATTTCTTGCAGTTGAGGGGCTCGGATTTTGAATTAAAAAGAGAAAGATGGAGTCTTGCAATTGCATTGAACCGCAATGGCCAGCTGAAGAATTGTTGATGAAGTATCAATATATATCAGATTTCTTTATCGCACTGGCCTATTTCTCTATTCCTCTAGAGCTCATCTACTTTGTTAAGAAATCTTCCGTGTTTCCGTATAGATGGGTGCTTGTCCAGTTTGGTGCTTTTATTGTTCTTTGTGGTGCTACTCATCTTATTAACTTATGGACTTTTAGTATGCATTCGCGAACTGTGGCTGTTGTGATGACTACTTCCAAAGTTTTGACTGCGGTTGTGTCCTGTGCCACTGCGCTTATGCTTGTGCATATTATTCCAGATCTTTTGAGTGTTAAGACTAGAGAGTTGTTTTTGAAGAATAAAGCTGCGGAGTTAGATAGAGAGATGGGTTTGATACGTACACAAGAGGAGACGGGTAGGCATGTGAGGATGTTGACTCATGAAATCAGAAGCACTCTTGACAGACACACTATATTGAAGACTACTCTTGTTGAGTTGGGCAGGACATTGGCGTTGGAAGAATGTGCATTGTGGATGCCAACTCGTACTGGGTTGGAGCTTCAACTTTCATACACTCTTCGTCAGCAGAACCCTGTTGGATATACTGTACCCATCCAACTTCCGGTGATCAACCAAGTATTCAGTAGTAACCGTGCTATGAAAATTTCACCAAATTCTCCAGTGGCTAGAATACGGCCTATTGCTGGAAAATACATGCCTGGAGAGGTGGTTGCTGTTCGTGTCCCACTCCTTCATCTCTCTAATTTCCAAATTAATGACTGGCCTGAACTTTCTACCAGGCGCTATGCCTTGATGGTTCTAATGCTTCCGTCAGATAGTGCTAGGCAGTGGCATGTTCATGAGTTGGAGCTTGTTGAAGTAGTTGCTGATCAGGTTTTAAATTACTTTATTTGTCTATTTTTTCATGGTTACATAATGACTTTTCCATTTTTTCTAGGAAATTGCTAAATGGGACCTCCACATTGACATATCCTCTTGCATCCGCTTTACTTTATTCTTTTTATTATAGCTGTAGAGGTTTGCATAGGTTGAGTTTCCATTTGACGGGTGCCCTCCAATAAGGATTTGATCAAATATCACTTTAAACCAAGAAGAAATATACTGCATCAGATCAACTTCGCTAATAAGTTTTCCATTAAATGCTGCAAAAGTTTTAACAGCTTGTCATTGAGTGCTTCATTTAAAGAAAGTTAATGAAAAAGACATGCAATGCATGTGCCTGTAATTTTTAGTTTGCTCCATGCCATTTAAAGAATGACAGCCTCAATCTGTTTCTGGCCTACAAAATTTTGTGGTCAAACCAGGTAGCTGTTGCTCTGTCACATGCTGCTATTCTAGAAGAGTCAATGAGGGCAAGGGACCTTCTTATGGAGCAGAATGTTGCACTTGATCATGCCAGGAGAGAAGCAGAAACAGCAATTCGTGCTCGCAATGATTTCTTGGCTGTTATGAACCATGAGATGAGAACTCCTATGCATGCAATTATTGCACTTTCCTCCTTGCTGCAGGAAACTGAGCTGACACCTGAGCAGAGGCTAATGGTTGAGACAATTCTTAAAAGTAGTAACCTTTTGGTCACTCTTATAAATGATGTATTAGATCTTTCAAGGCTTGAAGATGGTAGCCTTCAACTTGACTTGGGAACTTTTAATCTTCATGCTGTATTTTGGGAGGTAAGATTTCTTTCAGCTTGCCAAGTTGTTTGTAAATATAGTTATTTAGAATTTGTAAAACTTTTGTTGGATGTGGGTTGGTGAATATGATGCTTGTTTCTCCATTGCAGGTTCTTAATTTAATCAAGCCAGTCGCATCTGTTAAAAAGTTGCATGTAACCTTAAATTTGGCTCAAGATTTACCAGAATGTGTCATTGGTGATGAAAACCGACTAATGCAAACTACTTTAAATGTTGTTGGTAATGCTGTTAAGTTCTCGAAAGAGGGAAGCATCTCAATCACTGCATTTGTTGCAAAATCAGAATCTTTAAGAGACTGTCGAGCTCCTGACTTTTTTCCAGTGACAAGTGATGATCACTTTTATCTGCGTGTACAGGTTAATTTCTCTGATGCTCAATTAATGATCTTTTTCCTAGTGATGTCGAGCTTTTTGTTCCAGGGGTTGGTGATGAGTATCTTTTATCTTCTGGTACAGGTAAAAGATTCAGGACAAGGAATTAATCCTCAGGAAATTCCCAAGTTGTTTACAAAATTTGCACAAACTCAAACTTTGGCAACCAGAAATTCCAGTGGCAGTGGACTTGGCCTAGCAATTTGTAAGAGGTAATTCAATTTGCTGTTTTTATAATGCAATTTTGTATTAGCTCTCAGGCACACAGTTATTTTAAATTTTAAACTTTCTGGACAGTGGTTTGATTTTCTCAGTTCTACTGACATTGAAATTGATTATTACATCTACATCTTGCATGTTTGTGATCAGATTTGTAAATCTTATGGAGGGACATATTTGGATTGAAAGTGAAGGTCTAGGCAAGGGATGTACAGTTATCTTCATTGTAAAGCTTCGCATTCCTGAGCGCTCAAATGAATCTAAGAGTCCACTCCTACCGAAAGCAAACCATGGACAGTCAAGTTTTCCAGGACTCAAAGTTCTTGTCTTGGATGATAATGGGTCAGTCAAATCTCATTCTTATCATTCTTTATATTTCAAGTTTATGCTACATTTTCATTATAAGGTTGTATTTGGAACGGGGTTGAAAATTTGAAAGGAAAATCTCAAGGGAGTATGATTTAAAGATGAAGTGTTAAAGGCGTAAAAATATTCAGGGATGAAATGTTAAAAGATGTTTGGCAGGAGTTGAAAAAAATAGGGGTAAAAAAAGGGGGTCTCAGTATAAATCAAATCAAATTTTAAACTAAATGAAATTATATATATATTTTTAAATATTACCATACTTGTGGATTGAAAATGAGAAGTGAAAGAAAAATGAAAAAATAAATGTCTCTCTTTGAAAATTTTTCATTCCCCAAAAATTATGCTAAACACAAGTATACAATGCTAAAACTTATCTTTGTAAACTTTAATCCCCTCTACCTCCATACCAACATATCTTGAAAAGATTCTGTCAATGGAAAATTAAGGATGTTTAATTAAGTATGAATTGTTCAAAATAGAAAAAAACAAGGGCTTTATTTGACTAATATTAAAAATAATATAAGAGATAAAAAATTAGGTGAACCAAACAAGGCTCTTATCTCTATGTTGGAGAATTTAGAAAACAACTCTTTTTTTTTTTTTCAATTTCTAAAAAATTAGAGAAATTGAAAACAAACATTTATTTTTTTAAATTCCATTAGTAAACATGCTTTCTTTTGCTCTCGATTTCTTATATTTATTTTTACTTGTAGCTGTGTCTAAAATGAGACGGTGCATGGAGCAGGTACATGAAAAGCAGCCTTTTATACTCTAATGTTTTGGGGCTTGTGTGCTCTTGTTTAACAAGACTCCGTAGCTGCTTTTACCTGTAATCACGTGGTTGAAATGCTAACTTTGCCCATATCTTGCAAAGCATAACAAGTTAATAATTTCTTTGATGGATGTACAATGGCTAATTTTCCTTGGCACATCAACACGGACACAGGTCAAAATGAAACATTGAAATCTAAAGAGTCAAATTGAATTCAAACAAAAATCAACATGAATTTTGTATCTTTTTTTGGACATGGCATTGAAACCATGTTTGAAGTATGTAAAGATTGTCAAGCTTGTTTGTGGTTTACAGGGTTAGCAGGATGGTGACCCAAGGACTTCTTGTTCATCTAGGGTGCGATGTGACGGCTGTAAGTTCAAGTGACGAGTGCCTACACATGGTATCTCAAGAACACAAGGTGTTGTTTATAGATGTGTGCATGCCTGATGGTTTTGAAGCCGCTGTCCGTCTGCACGAAAAATTCACGAAACATCATGAAAGGCCGCTAATAGTGGCACTTGCTGGAAACACAGACAAAGTGACCAAGGAGAACTGCATGAGGGTCGGTATGGACGGTGTTATACTGAAACCTGTATCTGTTGACAAGATGAGGAGTGTTTTATCGGACCTCCTCGAACATTGGGTCCTGTTTGACGCCATGTAAGCGGCGGCGGGGGTGATAGGAAAAGCACCAATTAGAGGGAAGCAAAATCTGTAAGTCATCTTCTGCCTTCTTTTGCATGTAAATACCATACAGTATTGGATCAATACAGTGAAGTGGAGCACTGGAAAGCACAACATGTCATTGCTAAAAGCTAGTTCATGTACTGTTTTGTGCACCTACATGTAAAACCCTAGGCAGAAGAAACAGTCCCGGATTCGGGGAAATTTGAGTGTCTGATGGAGTAATTTGTAAAACGAACTGCTGCTATCATATCATATAATAAATCTCATTTTGGATGCGGAAATTTCATTTGACATGTTCCACTTTTTTCTTGGTAAATCATGTAAAATATTTTAGGCAAAAACCTCTGAATTATTTTATGCAAATTTTGGTCAGTTAAAAGTTGTAGATTCGCTCTATTTGCTTGGAAGAATTGTCAAACACAGGATATAAATAAAATGAAAAGAATTTTTCCAAAAACAAAAAGAGAAGGGAAAATAAAATGAGTACGAAAAGAATGGATGGAAATCAATCTCTCATTTTCTTCACTAACAGGAGGAACTTGATGTATTTTCAAGTATTTTTTTTTCCAATGATTTTGTTACCATCCTGTTAAAACTATTAAAAAACATCTTAACTATTAAAGCATTAATTTAAATGTTTTTCAAATGAAAAATAGTTAATAAATAAATAAAAATACACGTTTTAAATACCAATTCCATCCCCGTAGTCGTTTTCTAACCAAGCACCCTTGGAGGAAGTACACTGAGGTAATTCTGGAATTGAAGGATTGAGTTCCTCATCCTGAGGAGGGGCTTGAACAAGTGAAACATTTTCTGCTATTCACAATTATACTTCCTTTAAGAACATGTTTGATGGATTAGCATATTAAACACCAGCTCATGTGAATTGTGATTTATAATTTTTTGATAACTCACTCGTGTGATCTTATCTGCATTCAAGTGTAGATAATCCCATTGTCATGCGATTTATATTAAATCTTGGTGATGTTGTACCAAGATATCTAAATGGTTGAGTATCAGAGATTATATGTCGGATAGTTGGTGAATCACTTGGTTCTTGCAATTTGATTTATCTTCAAAGATAGCCAATCGCTACTGCTTAATGCCTAGTGCCTGATGAACTAAGGTGACCGATGATTGATACTTGCAATTTTTTCAAGATTTTGGAGCTCTGAGATGGTTAAGTAAGTGTATTTTTCAAAGAGAAAATGTAATAATATTTTTGAGAGAGAGATTTTGAAAATATATATACTAAAAAAACTCAAAAAATGAGATTGTGAACCCATTTTTTAAGAATTCAATGGGTCTTCAAAGCCCATGATTCTTATCATTTGGTAAAGAGGAAGACTAAAAAGTTTTATTTTCTTGACATCATCAAATACTTCTTATGTGTCAAAGAGCAAAATATCTCTAACTTATTAGATAAAAAAATATCTGTCTTGTCAAAAGAAAAATATTCCTGACTCATTAGAATCTTGTGGTCCACCATGGAGCCTAACAAGATTCTTTGAGTCACATGTACTTGGGGTCACACTTGGTTGAACTTAAGGATATTGAGATTAATAGTTCGTCAACTCTGTATATCTTCGGGTTCAACACTTGATTGAGTTCAGAAATGTTGAGTCCGACAACTTGTTAGACCCGTATAGACGTGTGATGAGAAATTGGTGACCACATGTTACACAACCTACTATCAAGATTGAAATTTGATTTCAGAAAGCCAACTTTTTTTTATAGGAGTGTGAGACAATAAAAAACCTGTCCTAAAACACCAACACTATTGGAATTAAATCAAATGACACTATAAAGCTAGTTAATCTTCGATAAGTTGGTCTAGTTCTCTTAAGAGCCAAAGAATTTAAAAATAACTCTCACACACAAATTGAAAACTCAGAATTATATTATTCAATGAGTACTCATTTTAGGCATACAAAGAGTTTAATAACTCTTAGAAAATAACCCTAATAATTATTCATGTGGACAAAAATATCCAAAATAAGCTATGAAATTGATTATTGAGGTTGTCTCCCCTTTAGTTTTCTTGTTTATCAAGGATAATTAATTGTGGTTTTAAAAAATCTTCTCAAAACACGAACACCCTTGTTGTCTTTCTTTAACTTTCCTTATAGGATTGGAAAACCACCTAAAATAACCTAACCAATTTGTCTTTAAATACCACCAACTTTGTTTCCTTGTGTAGCTAGGATGAAAATGAGTCCCTATAAGAAAAGGATCATAAGACATTGATGAATCCTTGTCACACTTGAAAATTATATTGCAGCTCATTAAAGATCATTGTAGAACTAGAAAAAAAAATGACAAAACAAGTTACCTCATTCTTGCAAAAAAAATAAAAAAATCCTTGCCAAATAGAAAGTCAACATGTCAAAAGGTGGGTAAAAATTTAGGTCGATCCAACGGTTCAATTTGGAGCTATGCTCAATAATATAAACTAAACTTTAGAAAAATTGATGCCAAAATCCAAATAGGATATTGCTTGGATCGTATCACTTGGGCTTAATGCTTGATTGAGTCCAAAGGTTCCATGTCTAATAACTCGCTAGACCTGTATATATTCGAGTTCAACATTTAGCTAAATCCTAGGGTGTTGAGTTTGGTAGCTTGCAAGACTTATATATGTTTGGGATTAGCGGTTGGTTGAGCTCAAGATTATTGGGTCTGACAACTTGCAAATCCATATATACTTAGACTCAATGTTTGATTGAACTCAAAAATATGGGGTCTAATAGCTCATTAGCTCTATATATGACTGGGTTAAACGCTAAACTAAGCCTAAGATTACTGAGTTTGATACCTCAATTCATATGCTATTCGACTCAGCATTTAATTGAGTCTAATACTATTGGTGAACATCCAGGTAAAAATAAACCATGCCAATAAATCACTTGGGGTCCGATTTTTACTTTCCGATGATAGAGACAAAACCCAGACCTCCCTTATGTTTTTGTTATTCTGAAACAATTAATATTTAAAAGTTTCATTTTTGTAATATTTACTGCATCTTGTTTATACTGGTTTGCCTATTCCTCATGATATTGAACTCAAGTAAAAGAAAACCATAACATGAAAGGAAGAGGAAATTAAGCCATACTCCTAAACCTCGTCCATTGGAGTTGTAGCAAAAGCAACTGTAACAATTATTTTTTTGGATGCGAGGAAATCTCATTCCCGGGAAGTGTATTTTGTAGGTCTATGTGAGAGAGTGAAACCTTGACTATTCTAGTTTTTTACAAGGGATGCACGCTTTAACTTGAACTCGAGAACTGCTGTGCATATCGTAATTTCCTAGTAATCTTAACAGCGGTGTTCTTCTTAACAGAGCCTATTGGCAATGAAAAACCGATAAAACAACTAGCTGCGATGAGATGAGAGAAAGAAAAACATCATTATGTTTATTTGTGTACATGCACACACACGATGGAGATAGAACACAAACACAACAACTTTGTTAAAAAGTCATCAAACGAGATTTAGCTCACTTGCTACTGAAACTTGAGAGCAAAAGGTAATCTAAAGGCAATATTACAGATGAAAACACAGTGCAGCCATGAAATAACATCACAAAAATAGCCCTTCAAGATTGAGTCGGGGAAAAACAAACAAATTGAAGACTCCAGTGACCATCATATTAGTAAACACAAGACTTAAACCTGAAACCACGGGGTAATAAACTTTTTAGTCCTAAGCTAATACCCAAGCTAATTATATTGTCATTACCATCAAATTTATGATGTAAAAAATAATTCTCTTTTTATATTACTCAAAAATTCGAAATCCAAAAATATTTTTAGACACAAATAAATGAGCTTTTGAGTTGCAATCAGTCAAAACAATAATAGGATAGACATATTGTTGGAGAAAAATAAATAATAAAAGGATAGAAATATTGTTGGAGAAAAATAAATAATAAAAGGATAGACATATTGTTGGTGAAAGATAAGATGAAGATTTAATCGCGCTAATTGGAAGGTGGGGAACCAAATTACATCTAAGTGTCTGTTTGAGAGTGTGATTAAAGTTGTTTTAAAACTTAGGGGATCAATGTGTACATAATATTCAAAATCAATTATAATTTGATAATCAAAACTTATTTTTCACATCATTTACATATTAACATATGTATATATTGAATGACAGATTCGTAGGATGTATAAAAGGGAAGTCAAATACTTCCCTATTATTTAGGATCTAGCATTGATAGTTATTTATGTATAGTTAATAACTATCCTAAATTAGACATATAGATGTTGTATATATCCTAGGTCCTAGGCAGTGATAATTATGAGATTAAAATACAATTTTCTACATGGTATCAGAGCCTATCTCATAAAACCTAGATCCAGAACCTTCCCTTCCACCCCAACACCAGAAAATCATGTCAGAAAACACCACCAAAGAAACCCAAATAGCCGGAGAGTTTCAGAGCCTACAGATCTCCTATAGATTGAATGGAAAAAACTATCTGAAGTGGTCACAAATAGTAAAAACATTTCTCAAGGGAAGAGGAAAGATTAGTCATTTAACAGACAATCCCCCAAAACCAGAAGACCCAAAGTTCACCCTATGGGATGAAGAAGACTCCATGATTATGTCATGGCTATGGAATTCCATAATGCCAGAAGTCTGCGGGCCTTACATGTTCCTGAATACAGCAAAAGATGTATGGGATGCAGTAAAACAGACCTAATCTAAGGTCAATGCTGCTGCCTTAATCTATGAGATCAAGACCAAGTTGTCAACAACCAAACAAGGTAATATGCTGGTTATTGAATACTACAACATCATGAAAATTTTCTTGTTGGAGTTAGATTATTATCAAGATTTTAAAATGAAGTGATGATGCAACAATTTTAAAAAATTATGTGGAGAGGGAAAGGATTTTTGAATTCCTTGCAAGACTGAACATGAAATTTGATCTAGTAAGAGTCCAAATACTAGGAAAGAAATCTATGCCCTCACTCAATGAAGTCTTTTTAGTAATAAGGGTAGAAGAAAGAAGGAGGATAGTGATGATGGAGGCCACTCACACATAAGGGTCTGCTATGATGATAACTCATGGCAGAAATGAAATCAAACATGATGCAGAGAGGATAAAAACTGAAGGGAGAAAAATCCCAAAACAAAAGCAATTCTATAACCACTACAAGAAAACATGCCATATATAGGAGATATGCTGGAAATTGCATGGCAGAACATCATCAAGGAATCAAATAGCCCTAACAAGGATGAGGCGTAATGGAGTATTCAGGTGGAATCAGCCAAGAGGACATGCACACTTGGCTAATGGTTAAGAGACATCCTCAGAAACTAACACTCCAGAGCTAAGAGGACTTAACAAGGAGGAGATTGAGAGCCTAAGATCCATACTCAACACCATGGAGAAACCATCTGGTCATGCTCTCTTGCTCAAAATGGTAAAATTCTAATTTCTCATGCATTTTGTGCCTCAAACCAGAGCCATTCCAGCACTTGGGTCATTGACTCAGGTGCAACAGATCACATGACCCCCTCTGCAGATGCCCTCAAATCCTATCAACCCTGTCATGACAGTAAGAGAATTACAGTGGTAGATGGGCCTGTAACCTCAGTTACAGGCCAAGGAACACTTTCTTTTAATCCCTCTTTTACATTTAAAAGAGTACTACATGTTCCTAATCTCACCACAAATCTGCTGTCTATTTGAAAACTCATTAAAGACATAAACTGCAGTGTAACTTTCTTTTTTGATTACTGCATTTTTCAGGACCTAGCTATGGGGAGGATGATTAGACATGCTAGGGTCAATGATGGGTTGTACATGCTTGAAATGTAAGGCAACAGTGGCAAAGGCAGCAATAGTAACTCTCCTTTCCTATCATTTATTTCAATATATTCAAATAAATTTGTGATGTTTGGAATCATCATCGTCGTCTAGGACATGTACCTTTTATTTCAACTGCCTTATCAATGTTTTTTTTAACCAAGTAAAAAAATATTCAAAGTTTATTTCATATTTTAGTTTAGTGGTCTTTTGCGTCATGTTATTAGAATATTATTGCATTTCTTCTCCTTTGTATACTTATGTTTAGAATGAATTCTTCTCACATAATTTTTTAATTTTTATTGAACATAAATAGGTGGTAGTAACATTCTAACATGTCATTCTACTACTAATACAACTATAATTTATTTTCATATCAAAATAAAAATAAGAATTTTTTTCCTCATAATTTATTTACTTGATGAATACCGGATACTAATTAGATTCAAACTTACATGCATTAGCTCGCACACACATGCATATAAAACACATATATTTTTAATCAATAATATATATATATATATATATATACATATATAACTAATAGTACTAAAATAATAATGTAAACCCCGGGAAATAAATGTAAGTGTTAAATTAAAGAAATAAATTAAAAGAGAAATAAAATAAGTTGAGGGGAGGGTGAAATTGAAATAAATGTAAAGATTATGACTTATAATATAAGAAGAGAACATGTGGGGTAAAAAGAAAACATTTAAAGGAAATGGGGGACCTTAGTGCAATAAGAGAAATTGAGTAGTATAAATACCCCTCTTTTGTCTCATTTCCAGCAATAGGTGAGGGAGAAAGAGAAGGAGATTGTGATATTTTCTTGCTCAATTAAAGAAGAATTTCGAAATAAAAGTGAGATTTAGGGTTACTAAAACCTATAAACATCAAAAACCCAAGGATTGGGAGCATTATTGGAAGGAGAAAGTGGAAGAAAAGAAGTGTTTGGCCGACACTTGTAGGAAGAAGGAGAGAAGAGGAGGATATTAAGATTTCACAAGCTATTAGGATCTTGAATCCCTCTTGGTATGGTGTTTCTTATATGCATTTAAAAGATTCTTTACCTTGTTGCTTTATGGTTAAATTGCATGACTTTTCCTTATGAATTTTGGGTTAGGGTTCTTGAATAAAAATTTGGGGGAAATGTGGAGTTGTGTAAAATTGATGAATGTGGCATGAAATAGGATGTGAATGTTGTGTAATGAATGGCTGAGCATGAAAGGAATGAGGGAAGTCTTGTTTCCCAAAGCCAATTTTCGGCCAAATGCATGTGTTGCAGAAATTAACAACTTGACAGATTCATGTTGTGACTTTGAGAGAGATTTTGAGTGGTAAAACAAAGGAATTAGGGTCAGGTTCCTTTAAAGGAGTTGTAGTTCTGGATGTCTACTATCCAAGGAAACTTGTTTCACTTAATTTGGAATTTTATAACTCTAGTTAAGGGTCACCTAACATGACTGTGCAGGGCAGATTCTGCAGAACAGCAGGTCTGTCACATTTGAGATGCATTTCGTAAATTTTAGGGACAGAACTGGGTTCTATTCCCTTCATAAGAGTTGTATCCCTATATGTTATCTTTCTAACAAGATAAAGTTTGTACAAAACGGAGTTCTACAACTCCAGTTATGGGAAAACATCTGGGCAGAGGTCGAAATCCGACCTCTGCTGACAGTTTTGAGAAAAAAAGGAAAAGAGGTGGGAGGTCGCGAAACGATGTAGTGAGATGCATTAAAGGAAAAGAAACAAGTTATGTTTGAAAATGGATGTTTAGAATGATATTTTTAACGTCAAAAGTTGTAAAAGAATAACAAATGTAAAGGCATATTGAATTGTTTCGGTGGGGTTGTTACAACAAGTGTGGTGTGCTTTTGTTGCTGAATTGTTTGTGTTGAACTAAAAATTCATGCTTGTCGTGTGCTGGAAATTGATGTGTATTTTGTTGAGAATTTCATGAGTGTTCGGCTGAAATTGTGGAAGGATTTTGCATGCCGAAATTAACAATTTTAGGATATGAAAGGGTAAAATGTGGAACATTTGGGTATGAACATATGAACTCTTGAAATGAGTGTAGTGACGGATATAGTTCAAAAATGCAAGGGTACTGATTTATGACCATTGATGTAGCAGGTGGTGCGGTCGGGATTGGATCATCGTCAAGGCAAGCTCAGCCCACAAGTGGAGCAGGTAGGTGCCTTGCACCTTCCTTTTTCATACATTGAATAAGGAAATACTTTAACATGAATATTACTATATTGTGTAAGAACCTATATCAAATTGTTGAAAGCGTAAATGTTGACGAACGATTGATTAGCTTCGGCTAATGGCATCCGAATGGATGACCGGGATGAACGATTGATTAGCTTCGGCTAATGGCATCCAAATGGATGACCGGGACGAATGATTGATTAGCTTCAGCTAATGGCATCCGAATGGATGACCAGGACGAATGATTGATTATCTTTGGCTAATGGCATCTGAAAAGGATGACCGGGGTGAATGAACGATTAACCTCAGTAAATATGCCCTAAGAGGATAGATGGGTTATTAATTATGGTTGTATTGAGGACGATGTTTAAGATTTTGTAGACCCAGGATGATTGGATCGAGATTGATTTTAAGGGTTCTATTACTGTTTTGGGATCGGTTACTGTTTTGGGATCGGTTACTGTTTTGAGACCTGTAATTGTTTGATATGTTACTGTTAAATTGATGCATTTATATGCATTACAAGTTATTTGTACCAAGTACATGAAGAAATTATAAATGTTAATGCCTCTTGTAACTGCCAGACCGTTTAGTTACCATTATTATTATCATTAAGTAATTACATTTTTTTAAATGTTTTGTATTGCTGTAGGGACGTCACATCCACGAGATGTCTAAGGAACCCGATACACGGGAACCTACTTTTGCAAGGAATCATGTAGATGCATTATAAATCACAATGTATTTTGTGTGAATCAATGTACTGAACACATAACTTTTATTAGACCCTTTTGTGTACATTCGTAATGGCTATTAGTAGTATAGGAATGCAACCTCATGTCCATGTATGTATATTTTTAATATGAATTTCTAATTATGCAACTATAATACTACATGTTTATGTAAGATCCACTTTTAATGAAATGTTGATTGTATGGATGGTATTCTGATGATGTGAGGTAATCAGGTTCGCTGATTTCCGGTATCATATGTGTCAGATATATATATATATAAAAAAAAAATCCGGGCTGTTACAAATAAATTCTCAAAATCTAATAAGTAAAGTGTACATATTTAACTTTTTTACTGAATTTATAATGAATGCCGCACAATACAATAAAATTAAATTGACATCACTTGGGAAAACAAAAACTTATGGAGATAGCAATATAGTAGTTGATCCAGTGATAATAGCTTAACTTATGGGTTTGCTTCCCCTATAGTTTCAAGTTTGAGTCATGTGGTTGCTAATATGATAATCACTAGAAGTTTACATGGTCATTAACCTCAAGACCTGTGAGATTAATCAAAGTGTACACAAACTTATCCAGACATCCATATTAATAAAAAAAAAACTTTTTTGGAGATCACTTTATTTATTATACATAAATATGGTGGTCAAATTTTCCGAGAGTTTGAAATCTTTGATTCTAAGATCTCATGATTATGAGATTTCTATTTTTTTTTTGAACTTATAGCATTTGTACGTATTTGATTTTTAAAATGCATGGTAAAACCTTTTATTAGTATAAACAATAGAATTTATTTGCTGTTTTGTTTTTTTTCGAAAAAGGAAGATTTATTATCCTTGTAATATAGAATCCGTGTGGTTTGAATGACTCGTTTGGCGGTCCATCGCCTCATTCAAAAACAACAAAGAAGACGACCCTCCTGAATATTTCCAAAACGCAGCCCTCCACCCACTTGCCCGTTCACACTTCCTCCTGTTTGGCTAATCATTTCAAAAATATTTTAAAAAAAATATTTTTCATTATTTTAAAATATAAAAAAATATTATTTTAATATATTTCTAAATAAAAAATAAAAAACCCAAATATATAACTTAATCATCAAATAAAAAATATTTTAAAAAATAAATTCATCCACATTCCAAACAAGATCTTTGATTAACACCAGCAGGGGTTTGTCCCAGCGGTAATTGGAGGGCACCCCCCTTCAAGGGACCGTGGTTCGAGTGTCCCAGTGGTATTTGGAGGGTGCCCCCCTTCCTGACACCCTGGTTCGATCTCTGCTCGGTACACCTGTTATTCCCGCGGTGCTTTACATGCTCGTTGGACTTGCAGGATGTTAAGTGGATCCGGGGAATAGTTAAGGTACACGCAAGCTGGCCCGGACACCCCGATTACAAAAAAAACTAATATTTGATTAACTAAACAAAGAACCCAGCCGCTCGTATTTGATTGTAGTTGCAATGTATACATCTACTTTATATACTGTTTGGTCACTATCATGAAACCACGAAAATAAAAATAATTTTTTTTATTAAAATTATTGTATCATTGAAACAATTTCAAAATCATTTTTAATTTTTTTAAATATAAAATATAAAAACATATTTCCAGATATAATACTTACTATTTTATATTCATAAACTATCCATGTATTCAGCTGAAATATATAAAGACGCAATTTATTATAAATATATAAATATAATTTATAAAATAATGTTTTTTTGTAAGAAAATATATCTAATCCCTATTAAATTAAATATATAAATATATAAATATAATTTATAAAATAAATTCCTTGACCATGACATCAATCTTTGATGCTAGAAACTAATAAATTAAAGGGTGCGCAAGCGACTCTAGTAATTAGTAAAGGATCGTAATAAAACAATTTGGATAAAACAAGGACTATTTAATCTACAGTGAATAAATTTTTCAGGGACCAAATTATAATTAGCTCTTCTACAGAAAGGACCCCATGCCTCGCAACGAGGGAGCATAGTATTCACATTTCACAGCGAGATAGGAGCCTCATGTGCTTGCCCTCTCTCTCTCGCTTTCCTTGCCCTCAACGTTAGTATTTCCTTAACGTTTGTGGACATTTATTGTGGGGCTATCGTGTTTTGCTCGGAATCTGACTGGCCAGTCTCTGGAAGTTGAAGATAAAGTGTTTTGCTTGGACAATCATCATCACTTGAGGATTGGATTGAAGAACCCAGGAGAGAAAAATGAAGGGAGGGTTAGTCGTGGATGACGGGTTTGTCTATGAAGAAGAAAAGCTTCTCACAGTGCTTAAAACTTGTTTGTTCTCCGCTAATGATGGCTTCACTGTCTATGATTGCAAGGGTGAGGTGGTGTTCCGTGTTGAATCGTATGGGCCTGACTCCCGTGACAAGGGTGAGCTCGTTCTCATGGACGCCCATGGCCGCTGTCTGCTCACCGTCAGAAGAAAGGTATCTCCCTCCCTCCCTCTCTATATTTGGATGAACGAGTTGACTCGGCTGGTCCTCTCTTGTTCACTGTATTGAGATACTGGGGTTTTCAGATCTAGCTGAACATCCATTTTGATATATGATTCTAATGAATTAATGGGAGTCTACTTGATTTTAGATTTACATGAGATATATGATTTCTTACCTGAATGATATCGAGTCAACCCGGTGAGTTAACAAGAAATCGAACATCCATTTATAATTTCCTAATATAGGAGGCGGCGGAGGATATTTTCATCAAAGAAGATTAAAGTTTCTTTTCTTATTTAAAGAATGTAAAGATCTATTTTGGATATTTTCATAATATATTTTATTATTATTATTATTATTTTCATGTCTTCTTTTCGTATAGTTTCAATATTTTCAGTCCACCACCGACGATCGATATATTCAAGTTTTCTTGAGTAAAATAATTTGTACGCGCAGAGACCGAGTCTGCATCAAAGGTGGGAAGGCTATTTAGGGGAAGGAACGGACGGCAGCAAGCCGGTGTTCAGCGTGCGCAGAACATCCATGATCGGACGGTGTACCGTGACGGTGGAAGTGTGCGGGAACCCAGGCGAGGAGTACCAGATTGCGGGATCTTTTGCCGACCGATCATGCACAGTTCTGAATACAGGGAAGGAATCGGTGGCTGAGATCAGACGCAAAGTAGATACCTCCACTAATGTTGTGCTTGGCAAGGACGTCCTCTCTTTGTGCCTCAAACCTGGTTTTGATGGGGCATTTGCTATGGGGTTGGTTCTGATTCTTGATCAGATCAACGGTTATGATTGTGTGGAGAATGAGATTAAGGAGAACCCCCTCACAGAGGATTGCAAAGTTGATGCTTGATTTTAATCAACAACTAATTTTCATCTCTTATAATGTACGGTCATGTATGCTTCGCTGGACATTGAAAAGAGACATGGGGATTTAGGTGAGACACTATGAAATTATGTGCCCCAGCCGGTAATCCTAGCAATGAAAGGATTTTAGAATATTAAATGAATCCTTTACCATGCTTGGAAACTATACATGTTCTTGTAGATCTAGGAAAAGTACTAAAATTAGTTGCTAAATGTTCTTGTATTATTAGAAAAATAATCATCTCAAATAATTATGTAGATCAACATTAAAAATCAATTCAAGTTTATTTAGAACATGATGATGTAGATCAACAAAAAGATTATTGAAATGTGCGCGTGACCACTTTAATCAATTAATGTAGATCTTTATGTTGTACGATCATATAATAAGAATATTAAAAGAGACATGGAGTTTTAGTAGCATGAGAGTGTGACGAGTGGATTAACAAGTTCTCTGAGGGGTGTGGCGTGATGACAAAAAAGCTTGAGATCTGCATAGCAGATATCGAGTTCGAGTTATGACGTGAATCTCTTGTAAGAGTTTGAGACAACCGGGATTTTACTCGCTCATCTAGGTCTATAAAATGTGTTTTTCAGGCGGTGAGGTTTTCTTAGAATCCAAAAACGAAAAAAAGTTTTATATTAATTTTTACTCATATCCCAATTTAGAGGAACCAAAGACCGGGTCATAACCGAACATAACATATGGAGTTGAGGTGATGACGGAGGAAATACGTTGAAGGGCAAGGGGCCATATCATCCCTAAAAATCGGAAAACTCTACATTTTAGCTCTAAAACTTTGGAAATTTTTCAAATGATATTCATAAATTTAATGTGGTTTGCACTCCGTGAATGAATTATCTTCTGAAAATGTTCCAAGAATCCCTCGTCATGGTAAAAAGATATCAGAGTTCCTTTTCATTAATTTACAAGTTTCATGTTACATTTCTGGAGATGTTCCAAGAACCCTCGTCGAATCTTCATTTCTCAATTGATTCAAGAATCACTGTCAGCTTATGAAATGACAGAAAATGAATCAAGAATACAGGGATATGTTACAGCCAAGTGCACCAGTAAGCTCTAGAGCCTGGAATTTATTGTTGTATTCCTTCAGAAGCTCCGATCGAGCCATCCCCCCTTTCAAGAATCTGAAACGAGCAGCAGGAGTGTGATGCAAGCTGTGAGAAGCAATGTACAGGATGACCCGACCCAGCCGTATGCTCCAAGAACCTGCGTGACAGAAAGAAAGTCATGTTAAGGAACTATCTCACCTAAAAACTTAAGCTTATAAGTGAGTCCCCATAATATGATTTATATTATTCTCTAACATCCCCCCTCAAGTGAAAGCCCTTTGGGCTTGAAACTTGCACAGGCCCACATCACCTTGTGCTTGGTATTTATCAAATAGAATGGGGGTGGTGAGATTCGAACTTGTGACTGCCGGGTCAACAAGGTTCTGATACCATGTTAAGGAACCATCTCACCTAAGAGCTTAAGCTTTTAGATGAGATGGTTCCTTAACAAGTTCCTCGGAAAAATCAGCAACGAAGCAACATTACAGGATGGATTTTTTGCGGAAAATCAAGAAACAGGAACCATCCTGAGGATTTCTGTACCTGGAAAGGAACTGGAGAAGGAGGTCCGGAGGAGTCCTTGAGCCCGGTGAATCCAATATCGTACGCGATGCTTCCATCAGGTTTGAACAGCCCAAAGTTCCTCTCAGAAGTCGGTCCAGGCTTCAGGTTTTCGTTGAACAGGGCGAAGATATACGCTCTCATCGCAAGCTTTGGCCTGTACGGGGTTCCCTTCTTCTTCGCCAGGCGTTTACGCAGGTTGTGATTGTAAGCCCTGGCGTTTTCCACGGAGGCACCTGGTTCATTGTCGTCCCCTTTAGAAGCCCAGCCTGTTTCGGAGACGATGATTTCCATCTTGGGAAACCCGGCCTTCTCCAACGCAGCATAGCCTGCATCAACTTGAGCCTCAAACATGTTATCGTAATGCAGATTCGTTTTTGGATCGTGAATTCCCTTGTTCGATTTGAAAAGAGCGTAGTTTATGTCGATTGTCACAGGATCGGACTTGTAGGCTAGAAAAGGGTAGGCGTTGATGTAAAAAGGAGAGCCGGCCTGCGAGAAGAACTGCAGCAATGGCTTCATGTAGACCAGGATATCTTCCTTGAAAACGCATGAAGATGGCGGGTAGGAATTTTCGAAGACAGCCTCAGAATGTGGGCTCAAAACCTGAACAACCTTCGTCAAACCCAGCTTTCCGAGGGCGGAGTAGACATTTTTAACCGTCGGCAGCAGAACCTCCCATAGTTCGTGGTCATCACCGCCCAGGATCTCATTTCCCACCGCGATCCCAACGATCCTTGTTCCAGGGAGGAATGGCTGCACATTATCCTTTATCCAATCCATGGCAGGATCCTCCCCTACGCTCATTTCTGTCAAGAACTGGTTGCCGAGCCCGACTATGATTTCAATTCCAGAGCCGTTGAAGGCCTTGAGGACTTCGTGATCAGCGGTGTAGATTCTGGTGTTCTTGATCTTGGCTGCTTTCAGCAGCGTCACCACGCTGCCTGGTGAAGGTAGATTATCCGCTATCATGCCGTAGTTTACTCCGTAGTTCCCCTGGAACGCGTACACCGTCAAAACTGCACGAGACAGCAGATTGTTAAAACCACCATGCATCATCGCTAAAAGTTCATATATATATATATATATATATATATATATATATAAGACATTAATATGACTAGAAACCTTTTTGTTAAATTAATATATGCTTCAATTAATACATTAATGATCCAATGAAATAGATAATTTGGCAGGTTGGATAATACAAGTAATGCGAGTTTGAGTTTTAAATGGATCAAGACGCACTGGTTAATGGAGTATTGTTGACATTCCTTTTTTAAATGTTTTTGTTTAGAATGCTATTAAAATAATATTTTTATTTTTATTTTTATTTTTTTGAGAATTATTTTTAACATAGTATATCAGAATAATATGAAAGTACATAAAATTAATTTAAAAAAAAATTTAAAAAAAATTTTGCCAATTTTTTTTTTTTTATTTTGCCAATTTTTTTTTTTTAAAAGCACTGAAAAACATGCAATTAGTCAAGAATTTTTCATGAGCACATGGCTGATACCATTTTTCATTTAGAAACTTTTTTTTTTGGTCAAAAACTGAGTGTGTTAGATACAAGATAAATTATCACGCGAATCAATGGTAAGAATAGAAATCAATCAAATTGCAAAATTCATATGAAATGGAAGCAAATTAAAAAACAAGATATAACAAATGATAAATAAATTATGAAATCTAAAAATATCATGAAAACAACTGAATACGACTGAGGGGAAAAGGTAGAGAGTACGTGCCATTGGAAGAAATGACAGAGAAGATGAGGAGGAGCCAGATACAGAAAGAAGAGGAGCCCATGATTCTGGTGGAAAGACGATCATGGAAAGTGCACTCCATTTTGCAGAAAAGAAGTGGGTATGGCTCCACCTTTTGCAACTCAAAAGTTTCAAAAAGATAAAATCTTTGGATGATTATGGAGTTCTTGTTCTTGATGTATGCAATAAGACCCCCTCCCTCCCCCTAAGTAACTTTAAAAAGATTCTTAACCTAGCTTGGGAAGAAGATTCCTAACCTTAGTTCAAAGATGAAACAGATTTCTCAGAGGATTGGTATTGATTCTTAACTTTAATCTCAAAGTTTCTGTACTTTTGTCTTCCTCAAGAAAGAACGAAAGATGAACTCGTCGTCTTCTGTATATACTTTTCTTGAGAGAGATGAACATTGATCGTCACAAGTCAGAATCTTGAGACTGAGATGCGGAATATTTTGGACTGTGACTGGAATCCCTCTGGAGAATCCACTGATAGATCTCTTGAGGGATCTTGCAGCTTTCCTGTCAGATGGCTAGGGTCCATTTGTTTAGAACTTCTTGAAAACAGAGGGAGAATGAATTCAGCAATGGTAACTACTATCTAAATTAAAAGTTACAATCTGGATCAAGGTTGGCAAAATCATGATTTTGACACGATTCGAAAGTTTATCCTAAGAATCGGATCGTAAAATCGTATCTGAAATTTTTTCGTATAAATCATAAAATCACAGCTAAAATTGTGTAGGTAGAAAAATCATAAAATCATTAGTAAAATATTTTTGAATACAATACAATATAATTATAACCATAAAACTTAATTAGTTAAGGTTTATACATGACTTAAAATAACTTAAAGATATATTATAAAATAATTATGTCCATAGAATTTCATTAGGTAAAAACTAACAAATTTAAAATAAATATTATGCTGGTGTACTATATAAACTAAAATTAGTCTCATTACCGTCATCTTCCTCGCTATTTCTAATACATTCATCAAAAACATTGCTATTGAAAGGATTATTAATATTACTACTGGTATCAACACTGATATTGCTAGTACTAGTTCCAACTCCAACAAATTATTTCAACATGAACACATGAAAATGATCTAAAAACATAAAAAAAAAATAATTTAAAGTAAAAAATAAAAATAAAAATATATTTTTTACAAAAATTTCAAGTATAAATTTTAAAGTTAATATTTAAATTAATACATGATAATCAATAATTTTTTTTTCTAATAAATGGTCTGTGTGTAATGATTTTTTAATTTGTTTTTTTTATTAAGAGAAAGAGAATTAAGAAAATCAGTACACACTGATTTTCTTAATTTGATTTTTTATTGAGAGAGAGAGAGAGAGAGAGGAGGGCCCCCCGAAACGTTCGATTTTATTTTGCCTGTTTTGTTTTGGCCAAATAATTTTTTTTTAATAATGAATAATTTTATAATATCAATCATATCTCTTGATTCGATCGTTAGATTGAGATGAAATTTTACGAGGAGTCTCTTGACATATTTATATATATTATGTTAAAATTTGAGAGCAATTGAAGAATGTAATGACCTTGTAAGATTGATGATGACATTCTCATAATATTATATATATTCATAATTTTGTTCAGAAAAATCATTTTATTGTGTCTTTTTTTAAATTAAATCACATAATTCTATATAATTTTATTTTTGGATTTGAGCTAATTTTTTTTAATTAATATATTTAATTATACACACACACACACATAAACAGTATAACCCCGAAATGACACGCCGAAACTGAAATATTTCATTCCAAATGAAAAAACGAAGCGCCAACCGAAACGGTATTGAAAACTTTGGTAGGAACAGGGTGATGTCCCATGCATTTAAAACTAACATGAACATATCATCAACATTTCAATTTAATATCAAGGAATACAGACAGGTTTTAAATACCTTGATTATGATTCCTTCTTGTTGCATGACTTACTGTCTTAGTTCCTGTTCCTTGCAGTATTTTCCCAAGAGAATGTGAAGCCAAGCAACTGTTAATGGTGACATTTGCTGAGTCATATTGTGTTCTCAGCTGTCTCACATATTTAAGTATCAGTAATGACAAAATGGCACGACTGCATAAGCATTCTCCGCCTGGAGTCCAGCCAGAAGAGATAATCCACCAGAAAATTATTGCAAGTCACCATTAACATCTTCTGCAGTCATGGATGGAATGGATGATCCAGTACACAGTTTCCTCAAGGATTTGCCGATATTCCTTTAATCAATGCTTATTTTTTCATCATCTTCATTACTGGCTCTTCAAGCTGACATAAACTTTGTTAGATCTTCCAGATAAAGATATTTTATGCATAGTACAAATGGAGATTAAAAGGAGGAAAATGAACGGAATTAGTTTATGCCATCCACAGCTTGACAAAAGTTCTTATTATCGCACTTGAGGTCGTGGCCTAGCGGGGGGAGGGCTTTGTTCCCTTGCTCTGCACCTGGTTTCAATCCTCTTTGTGCATGCATGTCACCCCTGCGGTGCCTTACCTGCCCACTGGGCTTGCAGGGTGTTCACTAGGTCCGAGAATTAGTCGTGGTGCGCGTAAACTGACCCGGAAACCCTGGTTATATATAAAAAAAAAGTTCTTATTATCCTGCTAATGGACTTGACCGTCAAGGCCATTCTTATACACATTCTTTTACTTCTAGTCAAATTTGTTTAAAATATGACCATCCATCCGAAATCATTTGATAAATGATTCATTTTCCTCGGACCATAAAAAGAAACATACTGCACACACGATAATTCAGTGGAAGTAGCAATACAATATGCTAATCAGCCAAAGAAGAACACAGCAATTCAGTAGAGGTGCAAAAGAGGGTGGCGCTGTATTACAAATTTCAGTCATTAGTGCGAGACAAATCTTAAAAAGATTGCAGTATCTCTCCATGCTATCAATGAAATGGCTGAATGGGATAACCCCCAAAGATAGTTACATGAAGGGGGAAAGGAGGAGTAGAGAGGAGTCGTTGAACAACAAAATAACAAATAGAGGATAAGGTTCATTGATGAAAATAATAGTAATAATTATCAACATGCTTCAATCTATATTTGAAACTCAGACCTCACATAACAGCTTAAGTTTCTAGGTGAGATTGTTTCTTGATATGGTATTAGAGTCTTGTTAACCCAACGGTTACGAGTTCGAATCTCACCACTCTCATTCTATTTGATAAAAATCAAGCACAAGATAGTGTGGGTCTATGCAAGTTTCAAGCTCAAAGGGTTTTCACTTGAGGGTGTGTGTTAAAGAACAATATAAATTATATTCTGGGACCTCACCTACCAGCTCAAGCTTTTAGATGAGACGGTTCCTTAACAGAAACCTCAGAGAACAAAGTCAAAGGTCACAGCTTTGAAACATTGACACACATGCATTTATAGTATCCATCGAATATTAGAATATTAGTATGAGAAGTCTTACCCTACCTAAGTCACAGTTGTAGTTTCACACAGATTATAAACATGTAAAAATCACACACAGTATTACTGCAAGCAGAAAAATATTAAATAGCATTACTTCTGTATCTCAATGAGAGTATCAAATGATACTAGCAACAGGGAATTCATGGTCAGAAATCCCATTTAAGAACAGCATGCTCCCGTTAGATACAAAATGATGCTTCAATATTTTACACATCTGATAAACAGTTTAGCAGAGCTAATTGCATGCTTGCCAAACTTTCCAGTTATTTGATGACAAATTCAAACCATACTAAGAAATGGAACATTCGGACTTGTTCATGCACTTTAGACAACCACGGGTCAAGACTATTGAGGTTAGAACTGCTGATCAACACTACACAGAATGAACTAGCAGCTTCACTGGTTCAATAGATCCAATCAGCAGCCATTTTCTATGTTTAGGAGACCGCATCTGACGCAGCGGAAAACACAAAAAGAATACGGCCCACGTCACGGCAATATTCTGTAAATTTCTCTGGAGTCCAACAGAAACGAGAGAAATTCTCAAGAAAACTCGAAATTTTATTGAATAACTGAATGACCTGGGCCAAAAGGCTTACAATTATATTTAAAGCGAAAACCCTAGCCCTAATCCTTGTTGGACAAAAAAAGGGTACTAATTATTAAAAATTACCAAAAATAGCAAAACTGAGATAATTACAGAAATTAAAACTACAAGAAATCCTGAGCAAGCTGTAATTGACGGAAGTCGATCGTGACTTGGAAATCAAAAGTTATGGCTAAAATAAAACTTTCTGAAAATGACAAAAACGACGATTTCGAGGCCTAAACGACGGAATTCAGCTAAAAAAGGGTATGCATCAACAACAAAGCTCTTGACTATTGACGGTCACGCCGAAACACATCAACTGTGCAAGTATCACGTCATTCTGACTTCGACGCCCGGACTACTGGAATTCAATTGCTTTTAAATTTGGAATGGTCTCTTTTCAACATGTATGCATCCGTCACTTATTCTACATCGGCATCCACTCTCAATCAACAATCCCCCTATATGTCATTGATTTTCCCTACTCCCATTCCCTATACTTTGAATATAATGAGGTGCCGATATCCTTACTGGACTTACTTTTGTCGGCCACAAATACCAGTAGCTTTAACACAAATTTCCTCGAGGCAAGCAATGAATCAAAAGGAAGAAAAACTGGCCCTTGTCATCAGAAAATGGTTCCTAAGATTAATGAATGGTGCAAGTTCAAAGCCTCATGATAAAATACCCTACCAAAACTCTCAAACCTAAGTAAACCAAAAGGGCAAGCATCTCGCAAAAAAGTCCATTTAAAAATATTCTATTTAGAAGGAGCAACAGATCTAAAAGTAGCCCAATTTTCATATAGAAACGAAGAATCAGAAGTGCAAACCAGAACATAATTCCCACCTTAGAACAAATTCCTGAAATAAAGGAAGAACAGAGCAGAAAATTTACTACAGTGAAACAAGGAACTCTTAAGGTTTTATATCTTACACATGATGTAAAAGGGATATATATATATATATATATATATATATATAAAGGAATCAAGAAAGTAATACAGAAATACCATTTTCTTCCATGAAGGTGGATCTGGTAGCTCTCCAGGAATAACTCCCTCCATTTTTCATCAACATGAAAAATATATAAACTCTTTGTTTTCTCCTATCACTACAAGAAAAGAGGGGTGTTTGCAATGGATGGATCCGTTGCAAACACCAAAGGAATCCGTTGCTAATATTAATTAGCAACAGAATTTGCAACGGACGTGTTCCGTTACAATCCTGTGACTGTAAATTCATTTGCAAAGGATAATCCGTTGCAAATGAATTTGCAACGGCGAATCCATTGCAAATTTACAACGGAATTTCCGTTGCAACTTTGCAACGGTGAATCCGTTGCAAATTTGCAACGGAAATTCTGTTGCAAATTAACAATTAATTTTTTTAATCAATTTTGAATTTATTTATTTTTTAATTAATTATGAATAAATATTTTCATAAATATTATTGATATATTATTAATATTGAGAACTAAATAAATATAGTTGAAATAAAAATTTCATAAATTAAAATTTATAATACAAAAAAGATTCAGTTACAATTACGTGTATAAGTAAATCAACATGGAATAAAAAAATACATATTTTGAAGTATTGGCTACTGATCCATTTATGGAATCAAAACCATAAGCTAAAAGAACTCGCATAAGATCAATAGTCAGTGCCTCATCCTCTTTGTTTGTTAGTAGATATCCACTTTCACATGAGCTCCTCAAACGGCAGTTACTACAAACCTGAAAAACAAAAAAGAAGTCATGTTTAAAATGGCCATTACTAGGCAATCATAAATTTATCCAACGTGAAAGACAATTGTATTGATAGATGAGAATCCAAAGGAAGACAAAATAATGAAAGTTGAAGTCACAAGATGTGATTCAAGTAAGAGCCACATGAGATAGTATACATAAATTTAGCTGTGGAGGAGTTACTACTAAACAAGGTTTACATTGATAGTTAGGAAGTATCCTAAAAGATTGGTCATTGGAGCACGGAGTAATCAATCAGCAGATGAGTTGCATACATTGAAAAAAATAATGGAACAAAAATACTGGATACAAAAAAATACACTATAATTTTTTTTCTTAAGCAAGACCTAATTGAGATTAACAAGGTGTCTATCTAGCATGAGAAGAGACATCAGCAGAATCAACAATGAAAGCAACATTGATCTATAGCTTATAATTCCTCAGTGCAGAGGTGAAAGTCAAGACAGGACAGTCAGGGGTTGCAAAATTTCAACCTTTATTAGTTTGAGCAGATTAAGACGAGCTATGGCATCTTGATGATCTAGTCTTGCGATGAGCAGAGGTGTCATACCCGTCCTCATCTCTGGAAAATCCATGGTTAGTAGAGGCTCGTCTATGTTATCCGCCACTAACACAGCTGCAGCTCCAGCTTGTTGAGCATTCCATGCTTTAAAGGCAAAGTAGCACTCTACATTTGCAACAAGAAAAACGGAAAGATCAACGTTTGATTTCATCAGCATAAACTATTGCAGAAAGCTCAAAACCTCCTTTTCAAACACTCAACCTGTCGGACCTAGAAGTCAACAGAATGTGCTCCCATGTTGAAGCCGGACAGCAAAATGGAATTGTATAAAACAGAGGATTTTGACAATGAATGTTGAATTATTTCAAAACACACGGAGAAAAGGAAAATATATAGAGAACCCACACAGTAAATCTATTGTCTTCTCAATACCTTTCACCAAATTCAAATAAAATCAAGGTAAATAAGCACACAACTAGAATCCAATCCCTTACTAAAAACTGAATATGCCTTTGTAAGCTATTCAAAAAAGCAGAAAACAGGTAGCCATCAATGCTGACTCCACAATTAGCTTCTCAAGTCCATAAACATAGTAATTAAAGATGTGAAGGAACAAAAGAAATGGGTCAGCACCTCTCAAAAATTCACTGGAAATTTTGCAAATGGAAGATTATGTTTAACAACGGAATATACTTCTCCCTCCATATTTTCCTCAATTTCTGGACTCATCTTCGTCATTTTTATTAGATTAGGTCCTGCACACCATAAGCCAATCCCCAAAAATATCATCAAACTTTAAACCTTGAATGAGAGAAAAGAAAAATCTAAAGACATGTTGAAATTCCAAATCTCATTAAATTTCATAGCACAAACCTCCAGATGATTGTACAGATTGAGAAACCATAGAAATGCACTTTGGAAACTCAATTCGCTAGTGCCCGAAACCTCCAAATAATTTTGCTGAAAGCAACCAACTGCTGAAGTAAAGTGACTGTTAGAAACAGATTCAAAGCCTCCAACACGATGGATATGGTAGCACAATTAACTCCAACACGATATTAGAGAAACACAACACAAAGACTAGGGGCTGAGAGAGAAGACATATACCTTGAACAAGAATGCAATTACACATAGAGGAACAAAGGTACCAGGGCCATTGCAAAGAACCTAAGAAATGTCAGTGGCACTTAATTTAGAAATTTCTTGGCAACAAAAGCGACTAAAAAAATATATAGAAATTTTACCACTTGAGGTCTGATTCGAATCATTAGCCATAATGCATGTACCAAAGCTAGGAAAGTTGTTCCAATAGAGGTTATGTATGACTGGCCAACTTCCCTACTTCTGTAAATCTGCAGGAATTGAGTAGAGCCTCCCTTACCCCCATTCTGCAATAACAGGTCAAAAACCACTTCAAATTAGTACAAATCCAGTATAAACCATTCACAGTTCTTTTTTCCTTACTTTTGAACCAGATTAGAACCCCCTTTCCATGCACTTCCTAATGCCTGCCAAGCTCCTGAAGCCAAATTCTCCACAGAGTGATCAAGAACCTTCAAACCCTAAAAATGTTGGGAAAACATGATACTGCTTACAGAATTAAACAAGGCAACTAATATCACAAAAAGATGAATAAGTAATGCACTTTGAGTACCCATGTGCGAAAATATTAGCGCCAGCCAAGTGAAGAAATTCAAAACAATAGAGCTGTAACATGATGAGGCATAACTTCAAAAGGTGTGATGAAAATGAGAGGGAGGCGATAGATATTAAAATTTGAAACAGATATCAAGTAAAGGGACTTGAAGCCAAAGCAAGTTATGGATCTTGAAGACGCAAGAAAAAATAGATATAACCGTGTCCAGTGGAAATACAATGACACTTCAAATTTGAAACAGCAATGTGCAATTAACTTGCTTGACCAAGTATGGTATCCTCACTTGCTTTTTCCAATTTATCCAAAGCAGATTTCCGAAGCTTGTCATCTTCAGTTTCCTCGCCTTGGGTTTCCTTACCACTTGCAGATTCTTCTTCCTCTGGCTCCCCTTTTGAAGATTCTGAATCCTCAGCAATATTCAAATCTGCGATGCTCTTAGCTGCCTTTTCTGCAACCACAGCAGCCTGCACCCGCAGAGGAACTGTTAAAAAAATCCAAACCAAATCCACCAACAACAATGCAAAATAAATAGTACAAACATAAGCATAAACTGAAAAAAATAACAATTCCAAATCCCACCTTTTGCATAATCCAAGTAATTCATAAAAAAAACAAAGGTGGGAAGAAACCCACTCATATCCCAACAGATGAGAAACCAAGTAGAAACCTTGGTGGCTGCATTCAAGTAAGTTTTTTTATTGAACACGGCACTTAAACATGAAAAACAAAACTTACCTTTCTTCCCCATATTCTTTGAATTGAAAGAAACCCAAAACAGTTTAAAGCTTTCCCATATTCTTAACGCCCTAGGAAATTAAATTAAAAGCTGATCTCGTTGCCGATGAAAACTTCCGTTTGCAAACCTCCAAGCAAAAAGGTTTTAACATATAGCTTTGTCATAACTCAATCCAAAAACTACACCGTGTTTCCAAACATCCAAGTAAGGCCCATATTAAAGTTTCTACTTTCTACGTTGTTGAAACCAATATCACAAAGTAGATATTTCCATAGAAATTTTTAAAAAAAAACCATGGGTACAAGATCACGTTCATTTGCACAAACAAACTAAAAAACAAAAGTGATCACTAAAATAACAATTTTTTCACCAAAAAGAGAAAATCAAAGAGCAATAAAAAACAAATCTTTATTTTTCATAAAAAAACAAAGAAATTTTTTTCCCCGTGTCACGTGCTGGCATGTGCGTGACAGGTGTAGGGAGATGGCGTCGGGTGGACAGGTGTTGGCAGATGGACAAGCATGGGCGTGCGTGTAGTAGAGCTGGATGGTGGACAGATGGATGGCGTGCATGAGACCAGGCGAGACAGGCGAGGCATTGCTGGTGGTGGACAGATGGACGGCAACCGTCAGCCGAAGGTCACCTCAGCCACCTGGGAAGCTGCAGTTGTCAAGTCAGTCCGAAATTAGCCATTAGGATGTAAGTGAATTAGTTCTATTATAAGAACTAATTGAATAAACTGGTTAGGAATAAATGGGTATTGTTGGGTCAGTCAATCAGTCCGATTTGGGCGGGTTATTGAGTCAGTTTAGTTTATGAGTCAGCATTATTTATTTTTGAATAAGTCAATTAAGTTAGTGATAAGTCCAATAATTGAGTCGTGTCTACTGGGAGCCTTGGAACCCGGTAATTCGTTTATTTTTGCTTATATTATTCATCATTCAGAAACAATTGTTACGCAAGAAATTTATCAATAAAATTCAAAGGAGGTTCTGGATTCCTCGAAAATCCATCTTTTTATTGTCTCAAATTGTTTGAAACGTTACACCCCGTAACAAACCAGATCTAGCATTAACAAAATCCCTAGCGACAATAGCAACCCTTCTTTGGCACTGTGATCAATAAACACTTCCATTTTTCTGGCCATTTTTACATTGCCGCCGATCAAAAGAACCCACAGTAATTGTTTTCATGACACCCAAGAACTGTAAACGGAACTGAGACTTACCTGTGAACTTCAGGAAAGGGCAGATCAACGATTGCGTGAGGAGATCTGAGGAGAGGAGGCGTGTGTTATGAATTTAATTATATCTGTAATTTGAGAACTATTCTGGAATGTTGAGGTTCCAGACCTCCTTTGCTAAAAGCAATATTTGGATTTTCAAGCTTACTTTCATTAATGCAAATCAGTCTTTAAATACATGATAAAGATAAATAACTGCTAAGATAACTTCCCAGTAAAGTTACTGGTTACAACTGAACTGGATCGTGACTAAATAACTAAACCAGACTTAATTAACAACTGAATTAAAATAAACAAATAATTAAATAACATTAGCTGCCACTTGTCCACCATCCGGACTGCCTAGTGTCATTCATCCATCTCGCCTCGATCTCTGTTGCACACAATCCCACAAGCCGTGTGTCTTGATCTCCTTCACATAGCATATACCCATGCCCGCGTGTCCTCATCTCATGAGGCACATAACACAGCTTCTCCCTTCAGAAGAACTCGCCCACGAGTTCGGGATACTGTCTTCGCAAATCATCAACATCCACCCAAAGTGCGTCTTCCTCATTTGAGCCTTCCCACTGGATTAAGAGCTCCGTCCCTGCCACGCGCCCCTTCTTCTTCATCCTTCTAGCAAGAACTTTGTGAATGGTAGGAGCTAGGGTTCCATCTTCCATAACTGTGGGTAAGGTTGGGTTTGGGTTAACTCGGGCTCCCACTGTTTTCTTTAGACAAGAAACATGGAAGATCAGGTAGATCCTTGAGTGTTGAGGTAGATTGAGCTTATACGCCACCTGTCCCACCCGTTGAACCACCTGAAACGGACCAAAATACTTCGCCGAGAGCTTGAGGTTGCGTCTGACGGCCACCGTGACTTGTCGGTAAGGTCTCAGCCTTAAATAGACCCAATCTCCCACCTTAAATTCTCGGTCTGTGCGATTTTTATCTGCAAAAAATTTCATACGAGCTTGTGTTTCCTGCAGGTTTTCCCGAACAAGAGTCAAAATAAAGTCACGGCTCTTCATCTCCTCTTCCATAGCCTGAACTGCTGTTGAGTGAGGTTCGTATGGTTGGAGCCTTGGAGGGGCTTGCCCATACACTACTTCAAAAGGGGACAGACCCGTTGAAGTGTGGGTTGAAGTGTTGTAGGACCACTCGGCCAGTGACAGCCATTTGGCCTAGTCCTTCGGCCTGTCACTGGTGAAGCACCGCAGGTAATTCTCTAACCATTTGTTCATTGCCTCTGTCTGGCCATCGGTCTGGGGGTGATAGGCCGAGCTCAATAACAGGTTAGTCCCACTCAACCGAAATATCTCCTGCCAAAATGTGCTAGTGAACACTTTATCCCTGTCGCTCACTATACTTTGCGGAATACCATGTAGTCTAAAAATGTTTTCCATGAATTTTTGTGCTATACTGATTGCTGTGTATGGGTGAGATAATGGTATGAAATGGCTATATTTGCTGAACCTATCGATGACAACCATAATCACATCATATCCCCTGGACTTAGGTAGACCGTCAATAAAATCCATGCTTATATCTTTCCATGCACCTTCTGGTATGGGTAGTGGCTGTAGCAAGCCTGCGGGCTTTAGGTTTTCTGTTTTATTGCGCTGACATACATCACATGCTTTGATAAAATTTCTGATTGCATTACGCATTCCATTCCAAAAGAACTCTCTCTTGATTCTGGCATGTGTTTTAAATGTACCAGCATGTCCTCCTATAGAACTCCCATGATACTGCTTGAGCACTAGATCTTGATATGCTTTTAGTGTCCCCAAATGCAACCTGCCTTTGTAGAACAATAAGTCACCCTGCAACTTGTACTTATCAGAATCCAGCTCCCCCTGTTGGTAGCGGATAAGTAGTTGTTTTAGCTGTGGGTCTTGGGTGTATGCTTGTTTGAGGTCCTCCCACCAATTAGCCTGCACCACACTTAGAGCCTGCAAGTCCATTGTGTCAGCTTGATATTCCTGCATAAAAGAGTCATTGTCCTCCACCATTTGTCTGGACAGAGCATCCGCAGCTCTGTTCTCCTTCCCACAACGATACTCCACTGTGAAATCAAACCCCAGTAGCTTAGCCACCCATTTTTGTTGGAAGGGTGTACCTACCCTCTGCTCCAACAAATACTTGAGGGCCTGCTGGTCTGTTCGGACCCTGAATTGGTGCCCCAATAAGTAATGCCTCCATTTCCTGATAGCTAGAACCAATGCCAAAAACTCCTTCTCATAGGTAGAGAGAATAAGGTTTTTCCCCTTTAAAGCTTGGCTTAAGTATGCCAAAGGCTTCCCTTCCTGCATCAACACAGCCCCAATACCACACCCCGAGGCATCACATTCAACCACAAAAGGTATAGAAAAGTTAGGTAACCCTAGAACTGGAGAATTCACCATAGCTGTTTTCAAAGCTTCAAAAGCTGCAGTAGCTTCTTGGGTCCACCTGAATGAATTCTTCTTTAACAAGGCTGTTAAAGGAGCTGCAATGCTGCCATACCCCTTTACAAACTTCCTGTAGTATCTAGTGAGACCTAGGAACCCCCTCAAAGCCTTAGGAGTCTTTGGAATAGGCCAATTTACCATGGCTGAGATCTTTAAAGGATCAGCCTTTACCCCCTCATGTGAGATAACATACCCCAAATATTCAACTTCCCGAGAACCAAACACACATTTGGAAGCTTTAGCATATAATTGGTGACTTTTTAAGATGTCTAAAACAGTGTTTAGATGTGTCACATGCTCAGTCAAAGTTTTGCTATAGATGAGTATATCATCAAAAAATATCAATACAAACTTCCACAGCTGAGATCTTAAAATCTCATTCATTAAACCTTGAAAAGTAGAGGGAGCATTAGTTAATCCAAAAGGCATAACTAGGAACTCGTAGTGTCCCTCATGAGTCCTAAAGGCAGTTTTAGGTACATCGTCAGGATTCATCCTGATTTGATGATAGCCTGATCGTAAGTCAAGCTTAGAAAACATTTCAGCTCCATGTAACTCATCCAATAATTCATCAATATTTGGGATAGGAAACTTATCTTTTATAGTTTCCTTGTTAAGAGCACGGTAGTCCACACACATCCGCCAACTGCCATCAGCTTTCCTCACTAACAAAACTGGTGAGGAATAGGGACTTTGACTGGTCTGCACAATTCCAGCTTGTAGCATCTCTCTTACCAGCTTCTCAATCTCCTCTTTCTGATAATAGGGGTAGCGATAAGGCCTCACACAAGTAGGTGTGGCTGTCGCATGGAGTCTGATCTGGTGGTCATGACTCCTAGTAGGAGGTAGCCCTGTAGGTTCCTGAAAAACCTCTTGGAATTGATCCAAAACCTCTTGTATCACCCTTGTTGGAGCTGGAACTTGAGGATTTTCTTTTGCTTCTATCAATTGCAGCCAAAGACCTCTTCCCTCAGACAGGGTGGTCTTGTTTAGCTTCGGTTCCTCCTCCAAACAACAAGTAGGTGGTTTTAAACCTTGCAGCACAATAGGTTTGCCATTAATTGAGAATTTCATACTCAATTTAGCAAAATTCCATTGAATAGTACCTAGGCTCCTAAACCAATCCACCCCTAGCACCACATCACAACCTCCCAAAGTCAGTAAGTACAAACTGACACACACATCACAACTCTGCATTTTTAATAAGACTGCCTTACAGCAACCTTGGCAAGGAAACCTTGCTCCATCAGCAACCTGCACTGCCAAGTGGCTATCCTCCACTGGTAGGTGGAGTTTCCTTGCTACATTTACATCCACAAAACTATGAGTACTCCCCGTATCAATTAAAATAATCAGTGAATGTTTACCAATGCGCCCCACTAATCGCATGGTTTTAGGGGAGAGAACCCCAGCTATAGCATTCAATGATATCACCAATAATTCTGTTGTTGGTTGGGTTTGTTCATAATGATCAGCTTCCTCCTCAACCTCATAATTACTTGCATCCAAATCAATTCCTTCTAACACATACAAACTAGGCCTACTGCATTTATGTTCAAACTGATATTTTTCATCACAATTAAAGCATAAGCCCTTTTCTCTCCTTTCCTGCATCTGACTAGCACTCAGTCGTTTAATGGGTAGTGAAAATTTTCTATGTGGGTTTTGAGTGGGCTGAGGTAGGGCTAAGGGTGCTGGAAATTTGGGTAATGGACTTGAACTGGGTAATCGAAGGGTAGTCTGTTTTGGGTAATTTGGGTTTGGTGTGTATTGGTTGTATTGTGTGTTTGTGGAGCGTGTAGGTATATGTCTTCGGCCCACTTCTTCTTCTTGCAAACGGGCCAGGCCGAAAGCAGCAGAGAGGGTATTGGGCTTAAACATGGTAACAATAATTCTGAGTTCATCACGTAATCCACTTAAAAATGTACTGATGCGAAATTCTTCACTTACCCCAGTTATTTTGTTGGACAGGACTTCAAATGCAGATTGATACTCCTCCACACTTCCGGTTTGCTTCAATTTGGTGAATGCGCCCACTGGATCCTCATAAGCTGAAGGACCGAACCTGACACGTAGAGCAACCAAAAATTCCTCCCAACTAGCTGGTGGGCTGGAATCCATCAACTAATAAAACCAAGACAGCGCCTTCCCTTCCATATGAAACGATGCAATTTGTAATTTGTGGTCTTCTGGTGTATGACAATAAGAAAAGAACTGTTGAGTCTTTAGAATCCAATCATGTGGATCTCCACCATCGAAATGGGGAAAGTCAAGACGTAGAGTTCTTGCTCGAATCCCTCCTGACCCTTCTGCTGGTGTGTTCACAAATCCACGTGGAGTTATAGAAGTACCCTCACCCGTACTCAATCTGGTTGTCAATTGGACCAAGTTATCATAACTTGATGCAAGATGATTAAGCTGCTGTAATAACTCTCCCATTAGTACCCCCTGTCGAGCTTGTTCCTCCTTCAACGCATTGTTTTCTCCTTTCAGAGTAGTAATGGCTTCAGCCACTTGGGCTGAACGTGTTCCTTCAGCCATCCCAAGAACGATTGGCTCTGATACCACCTGTTATGAATTTAATTATATTTGTAATTTGAGAACTATTCTGGAATGTTGAGGTTCCAGGCCTCCTTTGCTAAAAGCAATATTTGGATTTTCAAGCTTACTTTCATTAATGCAAATCAGTCTTTAAATACATGATAAAGATAAATAACTGCTAAGATAACTTTCCAGTAAAGTTACTGGTTACAACTGAACTGGATCGTGACTAAATAAATAAACTAGACTTAATTAACAACAGAATTAAAATAAACAAATAATTAAATAACATGAGCTGCCACTTGTCCACCATCCGGACTGCCTAGTGTCATTCATCCATCTCACCTCGATCTCCACTGCACACAATCCCACAAGCCGTGTGTCTTGATCTCCTTCACATAGCATATCCCCATGCCTGCGTGTCCTCATCTCATGAGGCACATAACAGCGTGATGGAAGTTGGATTCGGCGGCCAGTAGATGAAGAGGAGAGATTTAGAAGGTTAATTACTTTGATTTGTTCTTTTATTTATTTAATTGATATTGAGCGGGGGAAAGTGTGTGAAGTGTTGACAGATTGTATTTAATTTTTTAAGAGAGAGCGCGCGGTGTTTGTTTTAATTTTTCAGCATAAAAGATAAGGGCGCGCAGATGAACGAGAGGAAGATAAATTAATGGATTTTGAAAAACAATTTTCTTTTGCAACGGATAAATGGTTTTAAATGACAACGGAATTTTCGTTGTAAAGTAAATTTTCTTTTGCAACAGAATTTCCGTTGCAAATGTAGATTGCAACGGAAAATCCGTTGCAAAGTAATTTTCTTTTGCAACGGATAATCCGTTGCAAATGGTTTTAAATTGCAACGGAATTTCCGTTGCAAATTTAATTTGCAACGGAAAATCCGTTGCAACCCATGTTTTTTTTTTTTCCGGAATTTGTTTAGCAACGGAAAATCCGTTGCTAAACAAAATCCCCGTTGCAAAAATCCGTTGCAAACAGGTCATTTTTCTTGTAGTGTATGTTCTCTTTAAGACCGTTAAAGATCCTGTCTGTCCCTCCCAGATATGCTTGCTGGTTGGCGGTGCTGCGGGTGAAATACATTGTCTTAAAGTCCCAATGGTTTGAATTTTTTATCATTTTTGTCTTTATAGTTTTGAATTTTTTTCATTGTTATCTTTATTCAGTTAAACTGTCTAAAACTGTCGAGAGAAACTTGACCGAAAATTGAAATCAATAGAAATAATTGTGACCAAGAAGTATTTCAGCCCTGTAAGTATAATGATCAAATCTAAACTATGGGGACGAATATAATTAAGAGTCCAAATTAAAGATATTAAGCTGGTGTTTGGGAGTGAGGTGTGACCGATAATGTAGAAAAAGTGGATGTTTTGAGTGTTTGATTAATGTAGAGTTTTGAAAAAAGCATGTGGATCACACTAAAAAATGTGTTAAAACTACTATTCACGGAAAGCAACAATTTGCTGCTTTCCGTGCGTTTTGTCTTGCTCCTTTTCACTTTTCAATGTACAGATATTTTTCAACGAGTTTTTTTCTGGTTGTTAAAGGGTGCAGTGAAGTTTGTGTCTCTGACTGAGAGTAATGTATGCTTGCTGGACTTTTTTTTTTTTTACTATTTTGAAGAGCCGGTGCGTGCTTTATTAAATATTATAATTATTATATATTATTAAAAGTTTTTTTTTATAATTATTAAATTTTAAAAAAACAATATATATATATATATATATTATTTAAAATAATTTCACAGGTTGAAAGCAATATGAAAAGCTTGGTAACCAAACACTTGAAACTGTTTTTCATTAATTTCAAACTCAACCACAGTTTTAACAAAACACTTCAAAAATTATTTTGAATCACAGCTAAAGTGTTTTTCATGAAACTGTTTTTTTAAAACCTCAAACACAAAAGCAAATGTAATACCAAAAACACTCAAACTATTTCATCCGTGCTGCCTCTTCTAGGTTTTCCACGTGGCAGGTGCTTCTCTCTAGATTAGCATTAAAAGAGTTGTGAAGTGTGTGGTTTAGTACTTTGTTTTTTGTACATTAACAATACACTGAATGGTGTGGGGAAAACATTGTAGCTCCTCACACATTTCACTGTGGATTGCTACAGTGCTTTCCTTCTTCTTCTTTTTTTGCTTTTTTTTGTTTTTTTTTCTAATTACGTTTTCTTTTGTTTTTTTCTAATTATATTTTTCCTTTTTTTCGTTTCTTTCTTTTTTTCTTGCTTTTTTCTTGTTTTTTTTCAAATTATTTTTTTTCATTTTTTTCCATGAAATATTTTTTTTGTTGGTTATATTTTCTTTTTTTTTCCACTTATATATATATATATATATATTATTTTTTATAATTGGGGTGTTTGGGCAAGCTTAAGTGAACCACGATTAATCCTCAGATCCAATTTGTTTTTTTTTGTTTTGGTTTTTGACTGATTATGTTTTTTTTCTCATTTTTTTTATGATTATATTTTTTTCTCATTTTTTTCCATGAAACATTTTTTTTTGCTGGTTATACTTTTTAATTTTTTTTCCATTTATATATTGTTTTTTATGATTTGGGTGTCCGGGTTAGCTTAAGCGCACCACAATTAATCCCTAGATCTATTTTTTTTATAATCAGATATCCAGACTAGCTTATGCGTACCATGACTAATCCTCGGACCCGCTTTTTTTGCTAAAGCGCTTTCCCGCTGGTGCATTTTTTTCCTTTTTTTTCTTATACTTTTGTTTTGTTCACTTATATATTTTTTTTTTATAACCGGGGTCTACGGGCCAGCTTAAGTACACCACGACTAATTCCCGGACCAAATTTGTTTTTAAAACAATATGGATTGCTACGGTGCTTTCACGCTTATATTTTTTTTGTTTTCTTTAACTTATACATTTTTTTATAACCATGGTTTCTGAGCCACCTTAAGCTTTCTTCTTTCCTTCTTTTTACTTATATATTTTTTTTATAACTAGGATCTTCAAGCCACCTTAAACGCATCTCAACTAATCCCCGGACCAAATGTTTTTTTTGATAACCAGGGTGTCCAGGCCAGCTTGCGTGCACCCCAACTAATCCCTGGACCAATTTATTTATTTTTTTAATTTTTTTTCCTTATATTTTTTTTTGTTCACTTATACATTTTTTTTTCCTTATCCCCGAACCAAAATGGTTTTTGATAACTTGGGTCTCTAGGTCAGCTTAAGCACACCACGACTAATTCCCGTACCGAATTTTTTTTTTTAAACAATATGGATTGTAAATGGTGTGGGGAAAGCATTGTAGCTCCCCACACATAGCATTGTTAATTGCAACAGTGCTTTCCCACTACAATGCTTTTTCCCCCTGTTTTTTGCTTCTTCTTTTTTTGCCTTTTTTTTGCCTTATTATGTTTTTTTTTTCCATTTTTTTCTTATTATATTTTTTTTTCATTTTTTCCCCTAAACATTTTTTTTTTGCCTATTATACTTTTTTATATTTTTTTTCTTTTTCCACTTATATATTTTTTTGTTTTTTTATAATCGGGGTGTCCGAGCTAGCTTAAGCGCACCACGTTTAATCCCCAAATCCAATTTCTTTTTATAACCAAGGTGTCCATACCAATTTATGCGTACCACGAGAATCCCCAGACCCAATTTTTTTTTCTAAAGTGCTTACCCGCTGGTACATTTTTTTTTCTTATACTTTTGTTTTGTTCACTTATACATTTTTTTATAACCGGGGTCTTCGGGTTAGTTTAAGCACACCATGACTAATTCTTGGGCCGAATTTTTTTAAAACCCAATACGCATTGCTACAGTGTTTTCACACTTTTTTTTTCTTTCACTTATACATTTTTTTCCACTACTCCCTGGACTAAATTTGTTTTTTGATAATCGGGGTGTCCAGACCAGCTTGGGCGCACCACGACTAATCCCCGGACCAAAAATTTTTTTCCTTATACTTTTTTTTTGTTCACTTATACATTTTTGTATGACCGGGGGGTCTCTGGTCCAGCTTAAGTGCACCACGATTAATTCCCGGACTGATTTTTCAAAAAAACAATATGGATTGTTATAGTGCTTTTATGCTTATACTTTTTTTTATTTTTTTCACTTATATTTTTTTATAATCGGTGTCTTCGGGCCAACCTAAGCTTTTGTTTTTTTGTTTGTTTTTTTCACTTATATATTTTCTTATAACTGGGGTCTCTTGGTTAGATTAAGTGCACCATGACTAATCCTCGGACCCTTTTTTTATAATCGGGGTGTCTGGGTCAGCTGATGCACGCCATGAGTTGTATAAGTACATATATACCCCCCCAATAAGACAAAATCCAAGAGTTGGCTATAGCGGTGTATTGGTAATTTATCAATTTTTAATTATATTTTCTGTCGCGGTGTTGTGGGCGTGTCTTCGGGTGTGACGTCAATTTCGAGGTCATGCACATTTCAGATAGCGCGTGCGGTGTCGTATAATTTCTAAAAATGTATATTAGTTTTTTATATATTCATTTTATTATGTAAAATGTGTTTAAAATAATGTCATGGTATCAGAGGTATTCCAATTTTTTTCATTTCTGTGTATAGTACAATAATCATAATACCCTCAAATAAGACAAAAACCAAGAATTGTCAGTGGGGGTGTCCTGGTAATTATTTTTTTTATTGCACAATAAAATAACTTTTGTAGTCTCAAATAAGACAAAACGGAAAAGTTACCTGCGGTGGTGTTTCAAACATTTCACGTTTAACTATACATGCATAAGAAAGAGTTTCACTCTCATTTTACACCACCAAACCTAAATTTACTATGTTTTTTTAACGCGGGTTGCATTTAATACAAATACAAATAACAATAACAATAAAAATTAAAAATCTAAACTAAGAGCAAAGGTTTATAGATACAAACAAAAAATTTAAAACTATTTTAGAAGGACCGAGAAAATCAAGGGATCAAAACTAAACTAAAAAATAAAAGAATAAAAACTGAAATAAAAAATAAAAAATTATATGTGTTAAAACTAGACAAGAAAAAAATTTAATCCTTCCAGCGAAGCGCGGGTTTATATCTCGTTTATACTAAAAACAGAAAGAAACGAGGTGTGACGTTGAAATATTTATTTAATCATTTTATTATTAGCTATATGTTATTTTTTAGTCCACTTTAAAGGGAAAAAACACAGAAGAGAAAATAAATCTTATAACCTATTAAAAGTAATAAAAATATCTTCATCAAAGATATTAAAGTAGTTTTTTTAAGTAACTAATAGAATATCACTCATTATAAATTTTCCTGATAAATTAAGCTTACAAGTTCAAAACAGTCGGCATCAACATCACACCATAGCATTACATCTCTGCAATTCCTGATATGAACATTCTGCCGGATAAAAAAAAAAAACCCACCCCGGCAGGCTGACACATAACATGATTTATTGTTCTGCTACTGGGCAGGTTCTTATTGCTTGAGAATCGCATCGAGTTCTTAAGTGGTGAGGATGGGAGGCATGTAATCAGACGTGGCACCGAGAACACGAGCCTTTGTGTCAGGGAAGAACTCAGTTCCGGGCAGTTCTGTCACATTTCCTTCGCTGGAAACCCCAATGGGGTATCGGAGCAAATGACCGGGCAGATCATGCTCAAGTGTCTCACTGGAATACAAATCCCAATATTTGTCAGCAATCTGGTTCACCTTCCTCACGCAATCTTCGCTTTCTGGATGAAGGAACGTGTCATCCAGCATCCCAAGGTGCTCGTACCATAATCCCAAGCGGAATCCATGGATCTGGCCTCGTGCAGGCTGCCTGGCTGCCAAGTGATATGGCTGGTATCCTCCCATGGCTATCTCAGAGTCCCTGGCACCATCCATGGATCTCTGATTGATGTTGGCCGACCCAATAATGATGTATTCATCGTCAACTGCAAATAAAATCCATGAGGCAACCACAAGATTAATCTGAAACTAAAAATCCCTGTGTGTGATGTGAAACTAGACAAGCAACAAGATTAGTGCCAAATACGAAAATGAAGATCTAGAAATCGTGGACAGTTAAGTTATTGGTGGTGGGGATTAAATATTCAGAGATAATTCTGGCTTACCAATCATCATCTTTGCATGGACATAAATCATGAAGCGCCTGGCCTCCTGGGCCATAATGTAATTTGAATCAGGCTCTGGTTTTTCTGAAGGTTCATATTCTCCACTTTTCTTCACCTCGCGATTCCCAAGGCAGAAAAACGTCAGGTAGTTGCGAGGATCTTCTTCAAGCCCCTTGGCTCTGAGAGCCTCGATGACATCTTTATACATCATGTCCAGTGTCCTTCTCTGCCAATCTAATATCGCCTGAACTGATCCACTCTCTGGTATTCCCTCCGGCCACATTGGGACGACAACATACACAGCGAACCTTTCCCCTGCCTCGATCTTGCTAACTATCTTGAGTGAAAGCTCCTTTGGAATTAGATGCAGAGCATTAATGTCCTCCGGCTTAATACCATCGGCATTCCAGCTAAAGGAACTCCCAAGAAAATACTGGTTCTCGATATAGATGAAATTCTTTGCACGTCGAATGGCGTTGACATAGGCATCCTGAATGCTTCGATCGATGATATTATCCTTTCCACTGACAAGCCCAGCTTTGGCAGCATCTTCAGGTGTCTCCGGGAAGCCAAACGCAGCTCCTCCGTCAATGGATCTAAATAACTGCACATTCCACGTCTCATGATCATCAGGGTGCATAGCTGGAGATGGTGGAATGATGACATCTTCCAGTTCTCTCAGCCGAACAAGTATATCTTTACCGCCTTGCATCTTCCATCTCTGTTCAAAGTTAAACAAGACATCCCAAGCAATAGGCCCCTCGAGCCGGGAATGGATGTCATGCCAAGGTTCTCTGGGACCACCCTTTTGAATTGAAGCACCAGTAAAGTTGGGCTGGTGGAAATCATCATGGTGTGCAGTGTCCAATGTCCTGAAAAGGGAATGGAAGGGGGTATCATATCTCCCATCACAGAGATCGATCCCCCCAACATAGCTAACAATTCTCCTCCTCTGGGAATCTCCATTAGGCATTGCACTGTCCACTACAATAATCTTTTGGTGGTGAGTGAACATGGTAGAGATTTGCAGATCTTGAACAATGCTTCCGCCATCATCAGGATTTCTGGGACACAAGACACAGTGGACCTCAGTATTTTGGAAGTATTGCTCGGTTTCTTCATCATGAGTGGCCATCAACCCATCCTTTTTCAGCAAACTAACCGAGGTTCTGTCGTCCCAAACGAGTATAAGAACCCTAACACCTTCACTTGCCTTCTTCTTAAGCAGCTCACCCAAAGAGATGTCTCCACCAGGCTTTGGCCTCCTGGAATCCCTTACCAGACTGATTTCAGTATAAACAGACCAGCCAGTGATGTAGATAAAGTGTTTCGCATTTGTGATTGCATCAAAAACATCTTCCCAACACCTGTGGGGATCATAGTTCTCTCCTGAAGAAAGAGGGATTTTGGGGATAAATTTGTCCGGGACATGAGCATCTTGGTACAGGGAAACCTTACACCCTTGTCTCTGAGGGTAGAAAGTATAAGGTACTCCAGGATATTTGGGACTTCTGATGCCACCACCCCAGTTACGGTCTTTTGTAACATCGAAGTATTGTAGTTTCACATGGATCTTGGAACCTGCGTGGATCGGGTTTTTGTCTTCATCCAATATCTCAACCCATCTATCTATTTCTTCCCCTTCTAGGATCTCTTGAGAAGGAATATATGCTCTTCCAATCAAGGTTGCCCCAATTGGATTATCATCCTTCACAGTGAAAACAATATTTGAAGCCATATGAGCACAGTAAATATGAAAAGACTCATACCACCTGGGGTTGGATGTTTCTTTTGTCAGAATTTTCGTCCTCCCAACTCTAGCCCTTTCTAGATCAATAGTTGCATAGAGTTTGGTAATTCCGTCGCCAATACCAACCGTCTCCCCAATGTTATCCGCAATCTACAAGAAGAATCTTTCAATCAGAAACCTGGGAAGAAAGACTAAGCGACCAACATAACTCTAAAATGAAGAATTGTGAGTTAAAAACAAGGACTTGGGAATTGATCTGTCGAACAGGGAAAAATTCAAATTTGGATTCCTCCTTTAGAGCAGATGGAATAGAGAAAATAGTAATGCAAGGGAGGAATGAGAAACAATATGCAGGCATAGAGAGTAAGGATCTGTCCCAAAAATGTAACCAAAATTGAACCCTTTCCAAAAAAATCAAGAAAAGAACAGCAGTAGTATCGGTGCTAGAAAACCTGGCTAACTCCCCGTCAAGAAATAAGAAATCCAGAACACAAAAGAGAAATTAAGAAAACAAAACCTTTTGGAAGAAGCCAATTCCACCACCATCGCCAATCTTATCCACCTCGAAGATCGTGACATGCAAAGTCCCGTGCAACAATATCTGCGCCATTTCTCACCTACATATTACACAGAAACAACAATGAATCCAACTCGAAAACATATTAACGAAAGATCACATCGATCTTTTTTCAACGAAAAAAAAGAGAGTAGAATCTCGAGCTGCTGCTGATGCTGCTTACTTCGGTTGATTGTTCAGAGAGAGAGCTGATGGGGATTTTGGGATCCGATCGATATTACGTGCTTGATTTCAGTGAATGCCACTGCTATCTTTTAAGCGGAGAAAGTTGTATCGGGGAGGGGGGGCGGTGCCGCAGGGGGGACAAGATCTTAAAAGGCGCACGGTAAGTAACAGACAATGAAGAGATTTTCTTTATTTTATTTTATAAGTCAGCAGATCTCCTGCAGTCTGCACCGAAAGTTATTTCTAAAGGTAAAAATAGAATGTACAGAGATTGTCAACATGTTTTTTTTAGTATAAAAAACTATATATTAAAAAATATTATTATTACTAAATACTAACTAAAGATTAGTTCAGTAGGATAAAAATAGATTTAAATTAAAATATCTAATTTTGTAGTGCGAGAAGCCCTTCAATTCTTTTATTTAATTATATAAAAATATATTTTTTATATAATAAGAATAATTATTTAATTTCATTGAAATAAAATAATTATCTAATACAACTTTTTTATATAAATATTCTTTATTTCTACAAAATATATACATATACAATTTTTTGCTCTATGTTATTTATTTAACAAAAATCAAAAGCATTAGACTAAATGGTTGAAATATAAAAAATAAAGTTGTGGACCAAACCTAAATAAACAAAGATTGCGAATAAATAAAAGAAAAACTTTAGGGATTAGAATTTAAAAGAAACACCTTATGAAACAACGAATAAAGGGAAAATACCCACTCCAAACAAATAAAAGCTTTTTTTTTTAAATAAAGTGAACACACATCAAAGTCAATAAGTTTTTTTAATTTGTGTCGATGTAGGTCCCATGATTTTATAACGATTTCACACCTAATATAACAGATTTTCAACGTTAGTTATTGCCGGTCTAAATCAATCTAATATATCATTATTTCAATATTTTTTTTAAATAATATATTAGTGTATCACAATTTAAGTAAATTGAAAATATCTTAGTCAGTACACATCAAACTTTTTTATTTCTTGATATCATAATATTTGTTTTCTTGAAAAAAAAAAAAAAAACAGCCCGCAAAGCGTGGCCCAAAAAATTAGAGTATGGTTGCGGTTGTTTTTTAAAGTGCTTTTTATTTAGAAATACATCAAAATGATATTTTTTTTATTTTTTAAAAATTATTTTTGACATCAGCACATCAAAATAATTTAAAAACATCAAAAAAATTTCATTTATAATAAAAAAAAAATTCAAAATTTAATCAAACAACAGTTCAACAGCTTAGCCAAACAAGTAATAAAATCAATCCACAAACTTGCTCTGAGAGGAGGTGTGTTATTGCAACTCTACTATTTAATGCCTGGTCAATAGCCCAAGATTGCCGACAAGTTTGATTGAGAGAGGTCCCATCGTGGCCATCTATTACTATCTAATGAAAGGATAAGAATGTCCCACGTCCCCCACAACTAATATTTAATAAAAAAATAATAAAAAATAACACTGTTTTTTTAAAAGACGTGGCAAAATAATAAATACTTCATGCTAGAAGGAGATGAGCGACTCACTCATCACTAAGTAAATTTTAGTAATATTTTTTCTTTAATTTATCTTGCCAATATGTTTTCTTTATTATTAGAGTTTCAACATGTTTTTTTAAATTTTTCTCTCTCTCACATTTTTCCATCGTAATTTATATTAATCAATTTTATAATTTCTTTGACATCTCGTGCTTTTAAATTGAAACAAGTTTAAACATGCACAAATTAAGTTATTTTTCTATAACTTTCTAAAATTGAATTATTTTGTCATTTTTTGTGTGTATATATATAATTTTATGACTGAATTTGGATGTTAAAGAGAAGAAAAAGGATTGGGAATGGGAAGTGAGTAAATTAAATGAATTATCTAGAATTTACTTTGTTGGATAATCCTGGTTTATTTTTCTAAAATTTGATTTGGTTCGGTTCTAGTTTATAAAACCAAAATCCTAACTTGAATCTAATGAACCAAATCCAAAAAAGTCATTATTAAATTGAATGATAATTAAAATAAAGTCTATAAAAAATAACTCGATTAATGGTCTATTACTCCAAAATTTATTTATCCAAACTGCACTTATCGATTTGTTTTGATTTGGTTCACAATATTGTTGAAGTTATTCAATTGATTGTTGTAATACAAAATTTTATTTTACTAACTACTAACATTAATTTTTTGATTATTTAATTATAGAATAAAATATTCATGGAAAAATAAAATTCTTTATTCATGACCACCTCCACATCTTTTAATGAGATGTGTTTGAAATTGATTGTTGAGACAGTTCAGTGTATAGTTCAACCTTGAATTTTTCATGATAGGTTTTTATCTATGGATGCACTCGGTGAGATTGAGGTTCTTATGGACAATGGGTTCACCATAATTTTTTTTCTGGATAATTCGGTCAACTCAGGTTAGGTTATGCATGAGATTTGTTTGGCAACAAAAAAAAGTTTATTTAGAGTATATTTTAGGGCTGATTCGATTCATATTAATGACTATGAGTCTAGGTCATATTAGGTCCAAAGTTTGCTTGAGGTAATTAAGATGTTTGTATCAAATCAGATTTTCTAGTTTTTGGAATTTCTTTGGGTGACAAATATGATTCTAGTATATCTAGGCTGTTAATTTCATATTTTTATTATTTTCTTGTTAGTTTTTGGTTTAATGATTACTTATTTGGATTAATTTTATAAGTGAGCTCAAATTAGCCTACATATGAGGATCTACTAGGGTTATTTGAAGTATTATATAAGTGTTTTGTATGTTGCAAAGCTAACAACTATGAATTTATGAAATAAACTTGTGTTTTATATGATGCAACATGTTTGCTATAACAAAGATCAAATGATGACTTATCAAGGTATAATTGGCCTTGTGATGTAAGTCGTTTCAAGTCCCATAATGTTAGTGCATTGGGATGGGCTTTCATTGTGTCATACTTCTCAAACCGTATTTGTAGTTTTCTTGGGGAAATGTTATCTTCATTGGGGGTTACTTGATCACGTGATCAAAAATTTAACATCACAATGTTAATGGAAAAATAAAACTCTCCATTCATGACGATTATAATAATAAAGAATAACATTATTCTTTTGAAGGCCATAATCTTGTCCATCTCTTTTTTGTAGGCAAACCATAACGGGTATATTATCCTCCACATCTTTTAATAAATTCTTCCATTTTTTTCTTAATAAAGTGAAATAAAAAATAATGCCTATAGGCTTTTCATTGTAGATTGTGTTTTAAAAAACACGACATACTACTTTTCATGTTTTTTTATGTTTTTTTTTCAATTTGATCCTTTTAAATTTAATTAATTTAAGGTTAATGTTAATAATTTGACTTGGTTAACTTAACAATGGTTTCTTGCAATGTTTTAAAAAGATTCTAACATTAAATTAATGTTCAATTTAGCAAAATCAAATTCAATATCATTGACCAAAATTTATATTGGAACAAATTCTCATACATTTTTGTTTTGGATTTACTATAGCCAAGGAGCATTTGTTTTACATTTTTTTTCCTCTAAAATTGCTTGTTTATTTTAATTTTAAATCATGTTTAATGATGTTTTTACATTTTGGTCCAATAATTGAATTTCTTCATATTTTGGTCTTTGAACTTGAGAGAGAAGAGAGAGTTGTTGAAAATAGCAAAACAAAAGGTTGGTTGGTCCGATTTTGACAAAAAAGAAGAAGAAGCAAGCTTTGTGTTAAAGTATTTCTCATGACAAAAATGGTACCATTGAGCCAGCAGGGTCTTGGCCTGGTGGTCAAGAAGTGCTTCTCCCTTCCTCTCACCCCAGGTTCATGCCTTGTCAGGCACGCCTATCACCCCCGCGGTGCCTTACATACTTATTGGGTTTGTAGGATGTTCAGTGGGCCCGGGGATTTAGTTGTGGTGCACGCAAGCTGGCCCGAACACCCCGGTTATCAAAAAAAAAAAAGAATGGTACCATTGATGTGCTTTATGGCTTCCATAAAGCCTGAAAAAAATAGATTTTTATAGAGATAAAACGTTTTTCTTACCAACTTTATTTTTAGAAATTGTTTAGGTCGATAAATTATTAATGAGGTTATATAGGTGTTTTGATATGAAAATAAATTGAAAATAAATTTTTAAGCCATAAAAAATCCCTTTATTTTTTGGTCAGCTCTATGGTGATCGGACTTTGAGTAGACGTGTACAATTTTTTTTATCACTAGAGATAATAGGTCCCTTACTTCCTTTTCTTACTTTTTTTTCTCAAAAAAAAAAAAAAACAAATTAAGAAGAAAAAAAACAAGTCTAGTGCATAAGCCTAAACCTAGCATGCATTACTGCCACAAACACATATCCCTAAACTTTTTTTAACTATTTTTTTAAGGTCAACACACATTGTGCCACCAAGGCTTGTTCACCTAGTTTGACTTTTGTACGTGTTCTTTTTTTTTTTTTCAATTTCATCGATTCATATTTAGTTGATTTATGGTTAGGGTTGATGATTTATTAAGGTTAATTTTTCAAAGGTTTCCAAAAAGTTTTTTCTAATTTCATTTTTTAACATTGCGTTTTTACTGACTTTATCTTCCAATTTTATCTTTTAATATTTGATTGATTGGGGATTTGTTTCGCTTTTTTATAGAGTTATCACAATCTCAAACAAATATTTTGATATTAAATTGGTGCTTGATTTTACAAGTATATATTTTATTGTCATATAGTAAAATTAAAAATATTTGTTTTAAAAATTATTAACAAGAAATTGGATTCAATTTATGTATTTGACGGTTGAATCCAAGTTAATTCATTATATGAATGTCTATATTTTTTTTAAAAAAAATGATTAGGTTTTGAACTTCTTAAGACATTATTTTCTGCTAGAAAACACGTTAACAATTCTGCTTTTTTCTTTTCCATCACCAATTTCAAATATTTTTAAAGCATAAAAAGAAAAAAAATGGCTAGGAAGTGAGCACGTTTTAATTATATTTTATATTTATTTAAATACCAAGATGTTTTTTTTTTAATCTAATAAGATTACAATTAAAAACACGATACATTAGCTTGAATTTTTTTGCTTTCATAGATAATTTAGTATTGTCATTGTTTTTATGAATCATCAAAAGCTTATATAAAGATTATATCATCTCTACATATTGTTTTTGTAGAAATAACAAAAATAACATTATATTATTTTAATAAACAACACAAATGAATCTATGTGTCCATGTTTTTCAAAAGGATTTAACTTCATTTAAAAGAGTGACCAACCATTTTGTATTGTAATTAATTCAAATACAATAATAAAAAAGGCAACATCTACATTATACCTTTCACTACTATTGCATTAACACAATCACAAACCTACATTGGTGGTGTCATTTTCGGTGGCCCTTCTCTATCTTATAGGCAAATAAACATGATACTATATGATTTTCTAGTTTAAGTTCATGTTTGGTAATGTGGTTGAGATTATTTTTAAAAGTATTTTTCGTTCAGAAATGCATCAAAATGATATATATTTTTTTATTTTTTAAAATTATTTTTAACATCAGCACATCAAAATAATATGAAAACATTATTTTTTTTAATTTAAAGTAAAAAATATAAATAAAAATAAAATAAAAAAATTAATTTTTTTTTAAAAGTGTTTTTAAAACGCAATGCTAAAGAAAATCTAAAGACCTTTACTTGTGTTCGACTGCTGATATTTTTCAAACTTACAAATGTTACCTAATTACTTGTAATTGTAATTTATTATTTATGATTTTACAATATAAATGTAGGAGAATAAATAATAGGTTTAAGGGAGATCCAACACATCTAGTGAATGAGATTAAAAGTAAACGTATAAAATTAATCAAGGCTATTTTTAGCAATACATTTGAAAACATTCTTTAAAATGCATTTAAATTATGTTTTTCTTTTCTTTCTCCTCTTTGTGCGTTAAATGTTTTCTCCTTTCCTTAATGGATGAAAAGGGGATGGATTATTTTCTAATCTTCAATTGTAGTTCCTTTAGTCCTAATCATCTAAAAAATAAAAATTGGAAACATTTTTTTTCCCCACAAAATCAAGCATCAATCCAAAGGCATTTTCTTTACACCACGAAAACCTTTAAGGTTAAGTTAATCATCTCAAATTTCCAAGTGTAGATCCCAAGACAACCTAATCTTAAGTAATCTACTTGGAAACAAAAAAAAAAAAAGCAATGAAAAGAAAAACTCGAAGGATTAAAAAAAAGAGTAAACAATGAATCCATAATAAATGATACTGTAAAATATTGAGGTCAATTAGTTTTTTTTCTTCTAATTTCTAATATTCAAATATTTTTTCAGTTTATTTCAAAGAGACAAATAATATGAAACTTGATTGAAGTTTCAATGCCACAAGATTGTTGCTTGACTTTAATACATGTAAAAAACAATTATGTGAATTAGGGTTAATTTTGTATTTGTTTATAATTTAGAGTTTGAAACTTGAGAATTAGGGTTTGGATTTGTAGTTTGGTCAAGAATGACCTAAAAATTAATTATTAAAATAAAAACTGCTCAACCAAAATAAAAGACACAACATTATTCCAGTGAATATAGTTTATTATAAGAAGAATTATAGTGATTCCTCTACCAAAAAATAAAATTAAACAACCTTGTTCTTGTGAACAGTTCAATGTGAGAAGAGCTTCAGTGATTTATCCAGAGAATTATTTTATTTTTTTAATCTTTGATATTAATTGGCACTAAATTTGCTTGTACAAGCATTACATAAATGTATATTTATACACACGTGCTTGCAGCTGAAGCTTCGTACATAGTGGCAATTGATAATTGAAGCGTTGCCTATTCTTTTTAGATTAACTGGATATCTTACTAGTTTACATGCATTTCGACTAATCTTACTAGCTTTAAAGTTAATAATCTTATAAATTTTCAGTGATTATTATGTTAGCAATGACATAGGGCGAACATTATGTTAGCAAGAAAAACAAATTTTTTAGTTAACTTCAAAGCTCGTATGATTGTTAATTAATATAATAACAATTGAAAGTTTTCATGGTCGTTAACTTCAAGGTTTATAGGACTAGTCGATGTACACACAAGCTGATGGAATACCTAGTTAATCTTAAAAGAATAGGCAATGCTTCAATTAGCAATCACATAGAGCATACATTATATTAACAATCATACATGAAATTATAATAAAACAAACATTTTAGTTCTAGGCTAAATGGGGTATTTGACATTGTGTTTCAAAAATATTTTTGAAAAAAATTGAATTTTATTTTTATTTTTATTTTTTACTTTAAATTAATTTTTTTGGTGTTTTTAGATTATTTTCATATATTAATATCAAAAATAACTTTTTAAAAATAAAAAAAATATTATTTTAATACTATTCTAAACAAAAATTAATTTTCAAAAATAACCACAACAATTTTTTTTTGAAAAACAATCATAATTACACTCCTACGTTCACATAATACCGCTATAACACCTAGCGTTTCCTATTCTTATAGATATAACACGGAAAATCAGCTGTCATCTTCTTTTCCAATCACCCAAGGCAGTCAAAATCGAGATTTTGACACGGATCGGAAAGGGCTCCGAAAAATCGGATCGTAAAATCGGATCGTAAAATCGTAGAAAGATCGTACCCGAAATGTCCGTACAAAAATCGAAAAATCGTAAAATCGTGTGAGAAGAAAAAGCGTAAAATCGTAAAATCGTGTGAGAAGAAAAATCGTAAAATTGTTTGTAAAATATTTCTGAATACAAAATAGCATAATTATGGACATAAAACTTAATTAGTTTAGGTTCATACATGATGTAAAATAACTTCAAAACACATTACAAAATAATTATGTCCCTAAAAGTTCATAAGTTAAAAAGTAACAAATTTAAAAGAAATCTTCAGCTGGCGTACAAGTAATTGTATATTTTTTTATGATTGTTGTATTTGAAATTAATTAATATTATTTATTATCTTAAATTAATAGAATTTTTTTACAAAACAGTGAAATTATAAAAAGATAATATCTTTGAATTATATATATATATATATATATATATATATATATATATATATATATATATATATATATATATATATATATTGTAGTTTTTTTTTAAATAAATAAATAAAATATCTTAAAAAATAATAGTAATTATAATCCGAAAACCAACAAAAAGTGATACCGAGCAGAGCCCATAAATTGGCCACATAAATCATCTGATTTTCAACCCTATATTATCCAACCCTCGTGTAAAAGAAGAAAGAAACAAGAGAAATAAATAAAAAATTAGACAAAATAATTGAAAGTGGCACCACAAAAATTTGAAGAAACAAATAGGGCTATTTTGGGGAAAACCTTCCCTTTCTTTCCACCCTTTTTATTTTTAACTCCACAAAGACACCCAAACTAGTCCGTTGTCTTCCTTCATTTAAACCAACAATTCCAACATCTCTGACCACCTCCAATTTCCCATCTCTTCCCCAATCAAAACCACCCGCCACCTGTTATGGCGGCAGGGCTAACCGGCGCCACTATACCCAAACCCTTCCGGTACAACTCCATATCTCACTTCCTTCCAAAGCCAGTAACAGCGGCCTCACTTTTCTTCCCACCTATCAGACACCAAAGTTTTTTACACTATGAATCAAAAGTTCCAAGAAAAACAAGCTTCACTGTATGCTTTGTAGTTGAAGATCAAACAAAACCGAGCAGTGCCCATATCGAGAATCGACAAGAAGAAGTGCCGAAAGATGTTAATGAAAATCAGATCTTGACACCTCGCGTGGCAGAAAGATTGGAAAGAGAGAAAAGAAAGAGCTACTTATTTGATTGCTGCTGTTATGTCTAGCCTTGGGATTACTTCCATGGCTGTTATGGCTGTTTATTACAGATTTTATTGGCTTGAGGTACCCTCCTTTCTTTCCCGTCTTAAATTCAGAGTATTCTTGAATCAGCTTTCAACTTGTAAATTGAAGAAGAGAACACAGTGTGAGTGTGTCTGCTACTCTGCTGTGAAAATTGAAATTGAAATGAAAATTTTGGGGAAGAAAACGAGTGAAATGAAAATTGAAAATTGAACGCTGCGCACAGTGAAAATTTGACCAACGCGTAAAATCGGAACGATTTTTACGAGTTTACGATTTTGAACGATTTTTCTACGAGTTTGACCGAGTTTGATCGGGTTCGATTTTTCTACCCGGTTCAACAAGGTTTTCGGAGCCAACTCGCAAAATCGTACGATTTTGCGAGTTGGCTCGCGATTTTGACTGCCTTGCAATCACCCATACATCGGCAAAGCTGACAATTTGGGGCCACAACACAACTGATCATATAATCATAGCTAGCTGTGTAGAATTAAATTCTTGGATGATTAATTATTGCAGACGTCTCCGCTCCATTTCCATGAAAACTGCGTTCCTGTTCCTCCACTTTTCCACTAAAGTGCCTAGAGGTAGAGTACTGGTGGGCTGCAAATTATGGCCACCACATGCAGCTGCTGATGGAAGATGGAGGGCGACCTTCAATTCTAGGGTAGAATATTGTTGACGCTACCATTGGCCTATCCTCGATCCAAAACCCAAGCTATGAATAATTGCTCATTCATTTCCTGGCTCATCGCTCTCTTGATCATCACTGTGCGTATATATCAAGATCCACACTTGATCCGTAAGATTTGAACTGGCAAGGGAGAAACACAGAAAGACGTAGAATTCTGTCTGTTCTTCACATGATCATATATATATGGCGCAATCAAAGAAGTTCAGAGGTGTCAGGCAACGCCACTGGGGCTCCTGGGTTTCTGAGATCCGTCATCCTTTACTGTACTGGTTTTGTTTTTCTGTTTTTCAATTTCCTATATTCATCTATCTATCTATATATCTAAACTTTCATGGTTCTTGATTATTGCACAGAAAAAGAAGGGTGTGGCTTGGAACATTTGACACAGCTGAAGAGGCGGCCAGAGCCTACGATGAAGCAGCGGTGTTGATGAGTGGCCGTAGCGCCAAAACAAACTTCCCGGTGGTTGCAAATCAAACAAGAGATGCTCAGAACTCCTCCTCCTCCTCCTCCTCCTCCTCATCATCATCATCATCATCAGCTCTCAGTGCAAAACTACGCAGATATTGCAGATCTCCATATCCTTCCCTAACTTGTCTGAGGCTTGACGCCGAGAATCGCCACATCGGAGTCTGGCAAAAGCGTGCCGGCCCACATTCGGTTTCAGATTGGATTATGACTGTGGAGCTTGGAAAGAAGGAGCAAAAGACTCTCATCTCGGATACATCAAATATGGCAGGCCGAGAAGGTGGCGGTGATGATGGTCTAGATGACGAGCAAAGGGTCGCGTTGCAGATGATAGAGGAGCTAGTTAATAGGTAGAAGGGGTTCCGTCCAGGGATGACAATATTAGGTTTTTAATATATTTATTTATATCCTATTTAAGTTGGGGTTTCCAGTATATTTAGGCATTTATACTATCAATTATATTTGAAGTATTTAAATTGAATAATACTTGTTAAAGAATATTAAAATGCCAAGAAATTAAAAAGAGAATCTTTACATCCAACGGATCAAACCGAATGTTTGTCCAAGCTTATTTTTATGATGGCCTGGGTCTGAGAGAGAGGTTCCTGTAACAAATTTGGGCCCAGGATTGCAACCCAAGCCTAATACCACACCCATTAGCTTGATAAATATGGACCCAAGTGTCGCATCTAGGCCCAATGTCATGCCACTAGCCTAAGCCTAGTCTCGAACATTGTCTAGGCTTCATTAATATATGTGTACAAGATATTGTGTTTTTCATTAATACTACAATAGTGAAATGACTCTCTAACCCCTTTAATTAAAGTAAAAAAAACAAGGTTAATGAGGTATGAATGCCCTCTAAACCACTTAGATAAATGATTTATAATTTCTCTATTCTCCATAAGGAGTGTGATAATCACGATAAATAAGGGTCATGATGTGTGATGGATCTTCTTATTATTGCAGGACCCAACCAAACCTCCAATAACTCATTAATTATGTGCAACTCCTTATTTAGTGTTAGAAAACCAAGAACAAAATCGAGCTTGGACACTATTAACAATATTTTTTTACCCTAGATATTTAGCCATTTTTCTAGTGCTTGTAGGGAATTACAGTAGTCTAAGGAGTCTAGGCAAAATAATTTTCTAAAGAGTGTTGTTGCGATGTCGTGATCATAATAATTAATTACCATAACTTAAAACACAAGATAGTATAGAGCAAGCAAGGGGTCGATCCCACGAGAAAAGTTTAGTTTAGATCTTCATGCTATAAATTATGCAGGGGGGAGGGGGGAGTTGGTTGATGATTATTTAGACCAAGACAAAATTAAGAAAATTAAATAAAACTAAAATTTATCAATAGAACAAACCTTAGTCGCAAGTAAATATCCACCAATAGAAATCACAACTCATCCTTGAAACAAAACTTTAATTTATATTTTGTATTTTTATTTTTTCTTGATGTTGATTAGTTAACAGATCCGCCATATAACTAACTCTAACCAACAAACAATCATAGTGTCTGCACTAATGATTTAATTCATTGGTAACTTTAAAAACTAGATAAATTGATTAATCTAGACAATTGAACTGTCCACAATTTATGTTGATTTGTTCGAATGTTCTCCCTAAGATTAATAACATAGATCCACCACAAAAGCTTTGTTTTTTCATAAGTTTATATACCACAACTCCGATTTTGATAGCAAACATAGCAATAGATTATTCACAATAACAACATAGAGACTGCTCTAGCAATTAAGATAAACAATCATAGGAAATATGCATAGAAAAACAAACATATTCATTCATCATATAAACTAAAAAAAAATGGAAGACTAAATCTCACAGTTCTTGAAATCTGAAGGTTCATGTATCCTTGCATAAAAAAAAAGTTTAACTTTGCATATCTATTGAACTACTATTAAAAATGAAATAATGCATGAATTCAGGTTTTTAGGAAAGAGAATTTGTGTTTCTTCTCTTCTAGTTGCCCCTTTTCTTTCCTTTCTCTCTTTCTTTTTATAGTCTAGAAAATCTAGTCCCTATTTTATAAAATAGTCATTTCTTAAGTAGACAATTTTACATTTAAATACTTTGTCGCGACGATGATTTTTTTGCTCTTCGTGCTCCGCCATCACCTAGTATTAAGGTCACTAGGAACCTATTGGTCTGCAAGAGTCAGGGTAAGGGGACTTGTTGTGCAAGGAGAAGATGCATCATCCCCAGTTCACCCTCCCTAAGGCAAGCTGCATTGTTGTTTGATTATTTTTCTAAGTTTGATTTTTTGTTGTATTTTCTAAAGTTTGACGTAGATCTCTCTTCGTGAGAGAATCTCTACCTCGTTAGGAATTGAAAGACTAACCAAAAGAATTTAACACTGCATTTAAATATATATATATATATATATATATATATATATATATATATATAACTATCTACGAGTGTACTTTACAATGTAATTTTACACTACGATGACTAAAACAAAAAAAATATTGATTTTTGATATTTTGGCCAAATTCCAACGGATAATCATAAACTGGTTACGATATCCAATTTTCGTTCAAAATATGGAAAAAATACAACATATATTTTTTACAAAAGATATGCTTGTAAAACAAACCTTGGAATTCGGCCGTATGCACAAAAACAACTCATTTTTTTATTTTTTAAAATGTAATTTCTTTGTTTTTTTAAATAAAAAATAAAAAAAATCCTGGTTGGGCCAAGCCCAACCAACTGGGCCGCCCCAGCCAAGTTGGGTCAAGGACCCAACTATGAGAAACTGGGGCTGGGCTGGGCCGATAGCAGCCCACCTCACCCACACCCACACAATATATATATATATATATATATATTACACGCTGCATGAATTAAATGATGCACGTGTACAGTAAATTGGTGGTCGGCCGACCACCACGAGAGGATCACCTGCCATTGCCGCAAGGTAGAGGAGATCGAGGTGGTTCTCCCTGTCGTGGTAGCGTCGAAAATGGCGGCCTGTGGGGGCCGGGAGGAGCTCCTGAAGATGCCGGTCTGTGCTAGAACCGTTGCTGCTACTCGCCGGAGCTGGAGGTCACGGCTAGGCTTGCTGGTGGGAGCTGCTGGTGTGGAGTTCACGGGAACTAGCTGGAGGAGGAAGAGGAGGAGCTGCTTCACGTTCGTTTTTTAGAGAGAGAGAGGAGGTGGCCATCGCTGCAACTTGTTTCAGGGAGAGAGGGCTGCTGACCCTTGCTATTGCTGTCGGTGAGGAAGAGGATGAGGGATGGTCGCTGTTCGTGGCTGACGGTGAGGATGGAGAGGGACACCGAGGACGAGTTGTGTCTGTGTTCGTGTGCAACCTTTGTTTTTGTGTTTTTTTTTTCAGTCTTTCCCCTTAGTCTGTGTTCAATTCTCTGTTAACATGATCGTCCCTCAATCAAAGATTTTTCCCCCCTTACGTAAATTTATTTTCCATTGTTTTAGTATTTTCTCCCCCTGTTTCCCCGTGTGTTGATTGTCTCAGAATTTCCCCCAGTTTTCCGATGATCTCCCCCTCACTGTCCCAAAATTTTCTCAGTGCTCCCCCCCTTTTTCTGTCAATTCTCCTGCTATTTTTAGGCGAAAAAGGTAAGGTGCAAGGCATGGGGCTGATGTCCAAGACATGGGGTGTTGCGTGTTGCAGGTTGGAGGCATGGCTGCCAGCATGGAGATGACTGTGGATACAATTTTTTTTGAAATAAATAAGTTGTAACAAAAAAAGAGTTTTTCAATGGGAAAAACCAAGAAGAACAATGTTTTTATCTTCAATTTTGGCTTCCGATTTCACCCAAAAAGTTTCGTCACCGAAAATTTTGATCTTTTCAATTTAACCCAGATTAGGCTTCCAAACTTAATTTCTCATCAATTAAGCCTTTAATAAATTTAATTTGACCTATTTAAAGTATAATTAAGCCCTTACACTTAATTTAATCCTTCAATTGGGCTCTCAATTAATTCTGAAGCATAATTACACTTTAAATTGGCGGACAATTAAATAAAATTGGCCTATAAAAATATAATTATATCTTTCGACTTAAGTTTTACGCAGATATATCCAATAATAAATTATTTTAGCCTTGAATCTGCATTTTCCTTCATTTCTAGGTAAAAAAGAGGTACGACCAGGCTTTCAAAACGTCCAAATTTTGCACCTTGATTTTTCTGCCGACACCAACCCATTTTATTTTATTTTTGTTATTTTTGGGTAGATTTGGGGAATAACCCAGAAATTAGGTTATGACATCCTTCAATAAATATTTTTCTAAAAATAAGAAATAACCTTGCATGAAATCTTCATGCTTTGACTTAGAGGAGCTAAATTGCTAAAATAAGGACTTGGTTGTCAGTTTGGATGTTTTAAGATGTAATTTGAACTTGTTTCTTCATAAAACCTGTTTGGTAACAGAATTCATGTGTCATCTTATAAAAATCATATTTCTCTCATAAGATTTTTTTTCTTCTGAACTTTGGTACGCTTATAGGTATTTAGGTTAACAATCCTAAACAATTGAGTTTGCATCAAATAAATTCTTGTAGCTCAAGATATTCAAGTTGAAATGGTCGAAGGTCAATATTGGTAGAATTCATGATTTGAATTTGAGGGATGAAATTTCCATACTATTTATTTATTTATTTATTTTTCTTTCCCTAGAGTTCTAAAAAGGTATGGATGTTAGCTTTCTAATATCACTATAATCATTTCATTTTGACCTCTATAACTTAAGATCTGCACAAAACGTCGATTAAAAGTCAAATCTTCCATTTACCTCCAATTTACTCCTTTTTAAATCTTTCATCCCAAAGTAGCTTCTAAATATATAACAAAGAATTTCGAGCCATTTTATATATAAAACATAGGAAAAACACAAGGTAAATATGGATAAAACTATCGAATAATATGGTTGCATCAAGTGTTGTGCCTTACTGTTAACCAAGTCCCTTAAAAGGTAACTCCTCACTCAAGTAGTGTTGGAAAACCAAGAGTAAAATAAGGCCTGAGCATCTCAACAAGTTTTGTCACCTTTTATAATAACCTCTACCTTAACTCTACAACCATCAGTTTCTCCCAGCACCTGTAGGTAATTACAATACCTTGAGAAGTGTATGCATAATGACATTATAAAAAGTTTTTTCTTTGATGTTCATCAAGTCCCTTAAGAGGTAACTCTTCACTAAGACAATGTTGGCAAATAAAAGGTAAAGTTAGGTATGTCCATCTATAAACCTTTAACAATACCTTTTGTCTTATATTTATAGCTATTGACTACTCCAAGTGCCTATAAGCTATTACAATATCCTGAGAGTCTATATACAATTATGTTTTAGAGAGTGTTTTTCCTCAATATTCACTAGGTCTCTTAAAGAGTTGTTTATATTGTCGCGACACCTATGCACAAAGAGAACACTCTAGATGATTCTCATAGTCATTATCAGATGGATATTTGTTTATGATCATGTCATGTTATTCTATGGTATACTTCTTAGGCTTTATAAGACTTAGTAAACAAAGAATTAATTAACTATTTATATTTAACTCATTTAGGAGGTTATTTATAACTCAATCATGTGTGGGGTTCCCCTTTGTACAAATAAGTTTTAAACACTGAAATCCATTAGGACTAGATTCCATGAAAATAAGCCTAGACAATTATAATGGTCGTGCTAACTCGAGAAAACATGTGCAAAATATAGGAAGTAACTTGGAGCTGGTCATCCAAAATAGTGATGTAACATGTAAGATCCTACATATATCTTTCTAAGGGGTTACACTTACACATGTATAATATGCAAGAAAACAAGTCTGTATGGGTATACTTCAAGAGGTTTAATAAGTCAATTAACTTATAACTTGACTTATCTTAACATCTTGCCAATTATAAAACACGCATATTAAACATGTGAAAAAAAAATCCTTTTTTATAGGTATTTGGTTGTTTTGACAAAAATTCAGCAGTATTTCCCCTTTAACTATCCAAAACTTTATCATGTTTAATGATGTATTTGCAACTCACTTTCCATAATTCTATCCAGTGACTTTAGTTAGTCATAAATAAGGTTTTCTTAATTTCTATTTTTATTTTTAGGTAAACCTAGGATGGTCTTAAGGCGAGTTTTGAAACTATGATAATAATTATTTTTATCCATACATTGACTTTGATCACCCTACTGAACCTTCCGATCTTGATCCACTCGCCCCTCCCGAGTCGAGTTTAAAACAATGATAGTAACTGTTTTTTATCCTTACATTGACCCGATCAACCTAAGTTAAGTTTTTAAAAGATAATAATAACCATTTTTATCTTTATATTGGCCCGTTCAATGGTCAACTAGACCTATGAATCGAGCTTTACCTCTGGTTGACCCCCAAGTTAGGATTTATAACTATGATAATAATTATTTTTATTCTTATATTGACTGGGTTAAACTTGAGTTAACCATCCCGACCCGTGACCTAGAACTTGCTTTGAATCGACCCATGTGTTGAATTTTAAAACTATGATAATAACTACTTTTATCCTTACACATCTTAGTTTGACAAGTTTAAAATTGAATTTTTATGATGATATTTTAGGAATAATAAATAATGTTTATCAAGTTCTCTTTGTACCTTCTTTGTAAAAGTATAAAATTTTATTCATGATATTATTATCTCATACTCAATACTATCATAGAGATAAAATTATTTTTTAAATGTCTTTATCTGTATCTCATTAACCAAAAAGTTTTCTATCTTTATTGTCTTTGTACTATCTGACTTGAGACAATAACCAAACACTACCTTAAAGGTGACTAATCACAAGGTTAAGGGCCAAAAACATTAAAAAAACAATTAATTGGCTTATTCATGATATTTGGACTAATAAAATTTTCAAGATTTTTAACAAAGGATAAATAAGCTTTAATTAATGTGATACATTTAAAGAAAAAAGATGCTTATTGGGCTTAAAGCATTCGGTGGCCTTGACACAAAAAAGAACAAACGACAACAACTTGTGTTTCTTATTATTCAAGGACATTAATGGTGATTTTGTTCTTATTGTTTATAATGTATAATTTTACACTAACAAACATAATTATTTATACTACCATCGAATCAAAGCTAAAATCTTGTCCAAAGATTCTAATTATTTTTTGTTATTGGGTTAAAACTGCATAGTGATTGAACACTGGAAAGGCTTTAAGATAAACTCTTTAGTTGATTTATGATTAATTCTCTTATTCTATTTAAAAACTCTTTTGTTATTTTTTTAGCCTTGTTTAGGATCTTTCACCTAGTATAAATAGAATTATTTAAATTGTATTTAATTTTTCTTAGATTTTGTTTTATTTCATAATAATATTGTGTGAGAAGTTGCTCATGCTCTTGGTTCTTCATTTAACTCTTTAGGACTTATCAACAACTGATTATTTTTATAATTTTCTTTCTTATACCTTCAATTCTTGACTCTTTATAATTAAAGGGTTGGAGTCTTTCATTCAAAAAATTTTAATTTTTGGTTCAAGTAATCATTGGAGTTTTTATAGATTCAATTTTAGTTTTATTATGTTGTTTTATGTTGTCGTGGGTTATATGGTTCTTACCCTTTAGGTTTGTATCACTTTGACTCGCTAAATTTTTAGTGTTAATATTATCACTTTATTAAGAATAAGCATGTAGTAATATTTACTATGTCAAATAATAATTACTCTCAAAATCATAATTATTATTTCTTTGAATGAGATTTGAAAATTACCCTCTATAAGAATTTTTTAATATTCAATACTATTTGAAAATAAGTGATTTTTTTTTATTTTATACATGATGATATATCATTTTTTAATCATTTAAATACTTTTATATAATTTATATTACACTCAAGATTTGTCCATCCTGATTAAAACAACTTATAGGTGGAATCAAAACATGATATTTTCTATATAAAATAATAATATAGGAATTTTGAGTTTAAAAAAACACATGATAAAAATGAATAAAATTAAAATAAAAGATAATATAATTAAACTATTAACTTTAGCTTCCTTATTTTATCATTGTTTTAGTTTGTTTTTTTTTACTTCTACTACAAATTTTATTAATATTTTCAAAAATCTTTAAATTTTAATTCATCGTTGATGATACTTCCATTAACCTCACACAAAACTAAGCACAACTCTACAAAATAAAGAAAATCTAAAAGAATATAATGTTATTGCTGCTGAATTTTTTAAAAGTTTATATGAAATTATATAAGCTTACAAAATTAAAAAAAAAAAAGTATTTTATTCTCCGTCACTGGCTGCGTCTCTACCCCTCTCCTCGTCTCTCCCACGATCAAATCACCCCACTCAAGAAACCCCCCTCCCCCACAACAGATAACATTCAGATAACAGTACTGTATTTATTGATCTATCCATTTAATTTTAATGCTAATTATCATCAACAACCTCCTCTAATTTAAAAATAATGTACGGAGGATCCTCCAAGCGCGGCGGTCGAGGAGGCGGTGGCGGCTCTGGTTCCAGGCGCTCCTCCTTACCACCTCCTCCGCCAGTCCACCGCCCTACACCAGCCTCCCGCCTCTCCCTTGGTCCCTCCAATAACCCTCGCAACAACCGTCCGGGTCCGATTAATGCCAAGTCATTGACGTCTTCAAACCCGGGTGTTGAAGAGACCTTCTCTTTAATTCCGGGAAACAGCCCACTTGCTTTTGCCATGATTATAAGGTTGGTACCTGACTTGGTGGATGAGATCAGAAGAATTGAAGCTCAGGGTGGCGCTGCAAGAATTAAGTTTGGTTCCATAGCTAATAACAATGATGGGAATGTGAGTCACTTGCATCCAAATTTTCTCTTCCTTTTCCTTTAGACAATTTTTTTTAGTGTTTAATATAATTTTCCTTGCAATTATTATTTATTTGTCCAAAATTGATAGCTTTGTTTGGGTTTATGTAATTGCATTAGGTTATTGATGTGGGTGGTAAAGAATTCAGATTCACATGGTCGAGGGAATTTGGTGACCTCTGTGACATTTATGAAGAACGACAGGGTGGCGTAGATGGTAATGGTTTGCTTGTAGAATCTGGATGTGCCTGGCGGAAGGTCAATGTCCAACGTATCCTGGATGAATCAACTACGAACCATGTTAAGATGCTTTCAGAGGAAGCAGAACGCAAATCTAAATCTCGCAAGTATGTCATATGATGCTCTTACGCCCACTTTATTTCTTGAAATTATTTAATTGCTAGAGCCTAGGTATCCTTAACATGTTTTGTTTTCTTAATCATTGTCACCTGTGCCTGAATATCTCATTGGATTTTATTACTTAGTATTCTTAGCGTTATTCACTTGAATGTTAAGCAAATGGACGTGTCCTTGCAGATTGACTATTGTTGATATTAATCTTAAATCTTTTATTGCAGATTAACTCTTGTTGATATTGCTATAAATGTTGATCTTATATCACGTTCCCAAATCTGACTGTTTGTTGTTTGCTGTATTAGGCACTTTGTGTAAGATTCTTTCGCAAGTTCTTCCAGCATATTCTTTATTTTATAGTCTGTATACATGATTCAATAATATGTGCTGTGGCTTTTCAATAAAAGGTTCAGCTTTCCGATGTCAATTAAGTAGGTTATTTTATCCTGACCAGTTGGGCTTTATTTTCTTAGCAACATCTCTGTAAAAGACTTGGATTCCTGCTGATTGCTCTCTGTAGTGATGCTTGATTGCTTTTTATTGACAGTTATTAAATAGTTCAGAAGGCATCAAATTGAAAGTGATGCCACCACCCATAATGCTAGTATAACTAATATTGTAACTTTAATTTTTTTCCCCTGATGGTAGAGCTATCGTGTTAGACCATGAAAACCCAGCCGCAAAGAGTCAAATAAAGCAATTGGCAGCTGTTGAGTGTAAGTTGACTTATATTCTGATCTTTTTTGTTTTGTGTTGTGTTTGTTTTTCTCCATTCACTTGACTTTCCCTTAGAGAAGAGAATCCAACAAACATTTTAGGCACTGACTGAAATGTTAGGATGAAGTTGATTCTGTTGCTCACTGAGGCTATGTTCCTATATTCAAATAATTCTTATGAAATTTGTTCTGTCAAACAAATAGAGCTTTAATTGTTAATGTTTCTCTTGCTTCCAGCTACTCCATGGAGAAACTTTAAGCACAAGAAACAACCTCCATATAAGAAGCGGAAAGTTGAGCCAAACCCAGGTATACTTGTGGATTTTCATGTGATTAAAAAATGTACCTTTTCTATATGGTATCTGCTCAGAAGTTTAAGAAGCTTAAAATCCTTTTAACATAGTTTTTTTTTTCTTTACTGTTGCTGCTCTGCTCATTTTCTATTTCTACTATTTTAATTTGTTTAAACTATGCACCAACTGCAGGAAGCGGCTTCCCTAAATCCACCTATAAACCTGCACTGTCTTCAGCTGCTATTGCAAAAGGTAGACTCTCTTCACCTCTACCATCCCCTCCAGAACAATCTGGGGCTCCAGCATCTCCATACGGAACTGGAAGCATCACTAAGCATAATGTGGGCACAGAAGACTACATTCCTACCCAGATGAAAAATAAAGAGAATGCTGCTAGCTCAGAGAATGAAATCCCAGCCAAGGCTACTAGTGCTTTATGGGAGACAACCGGGCGCAAAGGGAACTTGGGGGCTAAACCAATGGATTTGCAGAGTATGCTAGTTGACTTACTAATCCAGAACTCTAAAGGGATGAGCTTGAAGGTATGAGGCAGATACTTCTATATAAAATACTTTTCACTGAATATTTGGTTCCATATTTGCTACATGCTGCTTCTTCGGCTTGTTCCGGGCTTTGTGCTTAGATGCTTTTCTGTGATGAGATCTTTGTGGTTTCTCTTGTCCTTGTAAATTTCTGTGTCTAGCTCTTTACTGGTTTCTTGGTCTTTTTAAACTCTACCTCCCATGTTTTGTAGGCTTTGGAGAAAGCTGTTGGGAGTACAATTCCAAACTCTGCTAAGAAGATTGAGCCCATTATAAAAAAGGTAAGCAGTTAAAACCTTTATGTTAGCGGTTATAGAATAGCTTGTGATCCTTATGTCTTCTCATTCAATCTTGAGTATCAGATAGCAAATTTTCAAGCTCCAGGAAGATATATCTTGAAACCAGGAATGGAGTCAGAAAAATTCAAGAAACCTTCATCTGAAAGTGGAAGGTATACACCAATTAATGTGATAGAAGTTTCTTTCATTTGGCTGATTCTGTGGCCAGGTTGTTACGACTTACGTTATTCTGTTTTGTTCTCCTTTCGATTGCTACTAGATCTTAACAATATTTTCTGGAAGAATGAATAAAAATGAGGATATTTGGCAGAATTACCTAATACTAATTGAATCATAATTAATAGGCTGCGGCATAATATCCTGCTCTGTTCTCCTTTCACTGTTACATGGCTTGGAAATTGATCTTGCTAGGGCATAAAGAATTCCTTTATGCCTAACCTCTCAATTCATGTGTGTTGATTTTAGAATGCTTAGTTTTCTTTTTTGTCTTTAGGTTGTGGGTTTTGAACCTTTTAATTTCTCCTCTCGCTCTAAATCATTTGGGAATTTGAGTCAGTCTTGGAGATATTTTTTTTACAACACTTCAATATTATTTTATCCCTGTATTTTGTTGGTTAATCATTCTTATGGGGTATGTGAAATTGAAATGAATCCATAAGATGCCATTGGGTTGGTAGTGCTGCTACCTTCTTATAACTGGGCTCTAGTCATATTTTTGCCCTAATCTGCTCCAGTGAATTATCCCCTTGTGAAAACTGTAGAAAATTGAATTCAAAGTTTCTGTATGAACACTCTTTGAAGTACACTGCCTTGTGTTTATTTGTGTGTGTATATCCATCACATGGGTTATAGATGTGTTATTTTACTTCCAGTTCTCCTGAAGACAACCACCAGCAAGCACATGCTCCTGAAGATAATTGTGCCCAGAGACCTGATCCAGAGCCAAGATTTGCAGAGAAAGATTCTACTGTTGCAATCCAGGAACTAGTTCAGCCAAACTCTAAACTTGGAGAAGAATTAAATGCATTAGAAAAACTTGAAATAGATCAGGCCTCGCCTGATTTGCTTGGTGAGAAGAAGGTTTCTGACATTAGTGAAGGGCATGCAGGCAGCTCTAGTGATAGTGGAAGTGACAGCGACAGCGAGAGTGACAGCAGCGATAGTGGAAGTGACAGTGCAAGCCGCAGCAGAAGCAAGAGTAGGAGCAGAAGTCCAGTTGGAAGTGGAACTGGGAGTAGCAGTGACAGTGAAAGTGATGCTTCTTCCAACAGTAAGGAGGGTTCTGATGAGGATGTTGATATCATGACAAGTGATGATGATAAAGAACCCCAACATAAGATGCAGGCCGATGAACCAGGATTATTGGCATCTCCTGATCATTGGAGGTCTGTGCTGAATGGGATTGATGAGAAGCTAGATGATAATAAATCTGCTGCAGTTGACATTGAGGGCCATGAATCTGATGCTATTGAAATTGAGGACCATGAATCTGATGCTATTGAAATCGATAAAGACTTGGCTGGTGATGAAAAGGACATTAAAATAACTAAAAATGATAGTTTGGTTTCCAGCAAAGAAGGTGAAAAACCTGTGCAAGGAGCAGAATCCGCTTTTCATGACCATGATATGATTCAAGAGCGCCAAACGTTCATAGGAAACTTATTTGATGACGATGACAATATGGTTAGGGACAACTTTAGGTATGAACAGTCAGACAGCTCAGAGAGAACATCAAAAAGTAGATCGAAAAGGGACCTTGATGTGAAGAGCTTTGACAGTAAATCTGAGCGTGTTAAAAGATTGAAAACTGAAAGCTTGTCTCTAGTGCCCACTTCTAAGGGTAGGGACATCCAATTCTCAGGGAGTCCACATGATAAACACAATGAAGACATGTACAAGGGCCCTGCCATTCAAGTGATGGATAGAGCTGATAAACAAGCAAGTGATTTTGGCTCAGAAAGGCTATATAACCAGGCAATTTCTGGAAAATCTAATCCAGATTTTCAACGACCAGGTCGGAGATCTTCTGATCAAAATGCAAGGTTGAAAGCTCTGGAAGATGCAAGCAGCAGATCCAGACGTGCTGAGGGCTCAGGAACTAGTTGTAAGTTTCCAGAAAAGGGTTCTTATGTGCATGAAGCGATTTCTATTCATAAAGAAAAGGCTTCGAGAGATACTCAGAATGAGGATAATATTTTGAAGGAGCAAAAGGTGCCAAGAAATTCCAAGGAAGGTGTTGCTGGAGGCAGACATTCAGCTCCCTTTGATTCCCATTACAGGAAACCAGGGGAAGCATTTGGAAGACCAAAGGATGCTGGACAAATTTCAAACTCAAATTTTGGGTTTTCACCCAAGGACACCAATAGAGTCGACATGGAAAAGTACCCAGTTGTTAGTGGAAGAGGTCTCCATAGAGAGCTTTCAGACTTGGAGTTAGGAGAACTTCGTGAGCCATTTCATGAGGAAACACCCGTTAAAAAGCGGTTTGAAAGGAAAGGTTCTTTTAAACACTCGGAGAACAAATCAAGCACTTCAGATAACTGTAATTCAGATATAAACAAGGGAAAATCTATTGGAAAGGTATCATTGGACTCAGGAAAGCCCTCACCTAACCTAAGTGCTGGAGTTAAGAGGTCCCCAGAACGTCGTGTCAATGATTTAACAAGACTTAACTATAAAGCTATGCAGTCTCAGCCGCAACATGTTTCTAGTGTAGATAATCTTGATGTTGGATCTGGGTTCAGTAAGTTGGCAGACTCAAGTAGTAGATTAAGACCCAATGAAACTGTTGCAAAGCTAGGAAATAGCATGGAAGGCTATGGAGAAAGCCACAAGAAAGCCCCTCTCACTGCACAGAAGCTTCACGAATCTAAACGTGGAACACTTCTCCACTCAATAAAGGAAAGTAAAACACAATCTAATTTGATAAATGGACGGAAAGATACCCTTATGACAGAGGATAGCAATAATGTTTCCAAGAAGAGGGAATCTTCTTCAGAGGATGACAGCTCTTCATACTCCAAGTATGAAAAGGATGTACCGGAGCTCAGAGGACCAATTAAGGATTTTTCTCAGTGAGTAATCATATTTGTTTTGGTTTGAGGCTTTTTTTGTTGAATAGCTTGCCTTGTTCTTTTCATTGTAAGATTAAAATCACTCAATTCCATGACATGAAATTTAAATCATGTGCCATCTGTTATTATGCAGGTACCGAGAATATGTGCAGGAATATCATGATAAATATGATAGTTACTGCTCCTTGAACAGGATCCTAGAGAGCTACAGGTATCATAAAAATTCTTCTTCATTTTTTTTTTATGAGGAGTGATTTGTTTTGCTGTTTGCTAGGTTTGGTCTAGCGCCGTTTGGTTTGTTCTCTAATTATATTTGGACACTTGATGTTGTATGCAGGAATGAATTCCATAAACTGGGAAAGGACCTTGAATCTGCAAAAGGAAGGGATATGGATAGATATCATAACATCTTGATGCAGTTGAAGGAGTCTTATAGTCAATGTGGAATGGTATGCTTTAAAGTCTTTTTATGGTACCTTTTCTGTGGCAGTTTTCATTTTTACGTACAAATTAACTTCACTAAAGCGTCTTAGTTACTACAAATTTGTTTTCTGGATCAATTAAATTCTACTTGTAAACATTATTAGGGATTAGAGGATGGCTGCACCTGCATATGCTTTAGGGTAAAGAACAGGCACGACTCTATTGATGGAATGAAATTTGATATCTTGATGATTTCAGGTTTTTTTTATTGGAAATTGTAGAAAGAGTTTGCAAATACAAGGACAAGGTAGAAATGATTGGGCGAAGGTTGTTATTAGTGGTGTGGGAATTAGGATTCTGTTGCTGAATGAAAGACACAAGTTGCTGGAAATTGCATCCATTTAGACAAACTTTTAGAGTCTAGACACTTGAATTCAGTAGTGATTAGGGAAAAAGATGTGATCCATAACTCCTTGCACGTCTATCTGTATGAAGCACATTGATGTAGCTTTCTTTTTTCCTTCCTAGACTTTTCTATTCTGACTCCTGATGATATATGGGTTGCAGAAACACAAACGGCTAAAAAAGATATTCGTAGTGCTCCATAAAGAACTAGAGGTGATTCGTAAAACTTGTGTTCAATTTTTTGTCCCCCCCCCCCCCCCCTCCCCCTTTTTTTTTGGAGCTTTATTGAATGGGATATCTTTTCTCAATGCAGCACCTCAAGCAGAGGATTAAGGACTTCGTGCACTCGTATGCAAAAGATTGAACATTAATTCAATGCTCTGAGACATAATTATCCAATCTTTTTCCTCCATGAAGAAGCCAACGTGTTGTGCTATATTCCCTTGACTGGTACATTGAGATGTAACAAAAAAGGAACGTCTCAAGTGATATATACATATTTCTCTTCTTTTTCTTTTTTGTAGAAAAGCAGAATGATTTTGCGGAGGCGTCTTTAAACTTCAGCTTCGACGTTGGTGTGCTAAGGTCTCTCTCTCCTCGTATGTATGGATGGGGGTGAAAGGTACAGTTTTCCTAACAGGTCACTTCTTCTTCGTGGGTTGCTAACATTTTGTGTGAGTTATCTCATTGTGGATCTCTAACGTCATCTATTTACGCTTGTCATTTTATCATGCCTCCATCATTAAAATTTTGAATGACAAACACAAATAGAAACAACATGCTAGTGTTTCTAGATATCTCTCTCTCTCTCTCTAGAGGTGCTAGTGTTTCCAGATAATTTCTCTCTCTCTCTAGAGGAGTGGAGAACCTCTTCATCCTCTCTCATATAAGCAATCGAAGAATCATTGAGCTCTAATGTATCCATGATTATCGTTTTTTCATTCAAGATGAAAATGAATGAAAAAGAATTTATTACAAGACCATCATCACTATAAAGACTCTTAAAATAATTAATTTTTATTCCTTACTATCCTTGCTTGCTAGAAAAACTATTGCACCGTTAATATAGATTTTAATTATAAAAACATCTTAATATTAATGAATAGAAAAAATACACTAGCAAACATCTTTTTTTATATTTTTTTCAAATGAAAAGTAAAGCTAGAAATGTATTTTAATAAAATAAGTAACTAAAGAAATAGTTATTTCCGAGAAAAAAATCAGCATCACTTGCTTATCATAATTAAAAGAAGTGTTTGCCTTCCTTTTCCATTGCAAGTGAGCTCATTCTTTCTCCATCCTGTCTATGTTGAGAGCTAAAACGCGTCGTTTTAATTCATAAAAAAGATCTCATTACTACATCATTTTTTTGTAACTTAGATAATCGAGTGCTTTGTTTTACAACTTCATGAAAATTCTAAAAAGAAATAAATTTTATGCAACTAAAATAAATAAAATCATAAGCATATAGTATCAAAACTTTCATGAAAAAAATACCTACAACTTTTCTAAAGAAGTAAAGAATTAAGAAATATTTATTTTTTTACTTTTAAAATAAAATGTGTTTTTTCTTGAAAGGTATTATTTTGTTATAAAAAAAAAGGGAAACTTCTTAATATAATTTTTGTTCTTATTTCTTTTGAAGATCTTAACCTTTTTTAAAAAAATTAAAATTTAAAAGTAATTGACAGAAAATTTAAAAGTAATTAAAATTTTTTGAAGATCTATTATGAAAAGTTAAAGTTGACAGAAAATTGACCTCATCATAGACAAAAGCATTGCTATGTCTGCCTAATAAATTAAACCACAAACATCCAATTATCAGAATATTCGCTGCCATTGACGGCATCACATGGAAAACGAGTCAATCCATCGTGTCCCTTGTCAAAAAAACTAATTTAAAATCTATGATTTATATTATTTAAATTAATGTCAATTTCACCCAAGGTAGTCAAAATCGAGATTTTGACACGAATCGGAAAGGGCTCCAAAAAATCGGATCGTAAGATCGGATCGTAAAATCGTAAGATCGTACCCGAATTTGTCCGTACAAAAATCGTAAAATCACAGCTAAAATCGTGTGAGAAGAAAAATCGTAAAATCGTATGTAAAATAGTTCTGAATACTCTGCCATCATGCTCAATCACCATTCAATAAAAGGAGATAGAAAAGAAATATTATTGAAAAAACAAAATTAGAACAAGCAGAGCTTAATTCAATGTTCTTAAGTCCCAGATTGAAATGTGGATGACAAATTTAAGGCTAATCTTCCAGCTAAAACTTCTATTGTAGGATGTTTTCTGTGCCAAACAACAAGGAGCTCAACTAACAATTATATGACTTCACAGTATCCACAATTTGATGTTAACCTAACTTCTTCGTGAAACACACGAAAACATCAAATCAAAAGCTTTTTGGAGCAAGGCGTGCCTCTTCTGAAATACACCAATTTATCTCATCCCAATAGAAGCTCAATGCCAACAGCTCCAAATTAAATAAGCAATTTCCAAGAACAGCACGAGATTCATTCTTAATCAGAAAGAGCCTATACTAAAAACACGGAGAATGAAGGCTATTGTGAACAATGAAGACTAACAGCATGCGAGCAGAGTAGTGCAGGGCAAAAAGAACATACCCTCAATCTGTCAGACAAGACAGAAGGAGTGATAAGCTTATACTTTGGAGCTTCAGAAAGTAGCTTATCGTATGTGGCTTGATCAAACAAAACCATGTTGTTCACCTTCTCCTTTTGCTTTCCCTTGCTCCATTTCTGCACATAAAATGGAATATTTAGGGGTTGAGAGCTGACGATTTTGGGGGTTTTGAGCTGAGAAGAGAATATTTAGGGGTTGAGAGCTGACGATTTTGGGGGTTTTGAGCTGAGAAGAGAAGAGAAGATTTTGGGGTTTAGGGCTGATGATTTGGGTGTTTTGTGCTGAGAAGAGAAGAGAATTTCGAGTTGAAAATATGCAGTATGTCTTGAACGAAATCGAAATGAACGGTTTAGGGCAAATGGTTTTTTGCGTTTGGGGAAGAAGATAACGGGTGTGTGTGAGTGTGTCTCACTGTCTGTGAAAATTGAAATGAAAATTTCAAATGAACGAAGAGTCGAAGAGCGAAGCGAAGCTGCGAAGGCCGAATTCTTGAACTCGTAAAATCGGACCGATTCGATCCGATTTTACCAGTCAACCCGATTTTGACCGAGTTTGACCGGTTTCGGTTTTTCTACCGGTCCAACCAGGTTTGCTGAGCCAACTCCCAAACTCGTACGAGTTTGCGAGTTGACTCGCGATTTTGACTACCTTTCACCTATAGAATTTATAAGCTTATACGTGTACGACATTCATTGGTGGCAATTATATTATTTAATACGTGCGGTTGTCCTCGTCCTGGATTCCTGAACTAAAGATGTGGAGATTTTTTCCACTTCAATCCCTTTAAGAAAAAGGAAAACATTAATCATCAAGTGAGGCTTCAATTGTTAATAACATGTTATTAATTATTAAAACTAAGATTCTTGTAGAAAATTTGGTTTGTGGGTTTGGCTAGTTTATTTATTTTTATTATTTTATATTCAGATATTAGATTCATAGGAAAATAATTTTGCAATTTTATAAGGTTATTGTAGTTTTAAAAATATTTCGGTATTAGATTGGTTTTTGTTTTTTTAATCATTTATTTTTATTATCATATAGTTAAATAAAAAATAATTTATAATTCTAGTGGAATTTCCGGCCACCAATACAGTTTCTAAATGGAATTTATATAAAATTTATTTACAAAATAATAATAAATAATAGAAACAAAAGATGAAAACATATAGTAGTCAGCATCGGAAAAGCTAAATGGAATTTTGTTTTCCGAATTATTTTTATTATTTTCATTCTTAAGTTTATTAGCTTAAGTGCTCGTTTGGTTTTGCGTTTTTACCGGTGGTATAAAAAAAGCTCACAAATCGTCGTTTGGTTAACGAAGCAAAATCAAATTTTGCTTATGGGGCCCACCTTTTTCACGGTACAAACCATGGACCACGGAAAGCAGGAAATTCCTGCTTTCCGTGGGGGCTGACCTGGGGTGGGGGCTGGGAATGGATATATATATATATATATATCCCGTATCCCCACCCCCAGCCCATATATATATATATATAATCTAAAAATTAATCTTAATTAATATGAAATTATATATATAATCTAAAAATTAATTAATATATATATATATATATATATATATATATATATATTAATCTAAAAATTAATTACAATATATATATATATATATTATAAGAATATCACAATATAATTTTTGTCTCGCAATTCTAATTTTATTTTAGATGATATTTTACTATTGTTCCGGGATAAATTTAATTCGTGATAAAATTACAAGTAGCTTGATGAAAGAATAAAAACAAGTGTCTAATTTACTTGAAAAATAATCTAAATATATATATATATATATAATTTATATATATTTATAAATTATATATATATATATTAATCTAAAAATTAATTACAATATATATATATATATATATATATATATATATTATAAGAATATCACAATATAATTTTTGTCTCGCAATTCTAATTTTATTTTAGATGATATTTTACTATTGTTCCGGGATAAATTTAATTCATGATAAAATTACAAGTAGCTTGATGGAAGAATAAAAACAAGTGTCTAATTTACTTGAAATATTAATTATATTTTATTATTATAATTATTAAATCTATAATATTTAAAAAAATTATATATATATATACATATGTATATATACACATAGATGTCTTTTAAAGTAATTTCACAAGTTAAAAGCAATATGAAAAGTTTGGTAACCAAACACTTTAAAATTGTTTTTTTTTCAACCTTAAACTCAACCACAGTTTTAACCAAACACTTCACTACTTATTTTGAACCACAGTAAAAGCACTTTTTATGAAACTGTTTTTTTTCAACCTCAACCACAACAGCAACCGCAATACCAAACAGACCCTAAATACATGTTTGCCTAGTACTTTCTCATTAATAATTAGTTTCTGAATGGTAAATCTACAGAGCAGAAACACTCGTGAAATACACTAATGAGTGATGCTACCTAGGGATGAATCCAGAATTTGTCAGCCGGAGGGGCCAAAATGTATAGTTTTATTGAAGAGGGGTCATTTCATAAGAATACCTTCAAAAAATAAAAGAAAATCAAGGATGAATTCGAAACATTTTCACACTTTGGGGGGATTCTGAATTGCTAACACAAACCAGTGACAAACAGCAGCTAGGGCAGAATTAGTTGTCTGTCAGGACTTGGGACTTGGGAAATAGACCATAGTTTGGAGTGCCTATCACAGCAGTACAGTACAGGGAAATGAAAAAAGGGAGGGTAGAAGGAAAGAAAAAGAGAATTAAGCACCCTTTCTAAATGATCATTCTGTATTCAAGAGCAGGAAAATGCTAACAATTGTATTTTTATACTATTCTCAGTCACAAGCAACTTGAATATTCTTAATGGAGGGCATGCAAGCACTTCCCATAAACCTCAGGGCGGTATATGCTTATCCATGTTAGGTTACATAGAGAAGGGGAGGGAGGGAGGGAGGCTCGTGTACAAAACCTCAAAGAGCTGTTAGTTGACCAGTGTGTCCCAAAGACTTCCATGATGACTCGAGCCGCAGCAAGTGCAATTTCTCGACAAATGCTTCTAGGACTTTCGCCTCTTCTTCTGGAGCAAAGGCCATGCAGATGCTAAGCTCTTGCACTGCCTGACCATATTTCCTGCAATTGCAAGCAATTACTTCAATCACACCGTAATGAAATGCGTTGCAGTTTTCGTCAAGGCATGAATATCGCAAAATCTATACCTGTTATAGTACAGCATCATGCCATGGTCTCTCCTCAAAGCCCAATTATGCGGTTGCAGAATCAGCAATCTTTCTGAAGCCATGATAGCCAGCCTATAAAGAACTCTGTAATTCAGCTTGGTATGCATGAAAGAAGTATGCTATAGAAAATCATGTTGTGCCAACTGAAATTTGTGCTCGAGTAGAATGCATTTCCTATTCTAGAAAAATTAGCCTGAACCAAAGGTTGAAATACAGTTTCTAATCTTGCTTCTTTAGTTCCAAGAATGACAGGTAAAATGGAAAAACCTTGAAAGTGCTATTGATGAAATCAAGTATTCTTCATACTACAAGGGCACTTGCAGGTTATAAGCAAGAAGCTTGAGTAATAAAGAATGTTAACATGTTTAAAGACCACATCATCACGCTATCTATGTTTTTATTTTTTTGGTGAATGAGATCAAATTTATTAATTGACGATTAAGAGATTAGAAAAGATAGTCTGAGCAGTAAAAAGGCAATTTAGCAAATAAGAAAATAAATAAATGAGCCCCAGGAAACAATAAAGCAAGAAATTAGCCCCCCAAAAAACAAAAACTAGCCTAACAACCATGCAAAAGCCAAAAAGACTCCCGTCACCTGCAGCCACAAAGCCAACTGGAAGGACTACCAAAAGGAAGCAGAAGAAACCCGGAATAATACAAAGAAAACTGCCAAGACCAAGACAATGACTAGACCAGTCACCAAGACCTACAACTGCCACACAAACAAAACCAGCAGATGTCCTAAAGAAGATAGGATAGAGAACGAGCACTGCAAAGCAAAGCATGCCGGGAGGAACCAACACTGTAGAAGATAACACAATACCAAACAGGGCAATCAAGGTCACTTGAAAAGCCATCTCAATAGGTCTTACAGGGAAATGGGCAGCAGAGACTCTGAAACAACATCTGGAACTAACAAATCAAAATTCACAGAAGAAAGTCATCTGATTCACACAACCACACAACAATAAGGCATCCTCAAAAGAAAAGGTGGACACTAAAATGGCAAACTGACACAAGACCCATAACAAGAAGCAGAACCAGCAGTGCCAAATAGATACATAGAAACAAAAACTAAACAGCACCAAAAGTTCAAAAAAAGCTTTCCAAAGCCCTTTCTTCTGCTCGAGTGGCAAAGATTGCTCACCAGAAGGACAAAAGGAAACACTAACATTGGCTCAGACTATATGGACAGAAACAATTAACACCAAAAAACCAGCCAGAACCCCATCCATCTCAATAGCAAAAAAATGCTTCACCCTCACCCCACAAGGTGTGGTTTATGTCACAACTCGCGCAAAAACCCTGGGAATGGTCCATGGGAAAAGAAAGCAGTTACAATTTTGCACTAAGAAAATGGAGCGCACAAGTTAATTAGGTATGATCCAGACACACAGTAAGTTGCTTTCTTCTATTATTATTTTTATGTTTGCTGAATAACTGATGCATGTATCATGATTATAAGAATCAACAATTCAACATGTCCTGTTATTGTTCCCATGTCACAAGCTTAACTGTTTTATGATAATCTGAAAATAAACAGCTTGAAGATAAGGGCCACGTGGCCCACCCAAACATTGAACAAAAGGAAGAAAACCGACACAGCCATATAGATACAAAAGAAAACTACCTTAGATCTTGAGGACGAAGCAATGGAATACTTGAATTATGGACCTTGATAAGTTTTTCATCAGTATTATGAGCATGCCTGAGTGGAGAAGTCAGCATCAATCCAGGATTTGATCTTGAAGCACGTTTCCAGTGAAGCCTCTGCCACAATATAAGATTTAGTTTATCCCAAGTGGGCATAAGTATATTTAGAGAATAAATAACTGTTAATGATGGAAGAATTAAAAAGGGACTAAATGGGTGCACTGGTTATCTTGGTAAATGTAAAAGACAGAAAGTATTTGGATGAAATTCCAGAAATCAGAACTCACAATCAAATTGGCCAGAGCAATCCCTATAATGTCTCGTTTTGTAGCTATCTCAAGTCCCAAAAGAGAGTTTCCAGTTAAATCTGATGCCTTTGATCTAGGGTCCTCAACACACCTTCCGTTGACAATTGCAAACAAGCTGTGCCCTGAAGTTACCTTGAAGAGCTCCTACAGGAAGGAGAAACAAAATGAGAAAGATCTGGTTTGAAGTTTGCCGAAAAATAAGGTTTTACAACAGGATGTCATCCGCAGATTGTAAAGAAATGCTTCAATGACACATTAGAAAGAATAAATTTAGTAAGAACCATGAGCTGCCATGCTAAATTTTGATGAGCACGAACAATTTAAGCACCTCTAGGTTTCCCATTTGGGGCCATATCAAAAAATCTTCCCCAACTCGAGATCCCACAATGGTCAGACCAAGTCGTCTACAGACTTCAATGTAAATTATACTGAGCAAAATTGCTGTCAAGAAGGAAAATATATATGATCAGATTGTGGTGAATACCCACAGAATGAAAGAACACAGCAATAAAGCATATATCACAAATAAGAAAGTTATTCAAGAGCCCCAATGTACAAAGTGAACCAGAAAAATGCAATAAAACAACTAGCTAAAAATGCATTATATAAAAAGGATGAAATTTTACCACTGCCACATCTGGTGCTTAATACTGTGTGCAAGTATGAATACTTTGAATCTACAACAACAGGTGATCTTTTGAAGCCTCTCAACTCAAAAAGGACTAGATTCACTGCATCCAAAAGTTCAACAAAATAGCAACCTATGTCTCTTGAAACTAGCTCTGCTTCGACCTCCTTGGTGATGTCGTCCAACTCACTGACCCACTGACTTATTGTCTTTCCAGCCAAAGGCATCTGCTCCACACAATCCCACTCCTGGGCATTTGATGCAACTGAAACATCTCTCCTCTCATACTGGAGTGAGCAAGCATTGATCTCTTGATTGAGAGTGATAAATGCCTCATCTTCTGATGCAATGTATAGCAAAGCCTAGACCAGCCAGGAGAAAACACACTGGAATTCAGAATCTCCCAACAAAGAAACTTTCAATCAATTTAATTCCAAAAAATTACAAGATTTTGATACATAAAGATATATAATAACACAACAACTTGCACACGATTTGCAACAAGTAGCTTGGTCAAGAGGTACACACAAGAGAAAATATTAGGGAAGAAAAGGGAACAAATCACTATATCAAGTTATGATCATAAAAACAATGAAAAAGGAAAGATCATTTATCAAAATTCAAATATACCTTAGCAAGAGAAATGTCCTTGTCCTTGGATTGGAAGGAGATTTCCTGGGTGAACTTTTCCCTCGCGGAGCTGACAACCTGGTAGCAATTGTTTCAAGATGAAAAAATAAGTAGCAAGATTAGAAAAGGTGAAGAAAGACATTAATGCAACCAAAAAACCATTGCACAGCATATCTTCACAACAAATTAGTAGTATGATGATGATGAAGACGACAAAGGCAAGATAGGGTGTTAAAATGGTATACAAATCAACCTCCTGATAAGTTTTGAGACGGCGGGAAGATGAGTCCATGGTCATCTGATTGATTGAAAGAGGGGAAGCTGACGCTGAGACTGAAACAATAGTATTCCCATTTCTTCTCCTCCAACGCCGGTGTTGATCATGATCATACCTGATATGATATGATCATTGTGAAAAGAATAAAGGGACATTTGGGGTTTTGAATACCACAGAAATTCCTTCTTCCTCACCTCTCTATTAATACAAGTACATACATACATAAGTGAAAACTAAATATTTATTCATATTTATGAAGATGGGGCACAAATTTAAGCATAAAATTATAAATCAAGCAGCCAAGAATAAGTTTAAGTGAGAAATTAAATAAACAATTGTCAATTTTAATCATTACCTGATGGGCAAAACATGAGATGAAGGTGCTGGTGCTGGTGCTGGTGGCGGCATGGTTGTTGCAGTAGCAACAGTGATGAGTGAATTACACAGCATTTTCTTGCCTGCTTCCTCCTATACTACTACTACTGGATTGGAAAGAGAAATTGGTTCCAAGAAACAAATATGTATAAAGAACCAGAAAGTATACGCAAAAGAAGAAGAAGAAGAAGAGGAAGAAGAAGAAGAAGAAGAAGAAGAGGAAGAAGAAGAAGAAGAAATGTAATGTTAATAACTAAAATATCAGAGCATTTTGGGTAGCAGTGATTGTTACGGAACAGAACAGAAAAGAAACGTAGAAGGGTGACGATGGTGACGACGACGACGGTGCCATGGCGGTGGTGTCTCTGATTGTGATCAATTTACTTCCAGAAGACAACATGTGGAAATTACAGTGAGGTGACGAAGAAGATGATGAGTGCGTGTGAAAGCAAAAATCCATGATCTAATTGGTGATAGATAATGATGATAATAATAATAGAATGATCTATCTAATCTAGAAAAGAAAAGAAAAGAAAAGAAAAGGAAGAAGGCAAGGAGGAGTGAAAGGGACTTGAGTGTTGTTTTTGATTATTTGTTTTTATTTATAAATATATTAAAATATTTTTAAAATTTATTCTTGATATACTATTTTAAATTAATTAAAGATTAATAATTGTTTTTTAAAAAAATAGTTAAATTACGAAAACAGACACTGAGTCTCAACCGACTACTCACTATTAGGTAAGTTTGTGTGGTGGGTCATCGGTGCCTCATCTCATCATTATTTAAAATATTCTAAACGACAATGAGTGGGGATTTATCATTGTATATCCTTTCACCAGCTATTTGCATTGCGCTTCATTGTGGTGAGAAATTTGTTCTTGTTTTGTTTTAAAATATATAATTTTTTGTTTTGCATTTAAATATTAATTTTTTAATTTTTTTTGTTTAGTTTTGATCCCTTTAATTTTTTTTTCTTTATGGGATAATTTTTATTTTTTTGTTCATATTTATGTATCTATACTCTTAATTTTGATTTTTTATTATTATTTATCTCTGTATTAAATGTCACTTGCATTAAAAAACAAAGTAAGTTTAGCTTTGGTGGTGTGAAATGAGAGTGAAAATCTCTCTTATGCACGTATAGTGAATGTTTTGTTGTTAGTGATCTGTTATTTTTGTGTTTTTTTTTATTTGTTTTGTCTATGTGTGACTTTGGTCAATCGAATGACTCAATTGAAACAAATCCAAATTTTTATAGCAACAATCAGGACAGAACAAAACAATCAAAAGACTAGAGACTGAAAGGATAATACCATAAACTAAGAGGACTGCATCTAATTTCGATTGTAGGGAGAGAGAGAAAAGTTGAAAAAAGGATCAACTGACCACCGGCATGACTCTGATCATCGTTCGACGACACGCGATTCACCATGGGAAAGAGGACATGTTGTAGAGGTCAGTGAGACAGAGGATTGACATTTTCCACCACCTAACAATGTTACACGAGCTGCTGGAAGGGCGCAGACAAAAAACAATTGTCGGCACATCTTGACGATGCGTCAACATTGTTTTTTTAAATAATTAAAAAATATCAAACCCCCCCCCCCCCCCCCCCCCCCAAGCCCATGTAATAACGACTAAGCCATATAGGAAAATATCAAGCTATTCCTACATCAAATTCTTCATTTTTGTCTTTTCCGGGGGTAATTCAGTATTTGTGCTACTCGCTAGTTAATGAAAAAACAATAATACCACTGTCGTCAAAGCTTGTTTTTTGTCTGATTCATGGGGAAAATACCTATTATATTCTTCATCAGAAAACTAAAATGTCTATAACACTCTTGACCAAGCAACATGTTTTTTACTGCAACCGGGAGCAAAATGGTAATTTTACTTTGCAAACCATTAAAAACATGTAAATAGCCCCGAATGCAGTAACTAAATTTTATGAGTTGAAGGGTATAATAGTAATTACATTATTTTAATGCATAGTGAATTGTGTCTATAGCTACAGTGAAATCCCACATGGTTTAGCTTTTTGTATAATAAAGATGATATTATAGTAATAATTATTTTTTAAAGTAATTTTTATTTAAAAATATATTCAAGATTTTTTTTATATTTTTAAAATTTTAATTTTGATATTAGCATACTCTAAAAACACTACAATAATTTATTTATTATTCATATTTTTTCCTTTGCCAACACTTTTATTTTATTTTTTTCTTATAAAACTAAATTGAATGAGAATTTAGGTTAATTTGTTTGGAAAAAATAAGGTTACAACATAGGAAATTAAAATAAGAGAGACAAAGAAAGTGAGAAGTTTGTTTTTGAATTTTGAGCAAAATATTTATTTTAGACCTCGTATTTTCTAAATTATAAATATTGGGCTCCATTGATCTCCCAATTTCAATAAGAAAAAAATCAACCTTAATCCATAACTTTATTTTTTATTAACTTATTAGCTCCTATTTTGAGAGAGGAAAAAGAAAATAGCTAGATTTTGGTGGTAGAGAGAAAAAAATCATCATTAACACCAGTTACGACCATCAAAATAATTAATTTTGATGTCAATGAATTTTATTTATTAGGCGAGAGTTTCACTTATGTATTTTGCACCTTTACATTACTTAAAAAACATATATGAGCTTGGAAAATTTTTATTTTTGAATGATTTCACTTAATGTTGAGTACACGACTCACATGTACCTTCCGAATATCGATACATTTAGATTTTAGGTTTATGATCCATTTTGATATTACCATAATTGTTATATCATTTAGTTTGAAAACTAGCACCTAACTTTATTAACTTTCGTGGAACATTTAGTGATAAATAGTTTCAATGTGAAAACATTGTTTTCATAAATATAATGCCCTTATGGCTACCAACTATTATTTCAATTCTAGTTATATTTTATAAAATCTTGCTAGTCTTCCCTAAACAATGCTCTACTAATTTGTCTTGTGATACTTATATAATCTTATATCATGTTTCAACCAATTTCTACTAATCCAATCAATATTTCAACTAACCAAACCAACAATTCCACAAATCCCATCAATAACATGTTATTATATAAACATATACATAATTAAACAATTATAATTAATTATGACAATATACAATAAATTCATTATATTTTCAAGAATTAAAGAATAATATTATCCTTACAATTTACTTGGAGCCTTAACCAAATACCAATACCCATTCTATAATATAAAAAAAAATATTACAAATATCTCCCTTTAGTAAAAAAAAATAAAATACAGATACTAGAATCTTGTTTCATCATAAAATAAATAAGACTAAAACCTGCAAGATAAAAAAAACCATATAATTTTTTTGCTAAATTATATTATTAGGACTTATTTATGCTAAATTTGGTGTTAATTTGGTAAATTTATTATCTATAACTATGCTAAATTAAATTATTAGGACTTATTTATGTTAATTTGGTGTTTCCTGGAGTAGACTTGGAGGGATGCTTCAAATATATACTTATGATTCATACCATGTATTAGGATCTTTTAAATTTTTTAAAATTGAAATCATTTATTTCATTTGTGAGTGGTGACCTATATCCTTGACTTTACATGTTTAAAGTGGTGATTTTAATTTGTATTTTAAAGGGGCGAGTTGCTTGTATTTTTATATATTTGATTCGAAAGCTTATAGCTATGAGCAAAAAATACTTTCTTTTGGCAACCGACACCATCGAAGCCCTGTAGCTGAGATTCTTTTGGAGAGATTTACCAATGACTTGCTTGGGTAAGGGAAAAGGTGCAATGATAAACTTGTTGGTGGGCAATCACTCAGTTAAGTGGGATGCAATCCCATCTAATGGTAGGCCGAGTAAAGGTAAGTGAGATTAGATTGTTTGGATAAACTCTTCCAACAAGAACTCTCAATCAAAACCAAGAACACAGGAGGTGGAGTGGCATGAAATTGTTGATTTAAGAATGATATTCCAAGGCAATGATTTTTCTTTTGGCTGGCCATTCAACAAGTACTTGCTGCACAGGACAAGCTACATCGATTTAGGGTTTTTAGCTCTCTATGTTTCAGAAGTGATGAAGACCATAACCACCTATTCTTTGATTGCCTTTATTTTGAGGAGACATGGTGGAAAGTTTGTGATAGAATGAAAAAAAGGAAAGCTTTTGGTGAAGTTGTTTGTAAACTAGGCCTTGGGGGGGGCTCAGTATTTTTGCCAATAAATCAAAAGCCCTAATCTTGTGTTTGTAATCAAGACGAAGAACTCAAGAAAGCTTGAAAGCTGAGTGATGAAGTTTTTGGAGGGGAGAGATAGCTACAATCTCCACCCATGTAACATGTGCTACATTTCGTTTGATTTTGACGTATTTCTTTATGGCTTTCTGGGCCATTCGTAAATGTCATTTTTTTTTTGTTAAAAGGCAAAAACCTAAGGGAGCATCCTCTCACAAGTCCCCACGCTCACCATCTCCCTCTCAAAAATGGCTTCCTCATATCTCATCCAATCCCCCAATTTCTCCACCACCCTCAAGCTCCCTTCCAAGCCCACCACCCTGAAAACCACCCCATCTTTCCTCCCCATCAAAGCCGCCGCCGCCGCCGCCGCCGCCTCCTCCTCAAACAACACCCCCACCCCCACCCCCACCACCAAAAGCAGTAACATTCGCGACAAAGCCCGCCGCCAAAACCTCACTAACCCGCCACAAATAAATAACTTTTCCGCCAAGTACGTTCCTTTCGGCGCCGACCCAGACACCAGCACCGAGTCCTACTCCCTCGACGAGATCGTCTACCGCTCCCAGTCCGGCGGCCTCCTTGATGTCCAGCACGACTTATCCGCCCTCAAAGCCTTCCCTGGCTCCTACTGGCGTGCCCTCTTCGACTCCCGCGTCGGCAAGAGGACCTGGCCTTATGGATCCGGTGTCTGGTCCAAGAAAGAATGGGTCTTGCCTGATATTTCGAGTGATGATATTGTCAGTGCTTTTGAAGGCAACACTAATCTCTTCTGGGCTGAAAGGTTTGGCAAGCAGTTTCTTGGAATGAATGATTTGTGGGTTAAACATTGTGGGATTAGTCACACAGGGAGTTTTAAGGATCTGGGCATGACTGTTCTTGTTAGTCAGGTTAATAGGTTGAGGAAAATGAACAAACCTGTTGTTGGTGTTGGCTGTGCTTCAACAGGCGACACTTCCGCTGCCTTGTCTGCCTACTGTGCTTCTGCTGGTATTCCTTCTATTGTTTTTTTGCCTGCTAATAAGATATCTATCGCGCAGCTCGTGCAGCCCATTGCCAACGGGGCTTTTGTTTTGAGTATTGATACTGATTTTGATGGCTGTATGAAGCTGATAAGAGAGGTTACTTCCGAGTTACCTATTTACTTAGCCAACTCGCTTAATAGCTTGAGGTTAGAGGGGCAGAAAACTGCTGCGATTGAGATTTTGCAGCAGTTTGACTGGGAAGTGCCCGAGTGGGTTATCATTCCTGGTGGGAATTTGGGGAATATTTATGCTTTCTATAAAGGGTTTCATATGTGCAAAGAGTTGGGGCTCGTGGATAAGATTCCAAGGCTTGTTTGTGCACAGGCTGCGAATGCCAATCCTCTTTACTTGTATTATAAGTCGGCATGGGATGAATTCAAAGCTGTGAAGGCTAATAGTACATTTGCGTCTGCTATCCAGATTGGTGATCCTGTTTCAATCGACAGAGCTGTTTATGCATTGAAAAAATCAAATGGGATTGTCGAGGAGGCTACTGAGGAGGAGTTGATGGATGCAATGGCAATGGCAGATTCGACAGGGATGTTTATTTGTCCACATACAGGGGTGGCGCTGACGGCTTTGATGAAGCTTAGGAAGAGTGGTGTTATAGGTTCGACTGATCGGACAGTGGTGGTTAGTACTGCCCACGGGCTGAAGTTCACTCAAAGTAAGATTGATTATCACTCGAATAATATCAAGGAGATGGCTTGCAGGTATGCAAATCCGCCTGTTAGTGTGGCGGCTGATTTTGGTTCTGTGATGGATGTTTTGAAGAAATATTTGAGTAAAACACCCAAGTATTAGGGAGTTTATGAACATCTCAAGTTTTGCTTATGTAACTCCACCATAATGTTGTCTCGGCCTAGGGGTTGATAGTATTGCCTCTTTTATAATTTGTGTCATTGGATGTTTCATTTTAGGATTTTTCTAGTTTTGTAGCCTTTCATAGAGATAAATCATCTGTAAGCCTGCATTACCACTTTTTGATACACTAGTTTGTTTGGCAGTGTGATTGAAGTTGTTTTTTAAAATATTTTTTGTTCACAAAAATATCATAATGTTATTCTTTTTTATTTTTTTTAAATTATTTTTGAGATTAATATATTAAAATAATTTAAAAACACTTAAAAAACTTAATTTAAAGTAAAAAAAATCATTTTTTTTCAAAAATATTTTTGAAATACAATGCACTTATCATTCAAATGGGTGTGGACCGTGCGGTGATGATTTTTTATTTTTATCATTTGGAAGAATGAATTTTCAAATCCACCAAAGAAATAATGGGAGGAGATTTGCTTCTTAAGACAAGAAATTTGTCAAAGTAAAATCATGGTTGTTAATACCGTTCCGGCCGGAATATTCCGTGCCATTAAAAAAACCAAGACAAAATAGCGTCGTTTTCGTCTCAGTTTTAATTCCGGCCCGTTCTGGAAATACTGGCCAAATTCTGGCTGGAACGTCTCGGTAACGTTCCGGGTGTGCCGTTCCGGCCTTAAAATCCTCCTTATTTTGATTAACTTGTGATTGTGTTTCTAATTTTGAGATTTTATTTGTTTGACTTTGTGTTTATATTGTATAATTTAAAATTAATTTATCTTGAATTTTAATTATGTTTGTTAAATTAATATTTTAATTTTTTCATATATATATATATATAATTAATTATATATGAACAGTACAACCCCGAAACGGCACGCCGAAATACTCTGAAACTGAAACGTTTCATACCAATAGAAAAACCAGAATAGCGACCAAAACGGTATTGACAACCTTGAGTAAAATAAGAAAAACAAGCTCTACAAGAGAAAAGATTGAGAGGGTAACAAAGATTTTCACGTCATAATTGATTTTCCTAGTCTATCGTGACTAACCTAGATGACACCTCTAGGTAGTGTTTGGTTCATGTTCCAGGACAATAAAAGTATAGGTGGAGACAGGGTATACAAGATAAAATAACTATTTTTATATCTTGTTTGGCAATGATGGACAAGATAAAACAAAAATCACAAGTCTTCCATTAAGATATTCATCCTCCAACATTCTTATCTCCTTAGATCTTGATGAGGTTAGCACTTGCAGTTTGAAAATTCTCACCATCCTCGTCACTAAGTTGAAGAATATCGCCAACGTCTTTTTGTCTATTTCACACAACCATGAATACAGAGCTCATGCCTTCATCATTCCAGTTACGATCAGTGGATTCATCGCTTATCTAATTGTTAAAAGGAGTTCCATGCTTGCCCCATTTGTGCTCAACTAAGTCTTAGTTGCTGATTTGAGAAAATATTCCATCCTCACCTTCCGATAGGCATGGTTCTCACTGTTGAGTTGTGGTGGAAATAGATCTAATTCTAGTTTGAATGAACTAGTTTTGATACCACTTACTAGTCCTCTATCTGTTAGGCACTCTTGCGCTACTGCAAATGTTCCTCTTTTATGCTTTATATTGTCCTTCCTTACAAATCCACATGATAAGTGATACAATCCAACCTATGGTTTGACCTTGGGTTGCTTATAATGGGAATTCAACCCCAAACTCAATCATATTTTTAACCAAACACTTCAATTTCAGTTTTGAACAGCAGTTAAAAGCGCTTTTCATGAAATTGTTTTTTTTCAACCTCAACAACAACAGCAACAGCTGTGCCAAACAGACCCTGAATAAAGATTCCATATCTAACATGAAAACAAGTAGGCGACAACATGTAGGAGTAAATTCCCTTATTTATGCACTTGAGGTCTTGACCTCGCGGAGGCAGGGACTTGTTCCTTCCTCTGTGCCTGAGTTCAAGCCTCTATGTGCACGTCTATCACCCATGCGGTGCTTCACTTGCCATTGAGCTTGTAGGATGTTCAGTGGATTCAGGGATTAATTGTGGTGCGCGTAAGTTGGTCCGAACACCTCGATTATAAAAAAAATCCCTTATTTATTTGTCTATTATAAGCAAAACTTCATGAATTGTTAGGTTTTAACGAGTTCGTATTAGCCTACAAAACATCCCAGAATGTACTCAAATTTTATATTCGAATTGTTGAAGAGGGAATAAACCAATTATATATATTCAACTCTACATAGGATTCTAGATTCGGATCAGCTGAGAGGCATCTAAAGATAGTCTAACAGGAAAGGTGGAAGGAAGCAGTCTAAAATATGCCAACTTGCATATATAAGACAACATCAACAATGTGCTCCAGCTTTATTCTCTTTATTCACATGTCCAATTTCGAAAAAGTTATAATAAGAAAAGAGATGAAAAATAAAATAAATAAAGGACAGGGAAAGAGTACAGCCAGAAATATTTTTCATCGACAAGTTGCGATGAAATTAATGTTTGTCTGAGAGTGTGATTGAGGTTGTTCAGAAATGCATTAAAATGATATTTTTTGTTTTTTTAAAATAATTGTTGACATGGAAATAATCTTTTTTTTTTATTTTAAAATTTGTTCAAGAATCATCATGCAATCAGCGACACCCACTAAATAATCTAAATTTCTGCCTCGGATAGAATTGAATGCAGAGAAAGGATCACCATACAATCACACTTGATGCTTCCTCGCAACATCATTCCGACATGGCTGCACTGCTTGTGCTCACACAAAGAGGATGATTGGTGGACAAAACGTGGCCTTTCATCTGTGGGGTCTCGCTTGTCAACAAACAATAACTTCAGGAAAACTAGATGCATTTTTAATGTCAAACTGAGGCACATGTAAAATGTGAGTCTACTTTTATGTGATAGTAAAAGATTTTTGATCTGCATAATAAATCTCAAGTTTGAGTTAAGATAAGAGTTTGGAATAGTCGGGATCTTATTCATTCACCTGGATCCACAAAATATGATTTCTGAAGATAGGGTTTCCTCCCATAAAAAAAATCAAATATGGTGCTTTAAAAGTTGAAAGATAAAATGAAGGTATATGGAAACAAAATTATGACCACGAAAGGAAAAAGAAAACTAGATACATTTTGAATGTGAAACTGATGCACATATAAAATGTGGTTTCTGCTTTTACGTGATAGCAAGAGATTTGTGATCTGTATATTAGATTTCAAGTTCGAATCAAAATAAGAGTTTGGCACGACTAGGTATTACTCATTCAACTGGATCCATAAAGTATGATTTTCAAGAAAAATGTGGTGATTTAAAAAACATTAGGTCAAATACATTGCTTAGCAGTACTGAAGCACCCCATGGGTGTTGTTGACTATATACGCTAAGCTCAAATCTGATATCGCACTTGGTAGCAGTCTATAGTGCCCCAAGATCCAACCTGTGATAATCCTCCAGCAACTCCTTTCAGAATCGAATCAACAATCAGAGCACGGGGAGAGAAGCTTAATTTTCCCAAGCATGTCTTGTAAAATGGAAAGAAACTAATTATGAGAAGCTTAACATAAAAGAATCTAGAACTAATTATGCGCATATAGAGCATAAATTTTATCATGTATGAGGGTAGAGTGGCATGCCATCAATTCACCATGAAGAACTATCAAAGATCTTGTATAATTAATCATCTAGTAGGTGGTCTAATGGTAAGAGATTAGAACTAAAGGGTTTGCTCTCTCTGTGATCTCAGGTTCGAGCCATGTGATTGCTAATATGAAGATCACTAGAGGTTTATATGGTCATTAATTTTAGGACTCGTGAGATTAATCGAGATATACGCAAGCTAATGTGTCTCTTATGATTCTTCAATCCAAATGAATCATACGACCTAATAGTTAAAAGGGATTCCTTTAATTGACCAATGCAACATCATAGCCAACTCTATTTGTTAGAAACTGGAGCTATAAAAACGATTGAGATAGTGTAATCGGTTAGGAAATTTCTGCATTACTATTTTCATTGCATGGGAAAATCTAAAAGGTAGCAGGACTTGAAGCCTATGGATTTCGACCATGCACATCATTTCTCCCAAAAAATTGCAGCTGTTAAAATTCAGCAAGTCAAGAGGTCAGGAAAAAAAGTAAGTTTTGCAAAGGCTATAACGTTACTACCCAGTTCTGTTGTAATGGAAACGCAGTTTTATGTAAAATTATTGTGAGTCAAACGTGTTCTTATGACTGGGTTAGGCTTAATGGGATTAAGGCCCAACCCCACTCACAAGGGTTATGTTATGCTCAGTCCCAGGTCAACCTAATTTGTTGGGACAAGAGACGACCATATAGGCTTCTTCTTTTTTAATGAAAGCTCTATCTATACACACAAGCTAGGCTTGGGTTGGGCCTAGTTACTACTACCAGCCCAGCCCAATGGCTTCTATTTTGCTTTAGCAAGAATGCCACCAACACGAATGGGGTATTGAATGACCGTTAGTTGGTGGCGCTGTCAAAGCTGTTGGTGGCTCACGGTGGTTGTGAAGGTTCATGGTGGGGCTGTTAGAGATGAAGAGAAAAAGAAAGGAAGGGAAACCCGGTACATGTTGGTAATGAGCCTCAGGAATAAAATTCAATTTAGGCTTATTTAATTGTTTTAGATGGAGGTTGGACTCATCTCAAGATCAGCTTGTTTAACCTTTAAACCTTCACTTATTTATTACATTATAAACATTTTTTAAAAACAAGAAAGTTGGATTTAATAAAACATAAAAAATAAATATGAAACTTTTTTTTAAGTCTTCAAATAAATAACTCAATCTTTCCTTTACAATTGTATCTATTATATCTTACATATGTCCATATATATATATAATTTTTATTAACGTGGGTGCATGAGCAAGTTTGCTTGCATTACGACTAATTTCACAGGTCTTGAAGTTAACGACCATGTAAACTTTTAATGATCATCATATCAGCAATTACAGGACTCAAACCTCAGACCACAAGAGGAGCAAACCCTTTAATCTCAAGTTTTTACCACTAGACTACCTACTAGATAGTTGTCCCTGTACATATAATTGTAGCTATTATGTCTGTATTTAATTATTCAATGTCTTTTTTATGAAGGTTTTTCTTCTATATTGACAAGATTATATCTTTCATTTTGAAAAAACTCCCTTGAATTATATAAGAATATAATAAAAAACTGCGAAAACAAAAAGTTCTCAAACCTAGTAAATAATTAAAATTTAAGAATTAATTCAGTTTTTTTTTCTTCACAAACTTTTAAACTGTTAACAAGCTTAAATTCAATCTCCTTTTACTTTTTAATTATTTACAAACTTAGATATATATGATTATACTTATAAATTATTAAATTTAGTTCATAAGTCTAATCGAACTGGTTTAAAAATCAAACCAAACCAAATCAAACCAAATAAATTAAATTGAGTTCAAATTTGACTTATTTTATAGTGAGTTTTAAAATCAAGTTAGAATAATAGAGTTTTTAAGAAATTGTTTTAAAATCATTGACAAACATGCTCAAGGTCAAATCTCATTTGTATATGAACATGGAGGTTTTAACCCCTTTTTTTTTGTTTTTTTTTTTTTTTTTTTTTAATGAGTACCATCAAGCTAAACACTGATTTGTCATTACTTTGATTTTCTAGTATTCACTTATATACACGTGGCAAAGAAGTAAATGATAGTAGCTCTTGATTATTAAAAATTGTGACCCGAAATAAACTCATGGAAAAAAATAGTAAAAAAAGAAAGTGTAAAGAACTCATAAAAAAGCAAAGAATAATGTAAAAATAAATAAATAATATCCTAGTCAACTCATTCTATAACATGTACACAAGTTTGTCCAATAAAAAAAGTGATTAATTAGGTGACGATTAGTAAGAGCTTGTAATTAAGAAGTTTGTTTATCATGTGGTTTCAGGTTCGAGCCTTGTGATTGCTAATATAATAGTCACTGGAGACTTATATGGGTGTTAACTTCATAACCCATGAAATTGATCGAGGTGCACGCAAACTGGCCCGGACACCAATGTTAATAAAAAAAAAGAGTGCTTAATTCGGATTCACATTGTTTTTTTCAAACATTTTTTTTGTAAAACACACACATAGAAAAGAAGAAGAAGCATTGTCATAAAATTTCTCATATCCCTCAAAATTTTGCAATTTTACAAATTACAATCCATATAAAAGGCATGTCGTTTCCACTGTTTAATACACTGTGCATTGTTTCTAAATTCACTGTGGATTGCGACAGTGTGCGCCCGGTTCTACCCTTCATCAGTCGGCGTGTGTGCATTTTTTGCTGGGGGTGTTTTTGGCTTTTTCCTTTTTTTTTAATAGCCGCAATGTGCACAGTGTATTAACGATTCTACCCCCAAAAATGACAAAATAGTGCATAGGGTACAGGGGCGCCCTCGGTTTTTCCCAAGGTTTTTGCACAGTGCGCTGACGGAAAAAGCCCCCGATAATGACAAAATTGTGCACAGTGCACGGGGGCTGGGGCGTCCTTTCCCCTCCGGTATTTTCGTAAATACCAGTGGGGGCAGGGCTGTTTGGGTCATTCCCCGGGGGGACAGCTGGCGTGTCGTCTGGCCGAGCCAATGGCGTTCCACGCGAACGCGCCCTTTAGGCGGCGTGTAAGGCGTCTTTACGCCGTCAAAAATTAAATTCCGCCGTGCAAGAAGATGCGCCTGAAGGTCCTCTCTCTTCCGTCGCGGCGCGTTCCGGTCATATATGTCCGGTTAATCGGCGGCGGACATTTATTTGTCAGGTGTCATTTTTCTCTCTCTTGCTGCCGCAAAGTCAGCTCCGGTCCCTGATGTTTGTGGTAAGTTCAGTTTGGTCCCTGGGGTTTTGATTTCGTTTTTATAACTGATTTATTTAAATTAAAGTTTTATTGTTTTCAATTGTGCCCTTCAATTAACATTGATTATATAAGAAGTTTTCATTTCAGTCCTTATACTTTGAATTCTTGATTTATTTTTTATTTCTGCAATTTTTCCAGTACGGAAGTTTTGATTTCTTTAATTTTGTCCTCCAATTGAAATTAGTTATATATACAAAGTTTGATTTCAGTCCCTCTTCTTCTAATATTTTTGTAAAATGACAGCAATTATCATTATTTATTTTTTGTCCTCCAAGTATTTTTTTTTAATTTTATCCTTCAAGTAGAATGATTTTTATATATGTAATTTTTCATTTCGATCCTTATTCTTTTAATATTTTATTGGATATTAATTCATTTGGTTTTTTTTTATTCTTTGACAATGTTTATTTTTTATTAGTATTTATGCATTTATGCTTTTAGTTTTTTACTTTAGTTTTTATCTCTTTTTCTTGAGGTTTTATTTTTAATCGGTTAAATCCTAGATTTTTATTTTATGTTTGTAATCATTTTAAAATTAATATTGCTCCCTTTTTCTCTTTATTCATTGTTTTGTCTTTTCTGTTATTTTTATTTGTTCTTTGTATCAGATGATTTTTATAATTTTATTATTTTCGCAATCCTAATGATAATTTTTGTGATTATTTTTTTTATTTTTTTATAAAAATCTTTTGATTTTTTTTAAAGATTTTCCTGAAATTTTAATTTATATCAGTGATCATTTTAAAATTAATATTCCTCTATTTTTCCCTTTATTCGTTTTTTTTTCCCTGTTATTTTTTTTTATTCTTTACATTGAATGATTTTTATGATTTTATTATTTATGCAATAATAATAATAATTTTAGTGATTGGTTTTTTATTGTTCTTTTATAAAAATCTTTTGCCTTTTTTTTGTAATTATTTTTCAGTGTAATTTAATTATTTTAATTGTTTTGACAGTAATGTTATTAATAATTTTAGCTTTTATAACAATGATAATGACAATAACGTCAGGATCAATTTTTAATTTATGTTTTCGTCTTTTTGTTGATAGAAAATTAACTGCTTATTTTTTTTATTTTATTATTATAAGTATTTTGACAATATATATTTTATTTTTGTTTGATTTAAATTGAATTATAAAATGAACTAATCTTAATACAGTGAACTCAATAATTCAGATATTCGAGTTTTCTTGCTTTTTTTATGATGATGAGAAATTTATACTGGTTATTTGGTTTGAAACTACTAAACAGATAAATTTATTTCAATTTAAAATTCATATACTTTATAGAAAACTTGCACTTGACAAGAATTCTACACAGATTTATTATTTCGGCTAAATTTATATTATAATAAAAAAAATACACACAATTAATATTTTTTACATTGAAAAAAATATTGTGCCGCCCGCGGCGAAGCGCGGGGGCATTGTCTAGAATTCTTATTTATATTGGTAATCATTTTAAAATTAATATTACTCCCTGCTTCCCTTTATTCATATTTTTTTTCTGTTTTCTCTTATTTGTATTTCTTATTTCAATTATATGATTTGTTTTTTGCTATTTGCGCAATGATAAAGATAATTTGTGTGATTTTTTTAATTGTTTTCTTAGAAAAATCTTTTGTTTATTTTTTAAATGTTTTTCAAACGAATTTATTTATTTTAATTGTTTTGATAATAATATTGATAATGATTTTAATTGTTATAGCACTGATAATAAAAATAACGTTGGGATGAATTTTCAATTTATGTTTTTAACTTTTTGTTGATAGAAAAATAACTATTTATTTTTTTTATTTGATTATTACTTGTATTTTCACCATTTATATTTTATTTAGTTTAAATTGAATTATAAAATAAACTAATCTTAATGCAGTAAATCTAATAATTCAAATATCCAAATCTTTTTGCTTTTTTGATGATGATAATCAATTAATGCTGGTTATTTCGTTAAAAACTGCTAAACAAATAAATTTATAACGATTAAAAATTTATACATTTTATGAAAAACTTGCACTTCACTGGATTTCTGCACAAATTATTATTTTGACTCAATTTACAATTCGCACCATAGAGCATCCTCACCAATGTTTTTTTAGATATTTGCTATATTTTCTATTGATTCACATCAATTTAATGTTCATTTCATTGAATAGCTTATGATATTTTTTTTAATAGGAGAATTAGCAGGGAGATTAAATGTCTCATTTTAAAGAAAGGTTTTGGGTTCGTTCTTCATGTCAACATACGTCTTTTTTTCAATGACCCGCAAGTTATATAGTTTGCGCTCTTTTGTGATCTTTTATGACGCAGTACCTATATTATAAAAAATGTTATCTATGCTTGCGCAACAAACTTTACTTAAAAATTTATACATTTTATCTCCTGATCTATAATTTTTCGTAATTATATTATATAAATTTATCGTTGTTGATTTAATTATGTTAAATTATATACACAAAAATACCTGCGGCAAAGCGCGAGCAATATAGCTAGTATATAGTATATTGCATGTTTTATTCTAGCAGGCAGATTAAAAGATGATAAAATAACAAGATAAAACAATGGGTGAGAGTGGAAAAAAAATGAAGAAATATAAAAAGTATTATCTTGACTTAAAAATAAATTAAAATAAATTAATTTAAATTAACTCGAGTTAATTCATTTAATCAAATCAATCAACAATCTTTTTTTTAATAAACGTGGTATTGGTCTACCGGGTTTAGTAACGTTTCTAAATACATTTAACAATACTAATTTTGCTTATTTATAAGAATGATTTTTCTGCCTTGAGAGAAGAAGAAAGGCTGGATCATAAAAACGACAATAAAAGCTCACATTTGACTCTCAATGCCCTTTCAATCCCTCGCTTTAATGGTTAGTTTTCTGTTTCTCTGTGTTTTTTTTTTGTGGGGGGGTGGGGTGGGGGGTCTTGTTTTGATATCTATTTCTGTTTCTGGGCATGCACTGGGCCTCTCTTGGTTTTAGATATCCTTGAACCTTTCTGGTTTGATCTGTGAATTGTAAGATAAAAAAATCTTTTGAATTCCCACCAGAATCAGCATGGTTGATTAAGAAATTGTTTTTTTTTTTTTTGATTCATCCATTGTTGCTTAAACATTGGACCGTGTATGTTTCGTTGTCTTTCTCTCTGTTTCATTGGAATCAAGATTAATCGTATGCATGGGTTTTGCTCCTTCATTTTTTCTTCCCATTTTAATGATGTTTTTGTCTGTTAATGTAAATATTAGGCTGACTAATATTAGTTTTTTTGGCCATGTAGATGGAGGAGGAGGATGAAGAAGACACCTATGATCTTTCTCTCTATTCACATGTCTATTCATAAGTTGACCTGTAGATGTAGAATTTTGGTTAATAGTATACATGATGGTAAGAGATAAAAGAGATATAAATCCCGTTTTACTCAAATTTGGGGCAGCTTTAGCTGTCTCTATTGCTGGATTTCTGCTTTCACGCTTGAAAACCAACAAGAATAAATCTTCCCAGCCTCCTCACTCCCCACGCTCTCCAGGTTTGCTCTCCTTATCCACTGATTGGTCTGGCTTTAGTTTCTGTCTGCCTTTGGACAATTCTGTGTATTTTCATTGTTCATAGATCATAGTACTGAAGTTGATGTAGGAGGGGAAAGAGCTTGGCGCAGAGATGATCTTCAAGTGACTAATAGAACATCCAGTTCTGGTAGTTTGACTTCAATTTCAACAGAAATACATGTAAGTTTCGTTCATAAAATTTTGATAGCACAGGATTATGTTTTCTGTCGCCAGTTTTCAATACATTTAGGTTTGATTAACTCTTGAATTAGCAACTGTCTGATGGTGGTGAATTCAAGATGGCAAGGTAGCATTTTGTTTTCAGGTTGTTTGTATAGATATTCATTTTTATGGAAAATAAATAGATTGCAGAGCGGTGATTGGCGAACCTTGTACTATTTCCTTTGTTTTACTTTGTGTTTTTCAATGGAACAATTTTGTTGTAAAAGCATTTTTATAATCGGTTTATCCAGTTGATATTATAAATTGTTTTGTTACCTCATCACCTTATTGCAAGCTTACTTTTAGTGAATATATCAGTAGAAATTGAACCTGCCGCCTCTCCCTCAAGAAAAAGGTGAAAATTATGTGCTTTCTGGGTCATGGAAAGATTTTATTCTAAGTTCTGCCTAGGTAATAGTATATATCAGGACACCAAAATAAATTATTTTGCTGCTTTAATATGGGGATGTTTGTAGTAATATCTGTTCACTTTAGATTTCTGATGGAGTACCTTGTACTCCATTGGTCTCGAGTCATTTTAGGAAACTAAATTCTCTCACCTGTTTGTTCGGCCATTTTTTCCTGTGGTTTATGGCTCTTCAAAAGGAATAAGTTTCACGTCTTGGCTATTAGTTTTTAATTTTAAGAACCAACCTTTTATGATTTCTGTTCAATAGGAAGACTCTCACATGCTCATGGTTGCTGTTGATAATTCTAAGGTTTTTTCGCCAAGCAACAGACAGAGCGGGGATAAAGATGGGTACCTCTTACCTGAATTCATTGATCTTGTGAAGGAATTTGACTTTAATGCTCATAACTCTGGGACGTCTCCTAACAAAGATGAAACACCAAGGTCAGATGTGGAAACTCCTAGATCATTCAAAGGCGCAGAAAAGGTCAATTATGAGCAAGAGATAAAACATCTGAAGAACATGGTTGAAATGCTTCGAGAACGGGAAAGGAACCTTGAGGTCCAAATGCTTGAGTTTTATGGCCTTAGAGAGCAAGAAACAGCTGTGATGGAGTTGCAAAACCGTTTGAAAATAAGCAACATGGAGGCTAAGTTATTTACTCTGAAAATTGAATCCTTACGGGCTGATAACAGAAGACTGCATGATCAAGTGGCTGATCATGTGAAAGTTGTTTGTGAACTTAGTGCTGCCAGAACAAAAATTAAAATGCTGAAGAAAACACAAAGGTCTGAAGCAGAGCAGAACAAAGAACAGATAGTGACCCTTCAAAACACAGTTTCTAGGTTGCAAGAGCAGGAACTCAAGTCTGCTGCGACTGATTCAGATATTCAAATGAAGTTGCAAAGGCTGAAGGATTTGGAAACAGAGGCAGAAGAGTTAAGGAAGTCTTACTCGAGATTGCATTTAGAAAACTCAGAAATGGCCTCTCAACTGGAGTCCACCAAAATCCTAGCAAATTCCATTCTCGAGGATCCAGAGGTAATTAGTCCATTCTCGATAAATCTTGCATCATTCCTCGGTTATGTACTTTATTTGTGACTCATTTTCCAGTTTCTTTTTCCTTGCAGACAGAAACATTAAGGAAGCTGGGCAATCAGTTGAGGCAAGAAAATGAGGACTTGGTGAGGGAAGTTGAGAGGCTCCAAGCAGACCGGTGCACTGATGTTGAAGAATTAGTCTACCTCCGATGGATAAACGCTTGCTTGCGATATGAATTGCGCAATCTTCAGCCTCCACATGGTAAAACTGTTGCAAGAGACCTTAGTAAGTCTCTAAGTCCCCGGTCTGAGGAGAGAGCAAAACAGCTCATTCTTGAATATGCAAATACTGAAGGGATGATGGAGAAGGGGAACAGCATTATGGAGTTTGGACCTGATCACTGGTCATCCTCCCGAGCCTCCTATATGACAGACTTGGGAGAACTTGATGATTCTCCATCACCCAAAACAAACAACTCAGGCAAAACCAAAATTTTCCACAAGCTTCGAAGGCTTTTGTTGGGAAAGGAGACTCACAATCAGAGTCATGGATCATCAGGCAGCAGAACTAGAGCGACAGGAGACTCTGATTCTCCAAATGGAAGTGTAAGTATTTCAACACCAACCGACCCCACAAGTGATCTGCAATCTACTAGAGGTCGAGCTTCATCCTTCTATTTATCTAGACAGTCATCGCATTCTATGGATACCCAAAGAACCAGGAGTTTGGAGAACAGCCGGAGAAATAGCGAGGCAGGATCCTCTCATTGGTATAGGGGATGTTCTTCAAGTAGAGCTAGCGATTTGTCACTTGACAATTTACTGGATCAAGACTCGTATTCTATTGAGAAATCCGAGTTGTCTCAATCCGAGTTGGGGAAATTCGCTGAAGTTCTGAAGGACCCTGAAAGTAGAGCAGTAAATGGCAATAGGATGGATAAGTTGCACCGAAAATCAGTATCAGTGGGCTCATTTGAGGCTCTTCATCGCTCTTCAGAATAATCCCACCTTATTTACCTGTTCATACATGCTTCGAAACCTGGATACCAGTCAGCTTAACTTCACCATATTATCTACCAATGACAGCAAATAAACTAGTTTGTATAGAAAATACAAGTTTATATGGATTACAAATGTTAAACCGCAGCAAAACTATCAAGTTACTAAATGGAGAATCTTTCAATGCTTTTCCAACCCACCTCCCTCTATGAGATTAGTTGAAGTCTATGAATAACGCCGGCACCTTTTCAGAATGTTTCCCATCAGAAAAGCTGCCTCGGTGATGAAGTCAAAGTTAGCTTTCTTTTGACAGACAGATACCACTGGATTTGTGGTGGTTTCAGAAACCAAAACCAGACGGATCCCCCTGTAAGTTGCAATCTTCACAGGAAAACAGTAGTGGTGGAGAGAATCCATACGCTTTATTCTTTTAGGTGTTTGTCCAAATATCTTAGGTCTTCCATGTGTTTGATATTATGTCAAAATTAAGTAGAGATTAACTTTTTGCAAGTCAACAACAGAAATTTATCATGATATTTCTTTCCATGATGATGCATTTGAACAAAGACAACGAATCCAATACCTATATTCTATAAATAATTTAAACAGAAGCTCGGTGACATCGGAAAGAGATGAGGGATTTAATATAAAATTCCTAGCCATTACAACTTTGAATTTCCTTTCCGCACCTGGTTTATTTCATTTCATTATAGGCTAGCAGAAACTTTATGTTCTGCGTACTAAAGCATGTTTAGTATATCGTAGCGATTGTTTTTCAAAATATTTTTTTCGCCGGTCCCTTTCTCCAAATGCTTCTCCGATTCTGCTGACATGAATGAAGCTATAAAGAATCAACAATGATTTGAACTGATGCCCTCGAACGAACCTGCCTGAACTGAAAGGGAAGAGATGGATTTCCAGCCATGGTCTTCTTGTCTTGCTTGCATGGTGGAAAATCAGATAAAAAACAATCAAGATTGTTCGTGATGCTGCTGTTTGATTTTATGAAATCCCATGATCGGGCCCATACTCGGAATCCTAGCCGGAGATGTTCTTTCCCGGAACGAAAGGCTTTCTGTGGCCTTTCACTCCTTCTAAGATTAAACCTTTTCTAATCTGGACCTCCATTATTTCTCCTTACACGGAACTTTGTCTGCCTCTACCTCAAAAGCTGGCTATGCTTTTGATAAATCCACCACCGTCCCATAATAAGGTGGCACACAAACACAAGATTCTAATGTGGCTAAGTAGTTGCTTACTTCTCAAGACACTAGCTCTCTATTAATATATTCACCTCCATTATTTTTGAACTTACACATTTTAGCTTTAATTGTTTTCGGGATGTTTGGTAATGTGTTTCAAAAAACATTTTTGAAAAAAATTGATTTTTTTATTTAAATTAAATATTTTGGGTGTTTTTTGATTATTTTCACATGCTGATGTCAAAAATAATTTTTAAAAAATAAAACAATATCATTTTGATGCATTTCTGAATGAAAAACACTTTTAAAAGCAATATCAAACAATACAAAGTCTTCACCATGACTTTGTATTTCTTAAGGGTATCAAACACATTGAATTTAATTTTCATAAAATAAACCCATACCTTCCTACTTGAATCATCAATGTTGTAACCTAATTTTTCTCTTAAAAAAAGTATAAAATTACTCTAAAAACACAAAAAATAAAATTCAAATAAAGCTGGTTCGAAAAAATCTGTGGTAAATTTTCCAAATACACAATTAATTAAAATTGGTCGACTAACTAAGGACTAGAATTTTTGGGTTTGAAAGATTTAGAAAGTCTTATTATATGATTTGGGGGCTTATCTAAGTTTTCACAACTGCTTTTGTATTTAATTAATCTTTTTTTTTTTAAATCCAACTATCTTTTTGAAAATCAGAGAAATTGAAGCAATTATATTAAGGGCCTCTTTGATATTACAGTTGTTATTATGGTTGAGGTTACAAAAAACAGTTTCACAAAAAACACTTTTAGTTGAGGTTCATAACTGAATTGAAGTGTTTGGTTAAAACTATGGTTGAGTTTAAAGTTTAATGAAAAATAGTTTCGTGTGTTTGATTACCATACCTTTTATATTGCTGTCAACTTATGAAATTACTTTAAAGAACATATACATACATACATACATACATACATATATACATATTATTTTGTAAATATCGTAGACTTAATAATCATAATAACATAATATAATTAATAATTCAAGTAAATTAGACACTTGTTTTTATTCTCTCATCAAACTATTTGCAATTCCATCATGAACTAAATTCATACGTGAAGGTCTTTGCGATCCTTGACTATTTGATCGAGGAATAATATCTAGTAAACTATCATCAGAAACAAAATTAGGATTCGATCATATTCGACAAAAATCATATCATCTTGTGACATCTTTCTAATATATTTATTTATATTTTAATTAAGTGTTTAGATTTTAAGATTATTTTGATATTAAAAATATATTTTTTTTAAAAAAAACCTTTTAGAAAACCATCATTATCATAAATCTAAATACCCTCCTTTTAAACGAAGGAAGGAGCAGAAAATATGATTTTGTGAAATCGAACCCAACTGACCACATAATTTTATTATTTATTTATTTAAAAAAAAAACAATTTGAATTTTGAAAGATGATTCTCAGTCAAATACTCGCCAAACATACCCAAATAAATAATAAAATGAGGGTCTCTCTCTCCCCTCTTAATGGCTTACAAGATTTTGATGCCAAATCCAAGTGTAACCCATGTTGCACAACAAGCATGGTACCGTAGTATCATTCTTTTGGGCAGGTTTGTGAAAAAAGAAGTTGGACATGCTTCTTCTTTTCCTCTTCATTAACCAAAGTAGTGGGCTTTTGTTCATCCTCCGCAGGAATAGAGTTGGCAAGGTTTCTATTTGCTTCTGGAGATTGATCTTCATTAATGTGTGGCCTGTTGTGTTGTGATGTGTGGCCTGCTGATGCTTTTCGTAAACTGTGGTTTAACCTCATTTTTTGGTGGATCCCACAGTTATAAAAACTGTGGGACGAGATTAACCAAACAATTTGGCTATGCGGTGAGCCTCAACCACAGAAGCCACCGCAGAGCTAAACACCCACTAACTAATTAGTCCGTGATAATAAGAATGATTTCTAAAAATTAAGAGAAAATGTATAAATAATTACAAATCAATAACCATTTATCCTATAGTTCTGACAAGTTGTGTCTATTTGAGAGCGTGATTGCGATTACTTTTGAAAATACTTTTCGTTCAGAAATGCGTCAAAGTAATATTTTTTTATTTTTTAAAATGATTTTTGATATTATCACATAAAAATAATCTAAAAACACCATATTTTTTTAATTTAAAATAAAAAATTATTTATTTTTAAACATTTTAAAACAGTGTGAGGACATAAGATAAGCACATGAAGCAATGGAGGGAGAAGATCTTCGTAGAGGGAGTGCTCATGCTTACGTGAGAAGACGTTATAGGTAATAGCAAGTAGGGCATGGGGAAAGAGATAAGGTAAAGATGGTGCGCGTGCGGAGATGAATAATAATCCTCTTCGATCAATGCCTTGTGCGTAGGATTTTCCATCCGTACAAACAAGGATTTTCAAGCCACTCCATCATTCTAACTTCCATATTTCTTACACTCACCAATAACCCTAATCAAGGAGTTTATAAATTCTACCATCATTAATTTGTTTTTTTTTTTTTTTTTTAAATAAAATAAATATTAATAATAATTTCTGCAAATGATTACATGTCGATGTATGATTGCTAGCTAGTGGCTTCCATCATCACCACCTCCCCCTTTCTTTCTCACAAGAGGTCACCCATTTTGCAGTGGCTAGGCAGGTTTGGTATCTATCAATAGGCCATATTACTAATTTCATAATTTTATTTTAATTGCTTCATTGGGTGATATTTTTCATATATTATGTGATTGAAGCTAAACAAGTCTTAAATATGATAAAACCATGTTCAAATTAAATTATAATACCTAGTTTTGTTTCCTTTTAGATCCTTTGATATATATATATATATATATTTGTTCAATTTTTACACTTTGGTACCTAATTTTATTTATTTTGAACGTTATCCTCTCGAATACCTAATGTAGATATAATTTCATATGTTGGAATCTGTTTTTATTTGCATGATCTCGAATGCCTAATGTGCTGTTGAGTATTATAAAAGTAAATTAATGACTATTTTTAAAAAAAAGATGTATTAAGTTTTCGGTTGTTCTTTAAACAAAAATTGGAAGATCAAGGAACAAAATTGGTTTATTTTTAATCGATCGATACATTTCAACTTCTTATCTATATCTACTTTACAAGCATGCAACTATATAAAGAGATAATAATTCAGAGGTAACCAACTATAGCACTACCATTTTCAAATAAATTACTACTACAACTACTACTTTCTTCCTCTAATCATCATCATCATCTAATAATTTCCATTATAACTTAGCTTTTAGGAAGTATAATGCAGATGATGATGAGATAATGTAATATATTTCAGTTAAGGAGCTTTGGCCGGCTGCTGTCTCCATCGAACAAATTAAGGTGCGCTGTCTTCTCCTGATCATCGTGCTTATGGATGAACTAACCTCCATACAATATATATAGGCATACTTTCCATGTGTTAAGAGACAAAAAAAAGTGTGACACTGTAATTTAAGGCACACATTCTTCAATTTTATTCAAGAATTAGAATAATTTTCTTTTTAATTTACTACTACCAATATCATGGTGACACAGAACCTCTATAGTTTTTGTTTAATTTTTCATTTATTAAGAACTGGGATAGTTTTATTTGATGGGCTCATAGCCTAATTGTTAGTTGTTTCAGGATTTCACAATTTATATCTAAATCTTAACCATCTCTTATTCAACAAGAACATGTATATAACCATTTAGTAGGTGATCACTTAGTAGTAAGAATTTGAGACCAAGAGGTTTGATCACCATATGGTTTCAGTTTCGAGCCCTATAGTTGCTAATATGATGACCACTGAAGGCTTACATGGTCGTTAGCTTCAGGACCCGTGAGATTAGTCGAGGTGCGCGCAAGCTGATCCGAACACCCGCATTAATAAAAAAATAAAACATATATATATATATATATATATATATAATATTAAAAAATATTATGTAAAATAAAGAGCATTAAGTACAGAGAAAATCTGAAACGGTTATTAAGGTTGTTAAAGCAGCAATTATTGGGACAAGTGAGTGAGTGAGAATCGCGATAGGATCAAGAATGAACCGCAAAACGATGATGAAAAAAAGACAGGAGTCCTAGCAAGAGAGGGGAGGGGGAGGTGGAAATCCACGATCTCCATTTCCATTATTGAATAATGAAAGTAACATAATGGGAAAAGATTGTGCGTGGATGATGCCCCCCTCCACCAAATGATTTGCTTAGATCTCTTCTTGCCTCGGTGTGTAAACTTAAGCTGTTTTTCCTTTCCCCCCTCTAATTTTCAACTTCAAACTGGGAGTGCGTGACACGTGTCGGCTTCCCAACTCCACAAACTCACCGAACAGGCAACTAAAGACATCACACTATCACTCTAACCAATTCTTAGCTAGGTGGTCATGATCGCCTAACATGAAGATGATTGTTAAAGAATTATTTTATTTAAAAGTTTAAATTGTTAGGTGAGATTTTAACATATAATTTATATTATTCTCTAATATATTCTTTTAAGTAAAAAAACTTACACAAACTCAAACTATCTAGTGCTTGATTTTTTATCTTTACTGTGTACCAGTATTTCTTAGATCGCAAGCAAGTTGCTCCTTCCCAAATCCATTCCCTAGATATTTATCTTCGTCGAGCCAGATTTGTTAAATGTATAAATTCGTATATTTCAGAGTGTTTTTTCCATTACAATTGAGAATGAACTTATAGAGTAATTACAAAACTAATTTAGCTAAAAATAAAAGCTACTTTATCCCTACTTTTCACAATTTCTATATTTGGAAATTAACGGCCATATTCTAACAAGATCCTATCTGCAGCTCGCTGCCTAAACTCAGGCGATGAAGCAAGGAGCTAGGGTTGGTTTCTGCTCCCCGGACATTCTTATAGCCACGTTTGAAATCTCCAACACACACACGTAATGGATCGGAGTTAATTAGATAGATGATTTATGTGGGTTGAGTTAAAGTACAATTGTCTAAAAGAGATAGCCAAAGAAACAGGCAATGGCAAAACCTGGATTCCGGCAAGGGATCGAGTCGACCAGTCTTCCTTGAAGTAACATATTTGAAATTAAAAGTTTTTATTTTTAATTTATATTTGAAATTAACAATGACGAAAGAATTATAATGTATAACGGGATGTGGCTGCCAAAACGTTCTGGTTATTAAAGATTTTGGAGGCATTAGAGCTTGATTTATATGTTCAAGCCCTCCCTTATTAGATTCACTAAAAGTTATTGAATTAAAAAGTTTCACTTCACTGTAAGGGTGATGATATTTGAATATATGTAGAGATCAGAGAGTCTAATTATTAAGTGCACGTCCTTCTCATCTATTCACGGAGATCTTCCACCATGACAGACCTACTTGTTGAGCTAATTAATCATCAGAATTAATATGGAGTGAATATATAAGGATGATGTACAAATATATATATATTGAATGATAAATGAAGCTCAAGCTTTCTTCTCCAGGTCCCCCCTATTTCCTGCTGGCCAAAATATACCTTTTGTCATCGATCCTCCATGAAAATGAACCGGGAAAGATTCGCCATGAATGAGAAACATAAAAAGGGACCACAGAAAAAGAAAAAGGAGAGGAGATGAAGAGGTTCTTATCCATGGAAACTGCATTATCTCTGGTGGGAAACTGAATAAATGAGTTAGCTTGGGATTGGATGCCCTGAAAAAGAAGAATATATATTATTAATCCACCAAATAATTAATTAACGAGCTAGCTAGAGATAATAGGCGTGAGTATGTGGGAAAGGAATAGAGCACTAGTGGGAGCAAAACTCTCGGGCTTTTGATTGTATAAAATAGAGGCAAGTTGGGAGTAGAAAGAGCACTCAAATTTGATGCGCACCCACAGCCAAGCATGGGCGTGAGACTCAGCTTCAATAAAGTAAGAAAAGCTAGCTACCTCCATGCGGACCCTGCACTGTGATCTCAGTGCTCCGATAATAAATTTATTTTTATGGATAAATTGGAATCAGATTGTTGGGTTCCTCTTTAATCATTTCTTTCTCCTTTTCAGCTTAAAATCGAGTAGATTGAGAGGCACGAGTGGGAATTAAGGAGAGAACACTAGCTAGGGCAAGACCTTGGTTAGCATCGAACTTTTGAAAGTGAATTCCCCGCTTAAAATCCAAAAGCATCTTTCTCCTTTTCAACTTAAAATCAAGTAGATTGAGAGGCACGAGTAATACAGTAGTATTGTCATATTCTGGGACTTCACCTAATAACTTAATTTCTTAGGTGAGATAGTTCCTTAACATAGTATTAGAGTCTTGTTGACTCAGCGGTCATGAATTCGAATCTCATCATCCTTATTTTATCTGATATAAATCAAATACAAGGTAGTGTAAGCATGTGTGCATGTTTCAAGCCCCAAAAGTTTTTAATTGAGGGAGTATGTTAGAGAATAATATAAATCATATTCTACAACCTCACCTAACATGTAAAGTTTTTAGGTGAGATGATTCCTTAACCATTGAGAATTAATGAGAGAACACTAGCTAGGGCAAGGCCTTGCTTAGCATCTAACTTCAGAAAGTGATCAATTCCCCGCCCTATTAAAAATGAGGATATTCTATGCCTAGCTCGTAAATGAAACGCCACAACTGATGGCATAAAAAAGTTTGGATGCTATATATGACTTGGTATCTAGAATCAAAATATTATGCAAGGAGATCATGATCAGGAATGAGAAATAAGATAAGATAAAGAGAGTGGAGGGGCACAGAGGAAATGGAAAATTGTTTTTTTTTGAGAATTTTTACCAATAATATGTGTGAAATTCATGCCTATTCTGTTCAAAAGTATTTGAATTCCACTATATGATGCATTAATAGAAGCTTCATCAATTTTATGGTTGAGCTTGGCCTCAAGTTAACTACTTTGGAACAATTCCTTACATCAACTAGCTAGGTTCTCAAAAGATGATTGGATTTTTTTTTACCTTTAATAATTGTCTCATGTAGAATCAATTTCGAACATGCATCTAACTTTTCATTAACTTATATTGGACTTGTTTTCTCCACAAGAAAAGTTATTGCCCTTAACTAGTTGTCAACCAGCTACTTCATATATTCCATTACTTTATCATAATTAGTAAGCTATTCCATACATTTCTCAATACTTAGATCTCTATTAGAAGATGGGACATCGATATTTAAATGAAATTTATTCATCTCATGAGAAAGTGTTTTAGGCCTAGTCTTACCTAATAATAATAGCTCAAACAACAACATATATAATTGATCCTATGATGGAAACTTTTGAATGACATGTAAGATTGACATTAGCTTTAATGGATTCATCAAGTTCCATAAACTTGTTCTTATCTCCTTATATGTGATTGCTAGCAACACTATCAAGATACCAAATTTATTTTTTTGTAGCATTTATTCATCATGAACTAGTCATGGGATGATTTCTTTTTACTATAAGATTGACATTCTATTCAACTTTTTTTGGTTAGATTCCATCAATCCCTAGTATAGTGACTTATTTCAATCAATTATAACATACTTAACTTTAATTTTGTCAAACCTAGGTCTTAGAGCATCTCTAATGAGAAATGCTAAATGAAACAGCTAAATGGTCTATATAGCATTTTGAATAGTAAAGTTATAACTGTTTTTTTAGGTGTGCACTCCAATGGCAAATGTTATTTTAGCAATTCATTAGTATATTTAATATACAACTAATTTATATGTAAATTAATAAAATTAATTTTTATAATAATCATGTATTAATTATACAATTAATTAAGTAATTTACCATAATTAAATATAAAATTAATTAAGTAATATAAAAGTTAAAGTATAATTTTAAGCTAAAAGTTTAAATTTTCAAAATCAAAATTTATTTATATTAATATTTTTAATTTTATATGAGACCGCCAAAATTATGATTTTTAAATTTTTTTATGAAAACATTCAATTGAAAAAACAAAGCCAACATTTTAAATTTTGATTTTTAGAAAATTTAAAATTCAAACTTTTTAAAAAATAATCGCTAACTTTTATATTTTAAGATTTCAAATTTTAAAAATAAACCCCCAACATTTCATTTTTTTATTTTAAATTTGGGTTTTAAAAATTAAAAATTCAATCTTAAAAAACTAACCGCCTAACATTTCAAATTTTGAGATTTTAAAATTTGAAAACAAAACCGTCAACATTTTAAAATTTAAAATTTAGAAAAAAATACATCTATAAATATGCCCATATTTTATTCACCATTCTCTTTTGTCCAATTTTTACTTTATTTACCTTAAATTTCATCATGAATCATTCTAATTTTAATTTTTATGATGCCTTTGATTTTGATGATGAAACTCCCATGTTTGCTTTCAAAGTTGCTACTGTAGTGGTTTTTAAGAAGAATCAAATCATCAAAGATGGAGAGCAAGGTCTCGTGGCTCTGTTCTTGGTCATAATATCGTCAATCATAATAGAAAGGAAGATGAACTAAGGCTATATAATGATTATTTTGCAGAAAATCCTAAATTCTCTGAAAGCAAATTTTAAAGGAGATTTAAGATGAGGTGCCGTCCTTTTTTCGTATCACAAATGCAGTGGAAGCTTACAATCTATATTTCAAACAAAGGACAAATGCTCTTGGCTTATCTTACCTTCAAAAGGTAACTGCAACTCACAAGATACTTGCATATGGTGGTCCTACAGATCTCACTGATGAATATCTTCTAATTGGAGAAAACACTTTGATAGAAAGTCTTAGAGCTTTCGCCAAAGCAATTGCAGAAGTTTTTAGTGATTGGTATCTAAAAGCACCAAATGAGACTGATATTGCTCGATTACTATCAACCATAGAGCAACATGGATTTACAAGGATGTTAGGAACCATTGATTGTATGCACTGGAAATAGGAGAAATTCCCAACTGCATGACACAGTATGTAACTGGACATTGTCATAAACCAACTATAATTCTAGAGGCAGTTACTTCACAAGATCTTTGGATATGACATGTTTTTTTGGCATGCCTGGATCATTGAATGATATTAAAGTTCTTGATCGGTCACTCGTATTTGCTACATTTGCTGAAGGTAGTACACCTCCTGTCATTTACACAATTAATGAGCATGGATATATAATGAGATACTATTTAACTAATGTGATTTATCCTAATTGATCAACCTTTGTTAAGACAATCCCAAGGCCATTAGGAGCAAAGAGAAATATTTTGCAAGTGAGCAAGAGTGCAAAAAAAGACGTAGAGCGAGTATTTGAGGTGTTGCAATCTTGTTTTGCAATTGTGCGTGGACCTATGCGATACTAGGATGAAAAAACACTTGCAAATATTATGAAGGCTTGCATAACAATGCATAATATGATTATTGAGGATCAAGCATAAATTAAACATTGCATTTGATCGTGAACGTGAAGTAAATTCTTCTATATCAGTGTCACACGATGAAACACCAAAACTACATGATTTTTTTTAAACTCATAATCAAATCAGGAATACAACAAATAACTCTCTACTGCAAGAAGATTTGATTGAGCATTTATGGCAATAACATGGTGACAAGTATAATCAAGAATAGATTTGAGCTTGTTATGTTATTATGATTTTTATGTTTTGTTATTTCCTCTTATGGTTGTAATCTTTCAAGTTAACTAATCCTACTTATTGTTGTATGCTATAAAAACTTGAAAAAACTCTTATGAGTTGACATTATTAATTAAAACCACTAATCAACAAATTTAAAATAACCAAGAAATTTCAACATTGTTAATTAAAATTACATTAACCTAAAAATACATCAATCTAGTTATTTAAAAATCAAAATCCTCTCTTTTGCATAATTTCTAACTTCTTATTTTGAAAATAAACTGCAGAAATCATATCCAACTTAGAATATCCATTTTTATAATTTGATCTTGTTTCTTGATCCTTTCTATTTTTTGTTCTCTTGACTTTGTTGTATCATTATAGTTTGTTGCTCTAACATAACTTTCCTGTCTTGTTTCTTTAGTTCCTCAATTTCAACTAGAGTATCTTTAAATTGTTGTAAGATATTTATTACAGTTGTCTCTCCCATTTTCTCTTTACCTTGTTTATGTTTAAGTTGTTCCTTTGCAGTCTTCCAATTAATTGACTTATCTTGATAAATCAATGATTAACCATCTTGTCCTAAACTAACAAAATCAGGAGTGGATGGAGTTAATGAAGCGGGACTTGCATTAGCATGTCATTCCTATGTTATTGACTTGCATGATGATATTGCTATTTAGATTCTTTTTGTAAGATAACTGAACAATATTCAAATTGAAATTATTTGCCAATATAAGGAGCATACATTTGACGAGTATCATTAATGTTGTAAGAAAAATAAGAGAAAAAATTAACATTTAAAAATATATGATAAGAAAATAAAAAATTTAACATGGAAAGCGTATTAAAATTACCCTTAATTCTTCGGTCATTCCACTTTGATGACGATTTTCAATATGGGTAACAAATCCAACAAATTTGCTAACTTCTCTATTTATTTCTTGCCATCTACTTAAGATGCTTACTTGGCAGGGGAACTTGTTTGAATTCACTCCATTCTCTATAAAGTAAGAATATGCTCGAGCCTAAAAATGATTTGTTTATTAATCAACTCCTGTAATTGGATCTTTGCTTGTATTTAACCATGCAGACACAAGTAAATAATGTTCTTTTGGTGAGAAGCTCTTAATTCTTTGTTGCTTTTTTAATGGTTGGACACTTAAATCAGAGTATATAGAGTCATTTATTATTTGATTAAGATTACTTGGTTGAGAGAGAATATCTGCACTCTCACTCATTAGAAAGTTAGTGAAAGAGCTTGACAAACTTGAATCCATCTACATAAAAAAAACTCAAGTTATAAATTTTTGATATAACATACATTCCAATATACTTTTAAACACAATTAATTAAACTCAAGTTATAAAACTCAACATTGTTATTTTTCTATATATTTTCAAAAAAAGAAAAAAGAAAAAATAAAATAGAATTAAAAATAAAGGGATTAAAATGGAGTGACAGAAAAATTGAAAGACTACAAAATAGAATAAGTATAAGAGTTTGTCCATTTTATTTTGAACAAAATTAAAGATAACAATACAAAGTTGACGTAAATGTTGAAAAGTGGGAGGAGAATGGAAAGTAAACAATCTGAACCATAAAATGTTTGACTACTTTGAATAAAATAAAAGAAGTTTCTTTGCTTCATCTTCTCCACACAAATGTGTTATGTTTTATTTCCTCTACAACCAGTGACAACCCACGTAGCCTCTGGTTCATATACCCCAACCCCAACACCCAAAAATAAGCAGCTGAGTTGGATCGCAACATCACATGAAGCTAAAAGGGAAACTAATAAATCACCTGGGCTGAGACAATCATAATAGAAAGCTTCTTGCACACCTGTATTTTCATGAATTTCATTGACTCTTTGTTAATATGTTTGTAATTTTCCCATGAGTCCTTGGAAAGAAAAAGAAAAAATCGATAATTTATGACTTTTCTATTACAACCACAAGATAAAGTATTTTCTACCACACATGTTTCTTTCATCTCTTCCTCATATATTTTCATTTTACTGTACATGACCAATGTTCTAACAATGTAATATGAAATACTTTTTAATCGAGCATATGTATTTTTTCAAAGTAACCTTATAACTTTCATAGGCACACCTTCTTACATTATCTGTTTCTTGGTTTGGTTATTGCAAAACTTCCCATGCTCACTTGACTGTGGTTGTGTTAGCCACTATCTTAAAAGTGACATGACTGTGAGTGCTTGTTGATCTTTTCTTCGTGTCTTTTATACAACCTCCTTTTGGGTTGAAGTCAATGTTACTCCTTCCCCAAGCTGTCACTCAAATACACCAAGTTTCATAATTGTCATTTGTCAAATGACATTATTAAGATGAAAAGTTTGAATTTGCTATGTAAAACAATAAAAAAGACTCTGATACCACTTGTTGAAAGAAAATAGGTGTAACAACTTAATATGGATATGAATTCAAAGTTACAAAGCTAAGGAACAAGGAAAAAAGACTTGAGAGCAAGGTGATCTTATTAAGTGATTTTCTCTTGTGTATTCCTCTCTATAAACTTACAAGCCTATTATATACCTAAAATTGTAGACCATCAAGAAATTAATTTAAATAAAAAATACTTAAGCAGAATATAAAAAATAATTATGTCATCTAATTTATTTAACTAGAACCAGTTAGCTAGTTCTCACATTATTGACTAGTTCCTTTGCTAGAGAAACCAAAATTTAATTTACTATTAAAAAAATTCATGATTTAGTGGGACGCACCATCACTTGTCTAGTAGGAAATGCATACTATTTTCTTCCCAGTTCTACATGCACTGATGTTTACAGTAAGCATGTGCTCTTGCACATAAAACACAGAACAAAGATCCAGCAGAAGTCATTTATGACTCCAAATGATGATCTATTAAATTGTAACACTTCAACTCTAGCTATGAAAAACGCACGCACCCACAGTCCAAGTAGGATAAGAGAGTAATTCGTGATGAACAAGCAGATAGAAGAAAATCAACTCCCACAGAGATAAACTTATAAAAGCACAGTTAAGAGTTAGTGACAGAATAGTTTTATTGAAAGAGGTGGGATCCCACCAAGGAGGCTAGGGCTACATCACAGAGCCAAGACATATGTTAAGTAGCCATCTTATTTAAAAATTTAAGTTGTTAAGTGAAACCGTAGAATATAATTTATATTATTTTTTAATACATCTCCTCAAGTGAAAGCTTTTGAGTTTGAAACTTGCACAGGTTTACACTACTTTATGCTTGATTTTAATCAAATAGAATTGGGGTGGTGAAATTCGAGTTTGTGACTGCTAAGTCAATAAGGCTCTGATATCATATTAAGGAACCATCTCACGTAAGAACTTAAGCTATTAGATGAAGCTCAGAATCCTATTTTGTATTTCTCTTGTATATATTTATAAGCTGCCCAGTAAAGTTTGCGAAATCTTGTTCAGAGAAATTCCTTAAACTTCATCTACTCCTAATCACAGCCATCACTACCACCACTGACCAGCAACGGGTACATCTTTTCCATGGCCATGCTGCTCAAATCCATAGTTCCCAAGCCAGACCACAAAACTGCTCCAATGGAAGTCCTGCAGAAGATGTCAGAAATCCACAGCAGAGCTGTCGTCGACTACCCCGGAGATGCTAATTCACGATCTGCCCACCTCACCATATATCCTACAACTTTGAAGGTCTCTCACATAGAATCATAATAGCTAGCATTTTTTTCTCTTCTTGTTTTGATCCGGGAATACTAATAGCAGCATAGAGAATTAATGGTTATGTTTAGAAAGACTAGGAAATGATGAAGTGATTTAGAGTAACAATAGTTTCTTATCAAATAGCTAGTTTATTTATTTTATCTCTGATTATTTTCAGTTTGAGGAGGTGGTGTACAAGGTTAAACAGGATCAGAAAGGATTGTTTTGGGGTGGCACCCGAGAAAAGACCATACTGAATGGGATAACAGCTAAGGTTTGTCCAGGGGAGATCCTAGCAATGCTAGGTCCATCTGGGAGTGGCAAAACCACCCTTCTCACGGCCTTAGGAGGTCGTCTCAACGGCAGGCTAACCGGAAAGATCACGTACAACGGGCAGCCTTTTTCCGGTGCCATGAAACGACGCACAGGCTTCGTTGCTCAGGACGACATTTTGTACCCACATCTCACCGTGGCTGAAACTCTTCTGTTCACTGCACTGCTAAGGCTACCGAAAACATTAACCAGGGATGAGAAAGCACAGCATGTAGAACGAGTTATGGCTGAGCTGGGGTTGAGTCGGTGCCGGAATAGCATGATAGGGGGGCCGCTCTTCAGGGGAATATCAGGAGGGGAGAAGAAGAGGGTTAGTATTGGTCAAGAAATGCTAATCAATCCAAGCTTGCTACTATTAGATGAACCCACATCAGGTTTAGATTCTACGACAGCTCAAAGAATCCTGACCACGATCAAACGGCTAGCGAGTGGGGGACGAACTGTTGTAACCACCATCCACCAGCCCTCAAGCAGGCTCTACCACATGTTTGATAAGGTAGTCCTGCTCTCTGAGGGACATCTCATCTACTATGGCCCTGCATCTACAGCTTTGGAATATTTTTCCTCCATCGGATTTTCCACCTCCATGACTGTCAATCCAGCTGATATCTTACTTGATCTTGCGAATGGTAATTTGAAATTCTAATTATTAAGAATCTTTATTTTCTTACGCCACATATATTATTCACTTGCGCAAGACAGAGATCCAAGCTGGCTGCTTGGCCGCTGAAGGTTTCTGTGGTAGCTAAAACTTCGTTAATTTCACCTGGGGAGTTTGATGAGACCACTATTTCCAGCATTCAACTGTTACTGTAGGAAATTATAGTAATCATCTGTATTCGAAACAAATCACAAAAACAAAATGGTTCCAGTTCTGAAATCATTTATCTACACAAATATTATAGCTCTAATAAGTATTCTTTTAAGCTAATAACTAGACAGCTTATATATTTTCTTAAACTTTTGGAAACTCGCAGGCATTGGCCCAGATTCTAAAAATGGCACTGACCAAGGTGAGAACATGGAGAAAGAACAGAAGTTAGTGAAGGAAGCTCTTATATCTGCTTATCAGAAGAACATTTCTACCAGAATGAAAGCCGAGCTTTGCAATTCGGACCCGGATAGCTACAACTTTACAAGAGATGCCACTGCAAGTATGACTGCCTTTTCTCTATCCATCTGATTATATTTTGACAACGATGTCACAATCCCACTTCACCATCCTGTTCTCTAGTGTTTAGCTAATAGCGGAAATACTTATTGTAACAGAAACTGAAACCAAGTCGTCAGAGCAATGGTGCACAAGCTGGTGGTATCAGTTCACAGTGCTCTTTCAGCGGGGCCTAAGGGAGCGGAGGTTCGAGTCCTTCAACAGGCTGAGAATTTTTCAAGTCCTCAGTGTCAGTATACTTGGCGGACTTCTGTGGTGGCGTACACCAACTTCTCACATTGAAGACCGCGTAAGAGAATTTCTTCTTCTCGATTAAGAACACACTGGTTCGAATTTCTAATAGAGATCAATACTGATACACAATAATATAAATTATATTTTTGATTTTATTTAATAGCTTAAATTTTTAGGTGAGATAATTTCTTAACATGTTATCAGAACCTTGTTAGCCAATCAGTTATGAGTTCGAATCTCACCACTCCCATTTTATTTGATAAAAATCAAGCATAAAATAATATGGGTCTATATAAGTTTCAAGCCTAAAAGGTTTTTACTTGAGGCGATATGTTAGAGAATAATATAATTCATATTCTAGAACTTCACCTAATAGTTTAAACTTTTTAGTGAGATGATTTATTAATAGTAATCCAAGCTAGATGATCAAACTACTCTAGTTTTTATTTTATTTTTCGTTGGTGATAGCTAGCAATTATTCTATAATCTGTTTCCCACCTCTACTAATTAAATCGGAAGAAACTGAAATCCCAGAAATTTAACTCCAACTCCTAATTGGTTCCATACATGTGCTAAGAAGGTTGAAATATTTTCCTGCAGATTGCATTGCTCTTCTTCTTCTCTGTGTTCTGGGGATTTTACCCTCTCTACAATGCAGTTTTCACATTTCCTCAAGAAAGAAGGATGCTGGCTAAGGAACGAGCATCGGGAATGTATCATCTTTCATCCTACTTCCTGGCTCGAACTTTTGGAGATCTGCCATTGGAGCTCGCGCTCCCAACTGCATTCGTCTTCATAATCTACTGGATGGGCGGCCTTAAAGCAGATCCTACAACTTTTATCCTCTCCCTACTTGTTGTTCTTTACAGCGTTCTTGTCTCTCAAAGTCTTGGGTTGGCCATTGGAGCTATTCTCATGGACATAAAACAAGCCACGACATTAGCTTCAGTTACAACTCTGGTTTTCCTCATCGCCGGAGGATACTACGTTCAACATATCCCTTCTTTCATAGTATGGCTGAAGTACTTGAGCTACAGTTACTACAGCTACAAGCTTCTTCTTGGTGTCCAATACAACGAGGATGATTACTATGAGTGCTCAGAGCGAGTCATGTGCCGGGTTGGAGATTTTCCTTCTGTCAAATCAATGGGTCTGAGCCATTTATGGGTAGATGTGGCAATTATGGCCCTGATGCTGGTGGGTTATCGATTGGTCGCTTATCTGGCACTCCATCGCGTGCACCTGAGGTGAAAAAAAGAGTTTTCTCCTTCTTCAACCGAGCAATAATGTTAGGTTTAGAGTACGGGAATCAGGTGTCGAGATTTTGTTCAGCTACGTACCTTTCCCACCGAGTTGATGTTTACGTACCTTTTTGTTGTGCTCAAGATTTTGCTAACTTAGAAACCTTCCAGTTTCAGAACTAGGTTTTAAATATCTAGCAATTCTAAGTCGATGGGATCGTGCGAGCAAGAGACAAAAGAATGAAGAAAACGACCTGACCTACAAGTCCAGGACTGTATTGATCAGTGGAACTGATGTTTTGATCCTTGTGGGGCTTCCAAAACCAAATAATTATAGTTTGCTGCAACACGCAGGAAAAAGAAGGCCCTCCTCAAGAACAACAACAGCAACTGATATTTATAGCGATTGACGGACGGGACTGATCTGAAGCAGGCGCAGAATAGGGAGGTCCAGATACCTGTTAAAATATTTGATAATTATTACAGAAAGGATTTGTGGTGGCAGAGAGTTATCTTCCATTCAAGGACTGTAAGCTTTGCTATCTTACGGTCAATTACTCAATTTGAACAAACTCACGCTGGAACTCACGGCTGGAAATCACGCTGGAACAGAGCCAAAGCAATGAAAGAAACAGAGGCTTTTGTGATGCTTAACTCACTGCATCATTGTCTGATTTTCTTATTATTTATAGAGGCAAATATGAAAGGTTACGTCCTAAAATACATCACAACTATTACATGAAAAGTTATATCCACTAAAAGGTTATGTCCCAAAAGAGGTCACGTCTCCTAAGAGGTCACGTCAACTGGAAACAAAACAAACTGAAATAACAAGATTAATTCTATCATTCTCCTCCTTAAGCTTGTTGTTCTTTATTGATGTCCAGTACACCAATCTTTCCTCTCATCTCCTGAAACTTTATCCTTCCCAGTGACTTCGTTAAGATATCAGCAAGCTGGTCCTCGGTACGAACATGCTGAATTTCAACCAATCCCGATGTCACACAATCTCTTATGTAATGAAAACGAGTGTCAATATGTTTACTCCTCTCATGATGAACTGAGTTCTTGGTTAGAGCAATTGCGAATTGATTATCCATTTTTAGCACTACTTTCTTAGGTTCAGCTTTTAACAATTCTCCTAACAATCGACTCAGCCACACACCTTGACACGCTGCCGCACAACCAGCAATATATTCTGCTTCGCATGAAGATAACGCCACTACTTTCTGCTTTTGTGAACACCAGCTGATCGGATTTGCCCCAAGAAAGAATATCAATCCTGAAGTGCTTTTTCTGTCATTATTGTCACCAGCCAGATCACTGTCCGAAAACCCGATCAGCTCCAAATCTCCTTCTTTCTTCTCATACACAAAACCAAAGTTCAATGTTCCCTTCACGTACCTCAGTATGTGCTTTACTGCTGCATGTGTTCCAACGTGGGTTTCTCCATAAATCGACTTACCATTCCAACGGCAAATGCCAAGTCTGGACGTGTGTGCAGCAAGTATCTCAAACTGCCAACAATACTTCGATACAAAGTTACATCTACAGGAGGTTCAAGGCTGTCCTTGTTCAATTTCAGACGAGGCTCCATAGGAATCTGTGTTGAGTTACAGTCCTTCATCCCACATTTCTCCAGCACCTTCTTTGCAAAACCCGATTGCTTTAAGGTGATTCTTGTTGGAGTCTGACACACTTCAATTCCCAAATAATAGCTAAGCAACCCAAGATCACTCATTCTAAATAGCCCTTTCATCTGAGATTTGAATTTGTCAATGTCTCGAATACATCCTCCAGTGATAATTATATCGTCTACGTATACTCCAACAGTTAAATTTCCTTCCTTTCTCGTGTACACCGCATGTTCTAGAAGACACCTCTCAAAACTGAGTGCTTTCAACGACTTATCCAACTTGGAATTCCATGCTCTAGGCGCTTGTCTCAAACCGTACAAGGCTTTATACAGTTTCAGCACCTTATACTCTTCTCCTTTTATCTCAAAACCCGGTGGCTGCAGAACATACACATCCTCCTCCAATTCACCGTTAAGGAAAGCGGATTTTACATCCATGTGATGCACTTGCCACCCTTTTTGTGCAGCGATTGATATCAACAACCGTACAGTTTCCAATCGAGCAACAGGAGCAAAAACTTCGTCAAAATCTATCCCGTGCTTTTGAACATACCCCTTTGCTACTAACCTTGCCTTGTGTTTGATTATTCTCCCTTGAGTATCTTTCTTCAATTTAAACACCCACTTCAAACCAATTGGCTTTTGATTTTCTGGTAAAGCAACTAACCTCCATGTTGCATTCTCCTGTATGATGGAAATTTCTTCTTCCATGGCCTTTCTCCATGTTGAATCGGTTCTTGCTTCTTCATAACTCGTGGGCTCCTCCTCTCCTAGCAAACATAGCCCCGAATAATCCAATTCAGTAGGAGTAGTTTTGTCGTACAAACTGTTTAGGTCTCGTTTCCCTCTTGGTCCCACTTCTGATGCCTCTGGATGGATGAATTCGGATGTCCTCTTCTCAACAGGAAACGACACTGGAGTTTGCGCATTTCTAGAGCCGAATTCATCTTCTCTGTTGCTACCAGCAGATGTACTTTCAGGCTCGCCAGATTGATAGAACCCTGGCTGTGGAGACGCCATATCAGGATACAGCATCTCTTCCTCAATTCGTTGATGGGCAGCATCACTTGAAACTGCAACAGGAAAATAAAGAACAGTAAAGATATCCTTTGCTGGTCTAGGTTCTGTAGCCAATGAATCAGTCCAGTCCCACTTCTTTTCTTCATCAAACACGGCATCACGAGTCACTACCACCTGTTTTGTCTTTGGATCAAACATCCGATAACCCTTGGTATTCAAATCATACCCAATAAACACCATAGGTTTGCTTCGATCTGCTAGTTTCGGAAGGTGAGGTGTGACATTCTTCACGTGAGTAATACATCCAAAAATTCGCAAGTGTTCAACTCTTGGCTTTCGATTGTAGTAGGCTTCATAGGGTGTCTTGTCAACTAGACTCTTAGTTGGTGCTCTGTTCAGCAAGTAAATTGCCGTTGACACCGCTTCTCCCCAAAATTCGCCGGGAACACTTTTACTTTTCAGCAAACTTCTTGCCATGCCAACCACTGTCTGATTTCTCCGTTCCACGACACCATTTTGCTGCGGAGAATAAGGTATAGTAAGGTAGTGTTTAATACCATTTAATTCGCAAAAACCCTTGAACTCATTTGATGTGAATTCACCACCACGATCACTTCGAAAAGCTTTCAACTTACACCCCTTCTCCATTTCGGCTGCAGCTTTGATCCTTTTAAAACTTTCGAACGCCTCGGCTTTGCTTGAGATCAGAACCTGCCACATGAAACTTGTGCAATCATCGACAATTAGCATAAAATAACATTTTCCCCCATTCGTAGTCGGTGTGATTGGCCCGCACAAGTCTATGTGCCACAGCTCAAAAGGGTACTCGGCTCTGAAATTTGATTCAGCAGGGAATGGTTTTCGTTGTTGTTTTCCAATCAAACATCCATCACAAATGCGATCTTTATGATCTATCAAGGGCATGCCATGCACCATTCCATTTTTACCCATGTTTTTTAAAGCATGAAAATTCACATGTCCATACCTTGCGTGCCAGAGCCAAGCTTCTTCTTTGCTCCTTACCAGAAAGCATTCGGGTAGAGCTGGTGCTATGTTAAGCACATATAACCGGTTGCTTGACCTCTTCACTTTTGCTAGTAGCCTTTGTAATCTGTCCAAAACAGTCATAACACCTCCTTCAATCACTACCTTGCATCCGTTTTCATCCAACTGGCCAAGGCTTATTATGTTGCTCTTCAACATTGGGATGTAGTAGACATTAGTAAGTATTCGATGTTCACCTGTGAAGTCTTCAAGCAAAACTGAACCTCTTCCTTGGATTTTTACAGTCGAGCCATCCCCAAATTTGACTGACCCTGTAATAGTCGTGTCAATTTCAGCAAATTTTTCAATACATCCGGTCATGTGGTTACTTGCGCCGGTATCTAAATACCAAGCCTTCTCTCGGGTGCCTTTAATCTTTGGCACCACCTTGTCTTCATGCAATAACACATGCTCGTTCTGTATTGAGTGGCTAATAACACAAGTTTCGGCCATTAGTAGTGCCGGTTCATCATCGGTTTGTGTTGTAACAAAATTAGCCCTCTCTCTTCGGTTTGGCTTGGAAGCGAAGTGTCCAAATTCATTACAATTGAAACACTTAACCTTGGATTTGTCGAAGTTTTGTGGCTTTCGGTCTTCGTTAGTGCATTCACCATTTCCTCGACCTCCACCATATCCACGCCCACGACCATGTCCTCTCCAGTGACGTCCTCCTCTTTTGTTGTTGCTGAAACTTTCATCTTTCTTTGCCTTTGGGGTTCTTGCTTCCCTTTCGGCTTGGTTGAATAGCAACTGCTCTCCTGTACTCTCTGTATGAGATCGCCCCTTCAATCCCTCTTCAAATGTTCTCAAACGCCCAATAGCTTCTGAAACCGACATAGTGTCTATATCTCTAAACTGCTCAATTGTCCCAATGATTTGAAGAAATTGATCTGGAACCGAACTGAACAGCTTTTCAACAACTTCGCTTTCTTCAAGTTTCGCGCCAAGTGATCGGATCTCACCAACCAAGGCAGTCAACTTCATCGAATACTCATTTACGGTTTCTGAATCTTGCATATGCACCTTGTACAATTGTCGTTTCAGTACTTGTACACATGCCTTCTTGACACGATCTTCGCCAATTCGCATCTCCCTGAGTGCGTCCCAAGCCTCCTTTGGCGTCTGCTTCTCTGCGATTGCCATCATCACGTCATCTGGCACGACTTGAGAAATGGCTACCATGGCGCCTTGATATTTGTCGTCGTCTGTGTCTGCACCTTCGATCACTGACCATACTCCTAGCGAACGCAAGATTATCTTCATCTTGACAGCCCATATGCCGTAGTTCGTTGCTTAACATTGGATAATGGATCGGGATTGAGGCTCCTCTTGCCGTCGGTTTGACGACTGCAAGCGTCTTAGATTGATCTCCTTCAACACCAGCCATTGCTTTGACAACCTTTGCTCTGATACCAATTGTAAGCTTTGCTATCTTACGGTCAATTACTCAATTTGAACAAACTCACGCTGGAACTCACGGCTGGAAATCACGCTGGAACAGAGCCAAAGCAATGAAAGAAACAGAGGCTTTTATGATGCTTAACTCACTGCATCATTGTCTGATTTTCTTATTATTTATAGAGGCAAATATGAAAGGTTACGTCCTAAAATACATCACAACTATTACATGAAAAGTTATGTCCACTAAAAGGTTATGTCCCAAAAGAGGTCACGTCTCCTAAGAGGTCACGTCTGCTGGAAACAAAACAAACTGAAATAACAAGATTAATTCTATCAAGGACAACATTATGAGGAAAGGCATGCGAATGAGTTTTTTCACTGCATATGATTGCCAAAAGTAGAGAATGATTGTGTTAGAAAATGGTATAATAAAAAGGAAGCAAGAAGAGTGAGCATCAAGTATTATTATGTTGTTCACCATCCACAAGGAAAGGACACCTCCAGTAATTTGATGAGAAATTAACGGTATGTTTAATTAGATAAATATTAAGTTTATGTAACATTGCAAACGAAACCAAAGAATGCATTTTCAAGTAGCGTGACATGATGACAGAGGACTTGTGATTTGCACAACAGGTCTCAAGTTCGAGTCAAGGCGTTCACCCCTTGTAAGAGTCTTGAACAACTAAAGTTTTACTCGCTCACTTAGATACACAAAATACACTTTTGAGAGGTAGAATTTCCTTTGTGTGAATCATTTTTTAAAGTAAAAATATAAAATGATTGATCTTCAATAGAAAACAACAAAAAGAGCATATCAAATCCTCAATAATAATAAAAAAAATCGATAATCTTTGAGAAAGGAGGTGGGGAAGAAAACATTTTGAGATGTATAAGCAAGGGCATGTTAAAGAACATAAAAATTAATGTCTTCCTCCATGCCTTATAATAGCAAGGTAATAATATTATTTTTTAGTGTAAGATTATTACACCTCTAATACCTTGAACATAATAAACATTATAGTTATTATATAATAGATATTATAGTCGTGACACTAGTAATATGTTGGTCCTATTATTGTGGACTTATTATTTACTTTGTTTTTATTTTTCAAAACATCAAGCTAAGTCTATGTTGGTCCTTAAAATTAGAAGACACATGACCTAATTATTAAAATCTATATTTAAGCTTAATGAAAACTTGATGCCAACTTGATTAAAACTTTTTGAATCACTATTCAATTTGGTTTAAGGTTAAAGAATCCATGTTAGGCCTACATTATTAAATTTGGATTTATGATTAACCGAGTTGTAGAATTTTTTTTGGTTCTTGTTAAAGGGGATTGCCAAATTAGAATTTTAAGTTATCCAAACTATAGACAAAGATTATTATTTAGGTTAAAGGGAATCACAAGATTAAGATTTAGATCTACCAAGATATAAACAATGAATTTAGTTGTGGTTAAAGTAAGCTTTCAGGTTGAGATTTCAGATTAGTCAAACTAAAGATAGAGATTAAGGTTTTACTTAAATAGAATCACTAATATGCAGGATTTCAGGTCAACTAAAGCTAAAAATGTAGTTACAGAAGAGAATAACTATGAGAATTCAATTCTCAGATTAATTATAAAACCAAGGTTCTAGTTGAAAAAATTTACTTGATGCAAGATTTCCAGTTAATTAAGTTGAAAACAAAACTTGACAATGAAAGAATTCATTTTTTGATGGAAATAAATGAATCATAGTTTTGGTTGAAAGTGATCGCTAAGATGATGGATTTTAGGTTAATCAAACAAAGCATTAAGTAAATCAGGTTTGGAGAATAGTCTGTTTGTATTTGCTCCTTAAGTATTATAAAGAAGGGTCATTTGTTGTTACTCACTTTGACCCTATTTTCAAGAATTTTTTGAAAATCCAAAAGATAGCAAAAAATAAAAAAAAAATCTTAAAGTATTTGCATCATTTTCAACATTTTTTCCAAAATATATATATATATATAAAATATTTTTGATGCATTCAATTTTTAACATCCTTATTTCAAAATCATAAATCAATTCTTCTCATTGAGTCAATGTTATATATACATATATATGAAAAAGGGGACCAAAAATGGAAAAACAATCAAGGACTAAAGTGAATATGATTTGCTTGGTCCCCAAACAATTGCGAGGAAAAAGTCAAAAGTTTTTTCCTAAAAAATGGTAAAGGACTCTCACACAAAAAAGGAAGGCCATAAAAAAGTATAGACTACAAGGGCAAAATTGTAAAAAAACCACCCACTAGAAAATACAAAAGAGAAAACCTAAATCAATCCAACCATAGTTTTTCTTATTCATCACCACTACAATTGTGAACCAACTATGTCCCAAAAGCCTTCAACCTTACTTCATTCAGTAACTCTTTTTAACCAAAACAAGAAATAAATAAACACCTGTTATGATGTTGCGGTCACACAAATTAATTACCCTAGGCTAAAACAAATCACATAAGATAGTATAGAGTAAGTAAGGGGTTGATCCCACGAGGATGTTTTAGTTTAGACTTTTGTGCTACATGCTATGCAATTTGGGGGGGGGGGCAAAAAAACAAACCTTGGTCGCAAGTAAACATCCACCTATAAAAATCAGAACTGATCATGGAAACAAAACATCAATTTATATTCTAAATATTTATCTCTTCTTCATATTGGTTAGGTAATGGATCCACCGTATAACTTACCCTAACCATCAAACAACTACAATGTCCGTTGTAGTAATTTCATTCAATGGTAGCCTTAAGAACTAGATAAGTTGATTAATCAAGAAACATAAATGTCTGCAATCTATGTTCGATTTGATTGAATGTTCTCCCTGAGAATAATAATGTAGATCCACCATAATTATTAACTCAGTTGCTTCATAAGTTCATATACCACAACTTCATTTTTTATATCAAACTTAGAAATAGATTGTCTACAATAATAACTTAGAGTTCGCTTTAGCAATTAAATAAATAATCATAGGAAAAATAAGCATATGAATGGCCTTGCATTTTACTAAATAAACAAACATATTCATCACATAAACAAAAAAGAAAAGGTAAAATAGATCTCATAGTTTTTGAAATTTGAAGGTTTATGTGTCTTTGCAACCAAGAAAAAGAGTTTAGCCTTGCATATTTGTTGAACAACTAATAAAAAAAAAACAAGATAACATGAGTTTTTGGGGGTTTTTTTTGCTTCTTTTTTGCCTCTCTGAATGGCTCCCTTTGGCTCTTTTTCCTCTTTCTTTTTATACCACATAGAAAACCCCAGTCTTTAAAATAAAAATAGTCATTCTTTATATTGACAGTTTACATTTAAGTGCTTCAATAACTATTTTTCTAATAAAGAGAAATAAATTTGCATGAAATCTTCAAGATTTGACTTACAGGAGCTGAATTGCTGAAATGAAAACTTCGATGCCTAATTAGATGCTTCAGAAAGTAATTGGAACTCGTTTTTTCATGAAACCTAATTGCTGGCAGAATTTAGTTGTTATCCTGCAAACTTAATAAAGCCCTCATATGAATTTTTTTTTCCTTCTAATATTTGGATATTTGATATAAGATTGAGTCAACAATCCAACAAAGTTGAGTTTGCATCAATTGGACATCTGTAGCTTGAGATATTCAAATCGGAATGGCCAAAGGTCAACATTGACAAATTCTGAGATTTGACTTTGAAGACTAATATTCTAATGCTCTTTCTTCTTTTACTTTTATTTCATACATAAATTTATGAATGTTAGATTTTTTAATGCCACTAGAATAACTTCATTTCAATCTTTATAGCTTCCAATCTGCATATAACATTGATTGAATGTCAAATCTGTGAATAAGCTCCAATTACCTCATTTATGCATCTTTCATCCAAAAATGCCTTCAAAATATAAAAAAAACAATATCAAGGAATTTTATACATAAAACATATTCAAAACACTAGGTAAATATGGATGAAACTATCATGGTTGCATCAAATACCCCCATACTTACCTCTTGCTCATACTCGAGAAAGGATAGATAAAGAAAATCAAATTAAAAATAACAATGACCAATCTCTTAATCTCCCATCAATATCCAAGAATACAAGCATTATAAATAATAATACAATCAAGAAGGATAAAGAACATAAATCTTCATGAATTTGTTTACATGCAAAGTTCAAAACTCAATTACTCTTCAAGATTTAAATGAAATTTATGTCATGCCAAAGTGATAGGTCCTCTCATTGATATACACTCCAACACTTATGTGTTTAGGGCTTATGTGTTTAAATCTCTCAAATTCAATCAATGAATATGTTATACCATACGCTTGCTCTTTTCAATCTCATCACCATTACTAACATATTACAAACAATGTATGAATCAAAAGGTCTTATTTTCCAGTTGTAATGGGCTAAGGTAAAAGAGAGAAAAGAAAAGGTTCAAACCAAAGAAAGTAGAGTATTCTTAAAAATAATATTTGAAACAAGATATTCCATGAAAGCACATCAATTTTGGATATTTAAGCACCAATGCTTAGCTCCTTTTGATTTCAAGCTCTTTTCTATTTCTTTTTCTTTTTTCTTTTTTTTCTTTTTCATCTTTGGCAACGTTGCCCATCTTTTCATCAAGCATCACTTCTTCTTTCTTTTCATATAATTTCCAACCATAATTCCATGAGATATCACAAGTATAGGCTCTACCAATCCTTGACTAGGGGGAAAGAGGAAAAGCATATAAAAAGTTAAGGTTTATACATGGATAAAGCAAAGAAAAGATAAACAAATTCAAAAGGGGCTCACTAAGGATAATATGCTTTAAGTTGGCTTTTTGGCTCAAGAGATTAAAATTCTTAATACCTTTATCATCTTCATGTATCTATGGAATGTGAATGTAATTTCAACAAGAAATGAAGCAAGTTCTAGAGATACATATCATTGAAAGAAAAGACAATCAAATAATATAATGTTGAAGGCTCAAAAGTTTGCATTAGTATAACACTATAAAGTCAACATGACATATTTTTAGAGTCAATCTCTAAACCAATTAAACATTAAAACTTGCATGCACACTCATTCATTCAATTTATATATTCATCTATATCACTTAATTCTCATACATAGTACTCATATTCTCATAAACCAATAGGAGTTCAAAAAGATCAAACATAGATTTTTTTAATTTTTTAATTTTTTTTTTAAGGGAACGAAAAATAAAACCAAAATAAACATTTTTCCAATACCCCACACTTAAAACACATCATTTTCCTCAATGTTGAAATAAAAGAAAAGGAATATAGGAGAATGAAAAAAAAAAGAAATAAAATGCGAAAAATAAAAGATAAGGGAAAATTAAAGCAAATCTGATTATTTTTTTGCTGGGTTGCCTCCCAGTAAGCATTTGTGTTTTGTGTCATTGGCTCGATATGTGGCATGACATGCTCATTCTTTATAGAAACAATGATTTCTTCCGTCCAACTTTCATAGAAAGGTTTCTATCGATGCCTATTGACCTTGAGTACTTTATTAGTTTATAAACTTTTAATTTCAACATGGGGAACGGTTTGCAAAGCCTGCAAAGCTAATGGTGCTTCATGCACATTTTGGGTAACACATGTGTGCCTCTCCTTCTCCTCCAATTAGAGAAAATCATAGTCATAGCTCAAAGCTACGTTTAATCCATCCAGACAATCAAAATCACAAACTTGTTGAACACACTTATCAATTAGGTTATAACATGTGATAGAATAAATATTGCTATAAGGATATTTCATTTTATCATGAAAATTAAATTCAATCATTTTATCTCCTACCTCCATAGACAAAGCATCCTACCACAATCAATTTTTGTATTGACGGTTTTCAAGAATGGTCTCCCAAACAATATAGGAGTGCTTGAATCAAGAGAATCATGTTCCATATCAACAATATAAAAGTCATATGGAATTAGAAAACTATCAATCTTAACTAGGACATATTGTATCAAACCAAGTGGGTAAACAAAACTACAATATGCAAGTTATATTACAATGCTGGTTTTATTCAAAGGCTCCAAACTAAGAGAATCATAAATATGTTTAGACATAACAATAATGGATGCACCTAAATCACATAAAACCCTTTTAAAACTAGCATTGCCAATAACACATGGGATAATAAACACATACATGCTTCAAAGGCATATTCTTTTGAACAACAACAAATACTTCACTTACACTTACCATTTCATGACCTTTTAGTTTGAAAGCTCTTTTGGTAGTATACAACTCCTTCAAAAATTTAGCATACTTGGGAATTTTCTTGATAATATCAATCAAAGGAATGTTGAGTTCCACTTTCTTGAAAACCTCTAAGATCTCTTTTTATTTGTCTTCTTTCTTAGACCTAGAAGAACTCATAGGAAATGGTGGAATTGTTTTAAAATTGGAATTCATTGAGTGAGGAGTTACCTTTAAAGTGGTTGTCGTTGTCTTAGTTTGTGAAGAGGGGGTAGATTTCTTCTCGCTACTCAATTCAGTTTCTATCTCTTCTTCTTTTTCCATCTCTACTTGTTTTGACATGTTTTCTCCAAGTTCTTTCCCACTTCACAACATGACTGCACTAACATTCTCTTTTGGATTCAATACTTGAGAGAGCAATTTTCCATTCATGTGCATTTCCAATTTCGGCACACTTGAAGCTAATTGCCCCATTTGCTTCTCTAAGTTGTGAATACTTGACCTTGTTTCCTATTGAAAAGACATGACATTTTGCTACAAGGTCACAGTGTTAGAAACCAAAGTTTTCATCATCTCACAAAGATCATCACTATATGATGACCCCATAACATTGGAGTTGGTGAATGGAAATGGTTGTCTCGCTTGATAATTCTGCAGTTGCTAAGGTTGAAATCCATGGGAATGGAACTGTTTGCCTTGATTGCCCTATTGAAGTGGGTTTCTGTTGCATAAGTTAGGATGATCTTTCCATCTGGTATTGTATGTGTTAGAAAAGGGATTTGGTGTTGTTCATTGAATGTTCCATCAACCGCATTAGCTTGTTAAATATAATCTTCTTGTATTGTTGGGCACATATCCGAAGCATGTCCTTGTATTGAGCATATGCTACAAATTTCACCTGATGTACATTTCCACAAGCCAAAAAACGCACTAGAGAAGTAAGATCATTAACTTTATTCTCAAGGTTATAAATACTTAATTCACTCATTTGTTTGAGAAGTCTCCTCAGGTGCCAAATTATTTCTAGTTGACTGCCATGCTTGAGATTAATTGGTATGCAACATCGGGTGTTTTATCTATCAATGCCTCTCTACTTGCAACAACAATGATACTGTGGTCAGTAGGCATCAATCCTTCATAGAAATATTGAAGTAGCTGATCAGGTATTTGATGATGAGGGCATTGAATGCACAATATCTCAAATCTTTCCCCATACTTAGTGAGCGTCTCTCCATGAGATTATCGAATCCCATATATTTCTCTCCTTATGTTGGCAACTCGAGATGCTAGGAAATAGTTTTCAAGGAAGATCTTCTTCATGCCAGTCCAAGTGTCAATGGAACCTGGGAGAATTGAAAAAAGTCATGCCTTTACTACCCCTTTTAAAGAGAAAGGAAAAGCTTTGAACTTAACTTGTTCCTTGTCAACTCCATTCGGTTTCACGCCAACACAAACCATATGGAACTCTTTAAGATGAGTATGAGGATCTTCTCCTGCAAGACTATTGAATGTTGGTAGCAAATGTATAAAACCATATTTGAGTTTGAGGTTCACATTACTGTCTATGTTTTTGCACAATGTGTCGCGATGATGATTTTTTAGCGCTTCGCGTCCCGCCATCTCCCCTGGATTTGGGAGAGACAACGACGCGCGGTGAAAGTGGAGGGTTGTGTTTTATAGCCGTAAAATTTACGACTATAATTATCGAGAGTCGCCACCTAATATTAAGGTTATTAGGAACCTATTGGTCTGCAAGAGTCTAGGGTAAGGAGACTTGTTGTGCAAGGGGAAGACGCATCACCCCCAGTGCACCCTACCTAAGGTAAGCTGCATTGTTGTTTGATTGTTTTTTCTAAGTTAAAAATTTTGCAATGCATTTTCAAAAACCTTTTTTTTTTTGGTCTGCGGGTGTACTTTACATTGTAATTTTACACCGCAGTTACAAACCTTTTTTTTATCTACGGATGTACTTTACAATGTAATTTTACACCGTAGTAAAAATCTTTTTTTTATCTGCGGGTGTACTTTACAATGTAAATTTACACCACGAAAGCTAAAACAAAATAATTATTAAATTATTTTTGATATTTTGGCCAAATTCCAACGGATAATCATAAACCGGTTACAATATCCAATTTTTATTTTAAAATATGAGAAAGATGCACCATATTTTTTACGAAAAATATGCTTGAAATTTTTTGGAATTCGGCCGTATGCACGAAAACACATTTTATATTTTGATTTTTTTGTAATAATAATAGTAAAAAATATATAAATATCTTTCAAAAATATTTTAAAAAATATTTTTGTTTTTTTTTTATATTTTTTTTTATTTTTTTCATGGGCTGGGCTGTCAGCCCAGCTTGAGGGGACTGGGCTTCCTGCCCGGATGGGCTGGAAGCCCAACAAGGTTTGGGCTGGGCTTCCATTCCTCACGGGCTGGAAGCCCACCAAGGTCGGGCTGGGCTTCTAGTCCTCACGGGCTGGAAGCCCCACAAGGTTTGGGCTGGGCTTCCAGTCCTCACGGGCTGGAAGCCCAACCTTTTATGGTCGGGTCGGGCACCAAACCCGACCTGACCCGATCCAGCGGGAGTGAATTAATTCACTCCCACGAAGAAGAAGAACAGTAGATCACCAAATTTTGGAGTTTGATGAATGGCTTACCTGTTAATATCGCTGTGTAGAGGGCGTCGAGGTGATTCTTCTGGTCGTGATGGTGTCAACGACGGTGGCCTGTGGTGGCCGGAAAAGGGCTACGAAGTTACGGCGTTCACGCTGCAACTGCAGAAACGTCGCCGGGAGCTTCGCCTGAACGTGTGTTTATGTTTCTGGTATAGAGGGGAAGTGAATGGTGATGATGAAGTGGTTTTAAGGGTGGCCGAAGGACTGCCAACGGTGGAGAGAGAGAGAAACGGGACTCTGTAACTAGAGAGAGAGACGTGAAACAGAGAGAGAGAGAGTGAAGCTGACGAAGAAGAAGGTGATATTTTCCTTCAGTTTTTGAGCGTGTTTTTTATGCCAAAAATCACTGTAATTTGCCTAGAATCTCTTCCTATTTTATGTGTTTTTTCCCAGATTTTTTTCTTCTTCCTCACGCAGCGTTCCATGGCTGCTATTTATAGGGAGCTTGGGCTGCCACGGTGGCTGAAATACTGTGGATGTCGTCGGCATGGTGGCCTGCTTTCGGCTGGGTAGCTGTTGGCAGCGGCACAGGCGGGCTGTCGACAGCATGCAGGTGGCTGGTCGGCGGCGTGCCGTTGAAAATGGTTAATGGGCAAATACATTTTGGTCCTTCAATTTGTAATTGTTCTAATTGCACCCTCAATTGAATTTAAACTTGTAATTTGTGCAATTATATCCCCGTCAAAATTTCAACAATAGCCTTAAATTTGAGCGCCCTTTTTATTATGATCCCTTACTTCCGATTTATGCAATTCGACCCTCAATTGAGCATTAAATTCTCAATTATCTTCAATTTGACCCCTAATTTTGCACAATTAGCTTGGAAAGATTCAATTGGGTCTCAAAAAAAATTCTAATCTTCTCAATTGAGCCCGAATTAAACTCAAGAATTTGATTTTTTATCAATTAAGCCCTCAATAAAATTAATTTGATCAATTTAAAGCATAATTAAGTCCTTGCATTTAATTAAATTCTTCAATTGAACCTTCAATTAATTCTCAAACATAATAATATTTTGAATTAGCCCATGATTAAATCAAATTGGCCTATAAAAAATATAATTATGATTTTTGACTTAATTTTTACCTCGAATTTGTATTTTCTCTCATTTTTTGGGCACAAAAGAGATATGATTCAGCTCAGAAAATATTCAAAATTTCCACCGTGATTTTCTACCGACACCAAACCCCTTTTATTTAATTTTTGTTATTTTTATTTTATTTTGGGGAGTAACCCAAAAATTGGGTTACGACAGTTGCCCCCCTCTTTACAATGCTTACAACTGAAGTTTTGTAAAAGACTTTAGATAGTAAGCGTTGTAAAGAAAAAGAAAAGTGGATTTATCAGACCAAGAAATGGTCAATCCATCCAAAAATGAGAATGCGGGCTCTAAAGCGCACTCAGAAAGGAATGATAAGATAGGGTTAGAAAGCGCCATACCTAAGAATTGGGGCCTAAGGAGGACACTCAAAAAGGATGGAAGATGGTGATGTTTGTGAATGACACAGGAAAATGGTCTCATTGTAATGGGTGACCTACCCAGGTGAAAAATGGTGAAGATGATCTCATTATGAAGACAGTCTCATTGTAATGGGTGACCTACCCAAGTGAAAAATGGTGAAGATGGTCTCATTGTTATGGGTGACCTACCCGGGTGAAAGTGATAGAGATGGTCTCATTGTAATGGGTGACCTACCCGGGTGAAAGTGATAGAGATGGTCTCATTGTAATGGGTGACCTATCCAGGTGAAAGTGATGAAGATGGTCTCATTGTAATGGGTGACCTACCCGGGTGAAAGTGATGAAGATGGTCTCATTGTAATGGGTGACCTACCTAGGAAAGATGGTGAAGAGGGTTAGAAAACGCACTCAAAGAGGAGGGAAAATAGGGCTCGAAAGCGCACTATTTAAATTGATGGTCGAGGGTTGGAAAACGCACTCGAAGATGAGGGGAAAATAGGGCTGGAAAGCGCGCTATTTTAATTGATGGTCGAGGGTTGGAAAATGCACTCGAAGATGATGGGAAAATAGGGCTCGAAAGCGCGCTATTTAAATTGATGGTCGAGGTTTGGAAAACGCACTCGAATATAAGGGATAATAGGGCTGGAAAGCGCACTATTTTAAATTATGGTGGCTAGAAAGCTCACCAAGTTCTGGAAAGAGATAGGACTTACAAGTGCACTATCTGAGTTGGTTGATGGCTAGAAAGCGCACTCAAATAAAGGAAGATATACGGTTGAAAAGCGCTCTATCTATGGTAAATGGAAGGCTCGTAAGTGCACTCAGGGAAGTGAAAATGATGAGGGCTCAAAGGCGCACACAAAAATGATGAAGGCTTATAAATGACAATCCCTTCTAAACATTTTCTAGATTATCAGTGGGGGGAAATGCATGATGAAACCCAAAAATCAGGAAAGAGATAGAGTTGAATCAACATGCTCAAGTAAACAGAAAAGGTGGGAGCTTGAAAGCGTGCACAAAATGATAAATGAAGGTTCGTCAATTACGGTCCCTTCAAAACATTTCCTAGATTCTTGATGGGGGTGCAATGCATGATGATGCATGTATACTTACCTGAGAAATATAGTTCCCCCTTTCTTCTTCCTGGCCTTCCTTTATGGGGTTTGGATCTCTGACTTTGATGGCTTCTCGCTTCTGCTTACTCGAGCTATAATTTGTGATTTTGACCACTGAAGATGATAGATTTTCCATATCAACATGCCCCCCGAGTCTGATCCAGATTCTTTGAAAAGGAATTATGAAGTCAGCTTTATGATTTTGACCACTGAAGATGATAAATCTTTCATATCAACATGCCCCGTTGAGTTTGATCCAGATTCTTTGAAAAGGAATGATGAAGCCCACTTCAATTGCAATTTTAGATTGCCCCCCTGTTTGGTCATGCCCCAAAAGTGTTTTGGGCTTCAGGTGTTTGCAGAAAAGGGTTGGTCATTTGCAAAGATTGTTTTCATGTGGGAATTTTTGGAATTTCAAAGTCATTCCAAACACAAAAACTATTTTGATTGTCACAGTGAGGTCATGTCACACCAGTGTTTTAGGCTTCGAGTGTTTGCAGGAAAGGAATGGTTATTTGCAAAAAATATTTTCATGTAAAACTTTTGGAATTTCAAAGTCATTCCAAGCACAAAAACTATTTTGATGTTTGTTTAACAAGCTTGTTCTCGAAAGAATTCAAGTGATCTCATTGTCAGGTTTTATGTTGACTTTGACAAGAATGTGAACTGATATTTACAAGTCTCGTATGTCAGGAAGGTTTCGATCAGGTCATGTGAAACATTTGTAAGGATTGTTTCAAATGGAAAAGCATTGCTTATCGATCCAGATAACTCGTATTTGATTAGAAAGGGCTTTATTAGGCTTGTAATGTAAGCTTAGGTTACTGGCTACGAAAAAAAGATATTTCTAGGCTCAAAAAGTGTTTAAGGATTTTTAGACTAAGGATCACTTAGTGCTTACTCTTAGAACTTCATTTAGCCCTCATGATTGATTTTCATAGTGACCTAGCATGCCCCCCAGTGTTTGTTTGGGCTTTCATCTTGAGATGCCCCCCAGTATTTGTTTGGGTTTTTTCATTAGTATTTGGCACTAACATTGTGCTGACTTGACATGCCCCTCAAGTATTTTGTTTGTGCTTTTATGGTTTTTGGCACTAACGTTGTGCTGACTTGACATGTCCCCCAAAATATTTTGTTTGTGCTTTTATTGCGACATGCCCCCCAGTATTTTGTTTGGGCTTTCTATGTTGGATTTTTAGTACTACCAAAATGTTGAATTAATTTGCTATAGTGTACTAAAACCCTTTTTATGTTTATGCCCTCCCAGCTTTGTTTGGGTGTCACTTGTCATTGAGGATTGTTTTGTCGAGTTTTTTTTTTTTTTTTTGCACTTGCACCCAGTGTAGGGTGTGATCCTTGTCAGGGTTAATTATTAAAAAAATAATTATTAGGCTCAAATAGGGACTGCAAGGGATATTTGAGACTTCGTCAAGGCATATCAAAGATGGTCTTTCCTCATTTCAAAAATATGCAATCTGAATCAATAAGCTTTGCTTCTCCATGCAAAACAAGTTTTTGGTTTTTTGGATCATTTGTTGGGCTAAGGGATTAGCTTTATTATGTGGGTTTTGGTGGTATGAGATCACCTTTCAATGAAATCCTTTGAATTCCCATAACACATTTGTTAAACAAACATCAAATCGGCATTTCTTTTCGTACTAGAATTTGATTTGCCAAAATTTTTAATGAAAATATAAGATCATAGAAAAAGAGGATACACCAAAAATTCATGGCCAAATTTCAATTTCATTAGATGTCCTGAGTGATACATTAAGCATAATATTTCTTTACAACATCAGAGTTTACAGGTCTAGGCAGATTTTCTCCATCCATGTTAGTTAGAATTAAGGCTCCCCCTGAAAAAGCCTTCTTCACTACATATGGTCCCTCATAGTTTGGCGCCCATTTACTTTGGTCTTCTGCTACTGATATCTTCTTCAATACCAAATCTCCCTCTTTGAACACCCTTGGCTTGACTTTCTTGTTGTAAGCTTTTGCTATCCTGCCCTGGTATAACTGGTGATGGCAAATAGCTGCTAGTCTTTTTTCATCAACTAAGTTTAACTGTTCAAACCTCACCCTTACCCATTCCGATTCATCTAACTCTGCCTCTTTCAAGATCCTTAGTGATGGAATCTCCATTTCTAAAGGTGTGACTGCCTCCATTCCATACACTAAAGCATATGGGGTTGCCCCTATGGAAGTTCGAATAGTAGTGCGATATGCGTGCAAAGCGCATGGGAGCATTTCATGCCAATCTTTGTAAGTAACAACCATCTTTTGGATGATTTTCTTAAGATTCTTATTAGCTGCTTCAACAGCTCCATTCATCTTTAGTCTATAAGGAGAGGAGTTGAGATGCTTAATTTTCCACTTGGTGCAAAGTTCAGCAATCAATTTTCCATTAAAGTTCTGAGCATTATCAGTTACCATCCTTGCAGGTAGACCATAGCAATAGATCAAGTCCCTTTCAATGAACTTCTTGACAACCTTTTGCGTTACATGGTCATAGGAATTAACTTCCACCCATTTAGTAAAGTAATCAATTGCCACCAAAATGAATCTATGTCCATTACTTGCCTTCGGGTTAACTGGTCCTATGACATCTAATCCCCACATGTCAAATGGCCACGGTGAGGTCATGTTGAATAGACGTTTTGGAGGTGCATTTATTTTATCACCATAAATCTGACACTTATGACATTTTCTAACATATATCATGCAGTCTCTTTCCATGGTCAGCCAAAAATACCCAGATCTTTGATTTGCCTTGCCATTGTATGACCATTGGCATGGGTGGCACAAATTCCTTCGTGAACTTCTTTCAAAGCTTGCCCTATTTCTTTCTCATCTAGACATCTGAGTAAGGTCCCATCGAATGACTTCTTGTATAGGATTTCGCCATCCAAGTAGAAATTCACGGCCATCCTCCTTAAGGTCTCTTTATCTGCTTTAGAAGCTTCTTGGGGGTATTCTTGGTGTTGGATGAATCTTTTGATATCACTATACCAGGGTTCTTCATCTGGTGACTCTTCAAGTGTGCAACAATGGGCTTGATGATTTCGAACCTTGATGTCAATTGGGTGGATCTTTTCTCTAGCAACAATTTGTACCATTGAAGCCAAAGTTGCTAAAGCATCAGCGAACTGATTTTTATCCCTACTCATATGAGTGAATTTGACCTCTTCGAACTCACTGGCTAATTTTACAAGGTAGTTTTTGTAAGGTTTCAACTTTTCATCTTTAGTTTGCCATTCTCCTTTCACTTGGCAAATAATCAACATGGAATCCCCGAAGACTTCAAGTTTCTTAACCTTGAGCTCTAAAGCAGCCTCTAAACCAATGATACATGCTTCATATTCGGCCGTGTTATTAGTGCACTCGAATTGCAACCTTACTGAGAAAGGATATTGCTTTCCATCTGGGGAAATTATTACAGCTCCAACCCCATTTCCTGATACATTTACCGCTCCATCAAAATAGAGTGTCCACCACTCACTTGCCCCCATATCATCCCTGATCACTAATATGTCTTCATCAGGGAGATCGAAATCTAGAGGCTCATAATCTTCCATGGCATGATCCGCAAGATGGTCGGCAACTATACTGCCCTTTATGGCTTTCCTCGTCATAAAAACAATGTCATATTCTGCTAACAACACTTGCCACCTCGCTATCCTGCTAGATAAATAAGGCTTTTCACAGATGTACTTAAGTGGATCTAGCTTGGAAATTAGCCACGTGGTGTAGTATAACATATATTGCCTGAGTCTTCTCGCACTCCAAACCAAAGCACAACATAGCTTCTCAATCATGGTGTACCTAGACTCACAATCGTTAAACTTCTTACTCAAGTAGTATATAGCTTGCTCCTTTCTTCCAGATTCATCATTTTGTCCCAACACACAACCCATAGCCGTTTCTGTGACCGTTAAGTACAAGATCAATGGTTTCCCTGGCACTGGAGGTACTAACAATGGAGGGTTTTGTAAGTACCTCTTTATCTTGTTGAAGGCCTCTTGACAATCAGCATTCCACACTTCAGGATTTTTCTTTCTGAGTAAGCAAAAAATCAGTTCACACGTTACTGTAAGCTGGGATATGAAACGGGCTATGTAATTCAAGCGTCCGAGAAAACTCCTTACTTCCTTTTCAGTTTTAGGCGTAGGCATTTCTTGTATGGCTTGGCTTTATCCGGATCAACTTCTATTCCTCGGCTGCTCATAATAAAACCCAGTAATTTTCCCGTCTTTACTCCAAAGGAGCATTTGGCAGGGTTCAACTTTAACTGGTACTTTCGCAATCTCTCAAATAGTTTCCTCAATATCTGCACATGGTCTTCATCGATCTTGGATTTAGCTAATATGTCGTCCACATAGACCTCAACATCTCGGTGCATCATATCATGGAACAAAGCCACCATCGCTCGCTGATATGTAGCCCCAGCATTCTCAAACCGAATGGCATCACTTTATAACAGAAAGTTCCCCAAGGTGTGGTAAAGGTGGTTTTCTCTTTGTCCTCTTCTGCCATCCTAATTTGGTTATAACCAGAAAACCCATCCATGAATGAATATGTGGCATTTTTAGCAGCGTTATCCACCAAGATATCTATGTGAGGCAATGAAAAATCATCTTTCGGGCTTGCTTTGTTCAAATCTCTATAATCCACACACACCCGAATCTTTCCTTCTTTCTTGGGGACCACAACCATATTGGCTACCCATTGAGGATAGTGAATGACCTCTAGAAACCCTGCATCCCATTGCTTTTGTATCTCTGCTTTAACTTTTAGGAGCATATCTGGCCGCATTCTTCTATTTTTTTGTTTTACTGGCATGCTTCCTTCTATTAAAGGGATTTTATGCATGACTATATCAGTATCTAAACCAGGCATTTCTGCATAAGTCCAGGTGAAAATATCTGCATATTCATGCAAAAGAGAGATCAATTTTCCTCTTTCTTCAGTTGTAATAAGGGTACCGATTTTTAACTCCTTTTTCTCTTGCTTGGTTCCTAGATTGATGGTCTCAAGCTCCTCACTAAAAGGTTTCCAAGTTTTTTCAGACTTTTCCACCAATTTAGCAAACTCTTTTATATCTTCCTTTGCCCATTCCTCATCATCAAGTACAGTGAAATTATTGAAATTTGGCCAATTATTCTTAGTGTGATAGTTTTGTGAGTGGTTGGAACTTTCAACACTCCTGAAAGTGTAAGGTGTGTTCGTGTAAGAGTGCGTATTTGCAAATGACATGTCATAGATAAAAATGCATGATCTTATAAAAAGAGTTCTCATTTGACAAAGCAAAATCTTGCGACATCGTGAGCTAGATTACCGTCAAAATAGATTAAAACATGGACATGATCAGACAAAAGTAATTACTTTTTAAACACAATAGGAGCAGGCTCCATCTTCCAATTCTGGTGCATCTTCCCTCCAGCTAATTTTTGCACAAAAGTCCTTGCGGGAAGCTCATCTGCATCGTGGATAGATATCTATGGAAAATCTGCCTCTTCTCCTTGGCATTCAAGAGTGCCAATATGCAGATCAGTTATGCCTGACTTGATCTCCTCAACTGAACTATGAAAAGATACTTGGAGTGGTGGGAGGACAAGCTCTTCTTCTTTTAACTCTCTTCCCTTAATTTTTGCCATCCTTGCTTCATTCCTAGCTTGGGCAACCCGCTTGTAATCTTCCTTTTTTGGTTTATATCCCAATCCGAACCTCTGATCCGCACATTTCAATTGTATTATATTGATTCGCTCTAGCATTCCGCTTATGGGATCATACTGAAAGGGAATCCCGTTCCTTAAAAAACACTTAGCAGCCATCTTTGCTGCTTCCGGGATTCTAGGTTTCTTTACCATCGCGCCCTCAGGAACCCAGTCTGCATTCACTATTTCAAAAGCATGAATATTCCCCTCCCTACAGTCCTTCACTTCTACAAAAGGTACGGCCACATTCTTGGTCATTGAAACTGTTTCCTCGGCTTTGACAGTAATCAACATTCCATTTATAATGTATTTCAAGCATTAGTGTAGTGAACAGGGTAGTGAAGAGGCCACTGCTCCAGCTGCATGTATCCATGGCCTTCCTAGTAATATACTGTAAGATGGATGTATATCCATTACTTGCAACGTCACTAGAAACATTTGTGGTCCCACATATAATTCTACTTCCAAAGTCCCCACTATCGGTCTTGGTTATCCGTCAAATGCCCTCGCCATCATTGTGCTTGGTTTCATGTGCGAAGCATCAATGGGTATTTCTTTTAACATGTGCCTTGGTAACACATTCAGTGTAGAGCCATTATCAACTAATACTTTCCCAATTAAAACATCTTTACATCTTATTGTGATGTATAATGGCTTATTATGTCCTGTACCATCAGGATCCACTTCATCTTCAGTAAAATACACATAATTTGAAGCCTGTATTCTCCCTACTAAATGCTCCATGGCCTCTAGGTTGATGTCCTGGGGTACATAGGCCTCATTCAACACTTTTTGCAAAGCTTTCTGATGAGATTCGGAACTTAATATCAAGGAAAATAATGATATCTTAGCAGGGGTTTTCTTGAGTTGTTCCACCACACTATACTCACTATGCTTCATCAACTTTAGGAATTCATTGGTCTCCTCTTCTGTTACGGGTTTATTTATTTCTTCGGACACGTCGACCACTTCCTTCCCTTTAATTTTTTCAATTCCTCTGGGGTAAAACATCTACCACTTCGGGTCAAGCCTCCAATTTCGGGTAGAAAGACGAGTGGTTATCTTGCACCCTGAGATAAATGCCCATAGCTGTATGGTATGGCATTATAGTCTTTTCTAGGTGTAGCGGTGGGCTTGATCAAAACTAACTTGGGTGGCCCTCTTGGAGTGAACTGGACTCGACATACTTCATTATCTGACATCTCTGTCACAGACACGTTATCATCTGTAATTGTCTCTATCCGAAGCAGACCTCTATTTATCATTTGCATCACATTTTCATAGAAGCCTTGACACTGACTAATAGAATGACCTTTCTGGTTATGATATTGGCAACATCTCATGTCATCATATTTTGCTTTTGTCAGCATTTGATAGATTCTTTCCATCGGTACCTTTAAACTTCTTGGAGACTCGACGTCCAACATATTCAATGATCCGCTACCCGAAGCATGACTAGGTAGTGGATTGATGCTTATATTTGGGGGCTCTTCGAATGTTATCCACCCAGCTTTAATTAATAAGAGGAGCTGTATGGATGTTGTGTCCTGCGATTCCTGCATGGTATTCGCAAGTGAGATCCGGTTTATACCAATTGGGAAAGGCGATTGCAAGGGTGTCAAGGGTACGTACATGCCCAATACTTAATAACTTCTGGTATATCTCATTCAAAGGTAATGACAATAGGGGTAACTGTTCCTGAAGTTCTTGGTAACTCTTTTTGTGGAAACTTATGATTTGGTTTTTTGGTAAATTTCCAATTTGGTTCTCGGGTTTTTTGGTAGAAAATGGAGAGTTGAAGTTAATGTTGGCGACTTGAGATGATGAGGGATTGTATTTTGGAAACTGGGTGTTCTTGCCCTTATAACCGCCTTCAATATGATCAACCTCTTTTCTATTTCCTCCGAAACCCTTCTTTTCCATAGGTGCAGAGATTCTCCCATTTTTTATTCCTTGCTCTATACGCTCTGCCACGGCCACAGCATCCGTAAAATGTTGTGCCGAACTTCCCATTACATGCCCGTAGTATGGTGCTCTCAGTGTATTGGCGAATAGAGTAACCATCTCTCAATCTAAAAGGGGAGGGTGCACTTGTGCAGCCAAGTCTCTCCATCTTTAAGCGTATTCTCTTATGCTATCTTTTTCCCCTTTTTCCAAGTTGGACAGACTAGTTCTATCAGGAGCAATATCCATATTATACTTGTATTGCTTAACAAAAGCATCTACCAAGTCTTTCTAATTACGAACTCTAGTGTTATCAAGCCTCATGTACCAACTTAAAGCTGCCCCACTCAAACTATCTTGAAAGAAATGCATTAATAATTTCTCATCATGCACCACTTCCGCCATTTTGTTACAATATGACTTCAGCTGTGTGACAGGGCATTGTGTTCCAGTATACTTGATAAACTCAGGAACACAAAATTTCTTTGGTACCACCACATTTGGGACCAAACACATTTCTGCAGCCCTCACTGGATCATACAACTCTGCTCCTTCAATGGCCCTTATCCTAGCCTCCAATGCTGCCATTTTGTCTTGATCAACACCATCAGGTGACTGTGTTTTATGAGATTCATTTATAGATATTCCAACAATCGGTGTTGGTAAGGGTGCCGGTGCGGTTGCATGTCCAAAAGCGGGATTTTGTTGAGGATTTTGAACCCCTTCTCCGATTATCTCATCAGGATGGTTTACCGCTTGTATTTGAGTAGTTGTCGGAGGTCTAGTTGAAGGACCCTCACCAGAGGCATTTCTTAGTGTCTACTCAAGTAGACTAGCGATGTAAGCTACACTATCTTTTATAACATTCAACTCCTCTTGAAAGTGAGCATCTTGATGTGCACGTTCTTTGTCCTCCATATTTCTTTGATGGAGACGAGTGTTGTAATTTCTAGGAGGTGAATTTCTTCGGGGACCTATATTTCAACCTGTTGATGATATGCGTGTTATTTATGATGAATGAATGTATGCATGATGATTTTTATTTTTGAAAAACCAATCCATGACTTCTATGCCGGGTAAGATCCGTAGATATCTTGTAGAAGTTTTGCCCACATACTTGAATCAATTGAATCATACACACTTGACAAAGAAGCAAAAGGTGGAGCTTGTCCATTTCATTCATCAAAATACAAAATATTTACTCAAATGCTACTCCTCTATTAGCTACAAACTTAAAAAAAGAGGAGAGTTCATCCAAGTACATTTCATATTTGCAGGCACTGCCATCGATTCTAGTAGCTTTTACACATAATTCATCTGCCTTCCTAGCCACTATATTGATCAGTTTATCGGTCTGCTCTATCTTGTGATGGAATATAAAATTATCCTGGCGCAACGCTTCATTGCAGGCAGTTAATGAGTCGTTGTTTTTCTCTAATATTAGAACTAATTTCTCAAACTGTTGGGTCTAATCCTTAGCCTTTTGCAGCCTCGCATTGAGCCTTATTGTTTCGGAGTTCAACTGAGATTCAATTTTTGTGGTGCATTCTTGCCATTCATTGCGTTGCTCTTGCGCTATCTTTAGTTCTTCTTCCCGAGTTTCTAGTTCAGCTTGCAGAGTGGAAACACGATCTCTTAGGCCATTTGCTATAGTTAAGTATCTTTTCATGTCAGACTCGGCTATCCTTCTTGCCTCCAACTCATTTTCCATCTGAACTCGGTACTGGGCTTTCAATTCTTTTTCTTCTTCAAGGACAAGACTGACCACCCTTCCTTTCTCCTTCTCAGCTTTCCATTTCATCTTGTAATGGTCTCTTTCTTTTACTACCGAGGCTACCAATTCTTGGTTCGCATGCTCCCTATTTTCAGACGCTCTCTTCAAACTGACCAATTCTTTTTCCATCATTTCATATTTACTCATCCGGTCATTATATTGAGAACTTATTTCTTCTAGCTGCTTCTTCTCTTCGATCAGCCTGTTGAGCTGCTCTTCTTTCCCTTGCAACTGACGATCCAAAGAAATCCTCATTTGTTCTTCTTCTAGTAGTTGCTTCTCGAGGAATTTCTGACTGCCTTTGCTGTTGCTAAGCTCAATCCTTAACTTATCAAATTCTTCTTGCAGGTCCCCTTCGTCAACCCTTTTTCTTTTAGTTTCAACAAAGACGGGTGCTTTATCTCGTACCAGGCTTTGTCTTACGACGTTCTGAGGTATCTCATAGCTCCTCCATGCCAGGTAACCAGGGCTAACAGAAGGCTTCTTTGGGTGAGACTCTCTGTTAACTAACATAGGTTGCCCCCAGTCCTTTTTAATTACTTCGAGCTCCGCCAATGAGTTGACTTCTCTAAAAGAACCTGTATATTCAATCAATCCTTTAGTTCTCGGCACATACTGCGTTTCCCCAAACTGCCTGGTTACTAAAGAGGGATAATAGCTAACATAACCGGTTAAGCCAATTAACGGGACCCACGCTTTACCACCGCAACTCATTAGATAAGCTGAACTTCCTACCCAAGGTGCTTCCATCTGAATTTACTTTCGAGAAGTGCCCGGTATTTCTCCACCCAAGCTTTTTCATCCAGGTCTTTCCATTCTTCACTCAGAACCAAACCAAGAGGCCTCATGTTGAACCACCAAAAATTATTGAAAACTTCTCTTGGGGTTTCCAGATGAGTAACAATCCACATGAATAATAAAGGGATACAACACCGCATTGCCCCTTTCCCATGCATCCTGCAGTGGTTCAAGGACAGGAAAGTCTCGACCAATATAGCTGAAGCGGGGTTATTCTTTCCTTGTTCATATTCGACAAAAGCATTGGCTGCTTCCATGCTAATTATCCCAGCGACTTCTAAAGGAAACAAAACTAAACCAAAAATAGCAAAGGCCACCAACCGGTACCCCTCTTCTCCAAGCCTCCCTTTATTTTTACTTGCTTTCAACTTGCTCTCAATCGCCTTCCACTTGAAATCTCCAGAAGAAGTCATATATTGGCCTACTTGATCAAAGCATAGAAGCTTAGTGACCTCTTGGATTGTATTCTCGATTTTCTGCCTGAAATAAACTTTGTGAGGGTTGTGGGGGAAATTCAAGATTTGAGCATACTCTTATATGGTAGGGGTCATGTCAATATCCCTAAAGGTAAAGCACCGGTAGTTAGGATCCCAATTGTGCATAAGGGCTTTGACTGCTGATATCTGAACCGGAATCCTCATTAGGTGAGCGATTCTTCCATATCTTACTTCAAACAATGCCTCATCTACATATCTCATGATGGGCATAAGCCTCTTCATATTTTCTATGGAGTAGTGAATTTTGGTCATGTGTGGCAATCCATTGATTTTAGCTCTTGGGCAATCTCCCTCAATTATCTGTGTCATCTCGGATCTTTCCCCGTATTCCAAAAAGGTCATGGAAGTCATGATCTTGTCTGATAATTTCTGCAATTTATTTTAAGAATGAACAAATTATTAAAGATACTGCATCCTAGGTTCTAAGTTATCACATGCGGGGTAAGTTATTCTATCTGGTCACAAAAGGTCTATGAACCGCCCAGTGACCGCCTTACGTGAAGGTGGTATGGGGGTTTACAGGAAATGGTTGGGGCACAGTGTGACCGCCATTATCAAGTAAACACTCAGTTCATAGTTGGATGTTTCACGAATCTGAACCCCGACTGAAAGTCATGAGGCAGACCGATAATCCCCACTTAACTTAAAATTGGGTTTACTATGGAAAAAATGCATGATGACATTAATTTAAATTTAATGTATGCATGAGTTGAAAGTAAAATGCATGTTAAAGCAGTAAAAATGCATGTTAAAGCAGTTAAAATGAGTGCAAAAAACAAGTTAAGAAATAAACAATCAAACAAGCAAAGCTTAGTCCGACAATGTCCCCAGTGGAGTCGCCATCTGTTGCGACAACGATTTTTTAGCGCTTCGCGCCCCGCCATCTCCCCTGGATTTAGGGAGAGACAACGGCGCGCAGTGAAAGTGGAGGGTTGTGTTTTATAGCCGTAAAATTTACGACTATAATTATCTGGAGTCGCCACCTAATATTAAGGTTATTAGGAACCTATTGGTCTGCAAGAGTCTAGGGTAAGGAGACTTGTTGTGCAAGGGGAAGACGCATCACCCCCAGTGCACCCTACCTAAGGTAAGCTGCATTGTTGTTTGATTGTTTTTTCTAAGTTAAAAATTTTGCAATGCATTTTCAAAAACCTTTTTTTTTTTGGTCTGCGGGTGTACTTTACATTGTAATTTTACACCGCAGTTACAAACCTTTTTTTATCTACGGATGTACTTTACAATGTAATTTTACACCGTAGTAAAAATCTTTTTTTTATCTGTGGGTGTACTTTACAATGTAAATTTACACCGTGAAAGCTAAAACAAAATAATTATTAAATTATTTTTGATATTTTGGCCAAATTCCAATGGATAATCATAAACCGGTTACGATATCCAATTTTTATTTTAAAATATGAGAAAGATGTACCATATTTTTTATGAAAAATATGCTTGAAATTTTTTGGAATTCGGCCGTATGCACGAAAACACATTTTATATTTTGATTTTTTTTGTAATAATAATAGTAAAAAATATATAAATATCTTTCAACAATATTTAAAAAAATATATATATATTTTTTTTTATATTTTTATATATATATATATATATATATATATATTTTCATGGGCTGGGCTGTCAGCCATAGTGGGCTGTCAACCCAGCTTGAGGGGACTAGGCTTCCTGCCCGGATGGGCTGGAAGTCCAACAAGGTTTGGGCTAGGCTTCCAGTCCTCACGGGCTGGAAGCCCCACAAGGTCGGGCTGGAAGCCCAACAAGGTCGGGCTGGGCTTCCAGTCCTCACGGGCTGGAAGCCCACCAAGGTTTGGGCTGGGCTTCCAGTCCTCACAAGCTGGAAGCCCCACAAGGTTTGGGCTGGGCTTCCAGTCCTCACGGGCTGGAAGCCCAACCTTTTATGGTCGGGTCGGGCACCAAACCCGACCCGACCCGATCCAGCGGGAGTGAATTAATTCACTCCCGCGAAGAAGAAGAACAGTACATCACCAAATTTTGGAGTTTGACTAATGGCTTACCTGTTAATATCGTTGTGTAGAGGGCGTCGAGGTGATTCTTCTGGTCGTGATGGTGTCGACGACGGTGGCCTGTGGTGGCTGAAAAAGGGCTCCGAAGTTACGGCGTTCACGCTGCAACTGCAGAAACGTCGCCAGGAGCTTCGCCTGAACGTGTGCTTATGTTTCTGGTATAGAGGGGAAGTGAATGGTGATGATGAAGTGGTTTTTAGGGTGGCCGAAGGACTGCCAACTGTGGAGAGAGAGAGAAACGAGACTTTGTAACTAGAGAGAGAGAGAGACGTGAAACAGAGAGAGAGAGAGTGAAGCTGATGAAGAAGAAGGTGATATTTTCCTTCAGTTTTTTAGCGTGTTTTTGATGCCAAAAATCACTGTAATTTGCCTAGAATCTCTTCCTCTTTTCTGTGTTTTTTCCCAGTTTTTTTTCTTCTTCCTCACGCAGCGTTTCATGGCTGCTATTTATAGGGAGTTTGGGCTGCCACGGTGGCTGAAATACTGTGGATGTCGTCGGCATGATGGCCTGCTTTCAATTTTGAGATCAACCTGCACTTGATGAATTTGGTAAGTAGAATAGGTTACAAGCATAAATCAAAAAGAAAACTCAAAAGAAACAAAGCACATAAGATATAAAAAACAATGCAATTTGCATGAGAATCCTACGCTATAAAACTAAAACTGACCATAAAAAACCTAAAAAATGATGGAATTTGGCCTCAATAGGGTGGGACTAGAAGCTAACGACAACTATGTCTATTCAGAACGTCGTTTCCCTTCAGGAAACAAATAGAAATTTGTTCTTTTTTTTCTACAATAAATATAAATCATAGCAGGTATAATAATTCACAGCACAACATAGGAATCAACTAAAATCATGTCCTAACAACAACACCAAAAATTTGTTGCGGTGTCGCACAAATTAATTACCCTAACTTAAAATAAATCACACAAGATAGTATAAAGCAAGCAAAGGGTCGATCCCATGAGAACATTTTAGTTTAGACCTTTGTGCTATATGCTATACAATTAGGGGGGCTTGGAAGTTATCTAGGCTTAAGTAAAAGAAAAATAAAAATAAGTAAAAATTAAATAAAACCAAAATTTATCAATAAAACAAACCTTGGTTGCAAGTAAACATCCACCTACAGAAATCAGAACTGATCATAGAAACAAAACATCAATTTATATTCTAAATATTTATCTCTTGTTAACATTGGTTAGTTAACGGATCCACCGTATAACTTACCCTAACCATCAAACAACCACAGTGTCCATACTAGTAATTTAATTCAATGGTAGCCTTAAGAACTATATAAGTCCATGATCTATGTTTGATTTGATTGAATGTTCTCCCTAAGATTAATAATGTAGATTCACCACAATTATTAACTCAACTGCTTTACAAGTTCATATACCACAACTCTGGTTTTGATATCAAAATTACAATAGATTGTCTACAATAATAACTTAGAGTTCGCTCTAGCAATTAAATAAACAATCATAAACATATAAGCATATGAGAACAAACATATTCATCATATAAACTGAAAATAAAAGATAAAATAAATCTTACAGTTCTTGAAATCTGAAGGTTTTTGTGTCTTTGCAACCAAGAAAAAGATTTTAGCCTTGCATGTTTGTTGAACAACTAATTGAAAAGAAAGAAGAAAACATGAGTTTTAGCAGCATTTTTTTTTGCTTCGTTTCTGCCTCTCTGAATGGCTCCCTTTGGCTCTTTTTGTTCTTTCTTTTTATACCACATAGAAAACCCTAGTCCTTAAAATACAAAATAGTCCTTCCTTATATTGACAGTTTACATTTAAGTGCTTCAATAACTATTTTCTAATAAAGAGAAATAACCTTTGCATGAAATCTTCAAGATTTGACTTACAAGAGCTGAATTGCTGAAATAAAACTTCGATGCCTAATTAGATGCTTAAGAAAGTAATTGGAACTCGTTTTTTCACGAAACCTGTTTGCTGGCACAATTCAGTTGTTATCTTGCCAAATTCATTTAGCTTTCATATGATATTATTTTTGGCTGAAATTTGGTGAGTTGATATAGTCTTGAGTAAGGATTCCAAAAAAATTATGTTTGCATCAATTGGACGTCTTTAGCTTGAGATATTCAAATCGTAATGGCCAAAGGTGAATACTAGTAGATTCTTAGATTTGACTTTGAAGGCTGATATTTCAATGCTCTTTTTCTTTCATTTTATTTCTAGAAAGGTATTGATCTTAGCCTTCTAATGGTATTGGAATCACTTCATTTCGACTGTAGAGCTTACAATCTACACAAAACATCGATGGAAGGTTAAATCTGTCAATCACCTCCAATTACCGTCTTTTTGTATCTTTCATCCAAAAATGCCTTCAAAACTTAAAACAAAGAATATTAAGGCATTTTATACACAAAACATAAGCAAAACACTAGTAAATATGGGTGAAAATATCAAATAATATAGTTGCATCAATGCCTTACAACCTCCCTCTCTTTTTAGTAGATCCATATTTTGTAATATTATATATTTGAATCTTCTTCAACCTGTCTTTAACAATTTTTACTTGGTGCTCCAGTATACTCTTCTCACTGATATTTTTTCCCTAACATTTGTTTTAACTTTTGTTTTTGTTTATATGGGGTCCTAATATAGGTAACAACAATATACATGGTGTTGTGATCAAAATAGAAATTAGGAGAAAAGAAGACAAGTATCCATTAAATTAAAATTATGATCAATTTAGATTTTAAGAATATAAGATTAGTTAAATTAGTAGTCATAAGTATATATCTAAATATAATAAGTGAAATGTAATTGAATGATATAATTAAAGAAAACAGACAACCTCTTTTTGTTTCCATATTTTCAACTAAATGAGTATCAAAAAAAGAAGAGAGACCAAATTCAAATTGGTTTGTGTTTATTGATAGAAAAAGTGTTGTTGTGTATGTCTAAGATGAATAAAAGAAATTGTCAAATGTATATATGTATTGAAGAATTGGTAATGAAAGATGATTGAACATGGAAAGTAAAATACTATTTTTTTATTACCATGGATTCATAATTCCAATTGTAATTAGGATTTTTAATGATTTTCATAACAATCAAATTGTCCATGATGAGTTACTCGTATTGATACAAGAGAAGTCACAGGGTCCATGCAATAATAAGTAGATTATGCTTGAGCATATATATCTAGTAGGTGTAATTCACCTTTGATATGTAATTTAGTTTAATTTCTACCTATGTGTAGTTATAATTCTTTTAATTTTATATGAGTCTATAAGAATTCAAAAATGAAAAATGCAAAAGATGTGTAATTGAAACAAGTGGCATTGGTATATTTGATGACTAGAAAATTGAATTGACTAGCTTCTAGAATGGAAACAAGTGACATTAGTATGTCTAATGAGGGAGAAAATTAACTGACTAGTTTCAAAAGTGGAAAGTAGTTACATCAGTATGTATGGTGATTAGGAAGTTGAATTGACTAGTTCCTAAAATGGAAACTAGTGATATCATTATGTTTGATGACCTAGAAGTTGAATTCACCACTTTCAAAGATGGAATCTAATGGCGTTAATTTGTTGATGGAAGGTGCTTCTGAAACTCGGATCGTAAAATCAGATCGTAAAATTGTAAAATCGTACCTGAAATTCATCCGTACAAAAATCGTAAAATTGCAACTAAAATCATGTATGTAAAAAAATCGTAAAATCATATTAATATTTTTGAATACAATACAACACAATTATGGCCATAAGACTTCATTAGTTAAAGTTCATACATGATTTAAAATAACTTAAAAATACATTACAAAACAATTATGTCTATAGAATCTTATTAGGTAAAAACTAATAAATTTAAAATAAATATTCAGATGGCATGCAATGTAAACTAAAATCAACCTCATTTTCATCTCCCTCGCTATTTCTAAGACTTGCATCAATAGCATAACTATCAAAAGAATTATTAGTACTACCACTCGTATCAACACTGATATTGCTAGTACTAGTTCCAACTCCAACAAATTATTCTGACATCAGCACATGAAAATGATAAAAACACAAAAAAAATTAATTTAAAGTAAAAAATAAAATAAAAATTATTTTTTTCAAAAAAATTAAGTATAAATTTTAAAATTAATATTTAAATCAATATATAAGAATAAAAAAAAATATTTTCTAAGAAATAATCTCTGCGTGTATTTAAAAAATTTGATTTTTCAAACCATTTAAACCAATAACAACGAATTACGCCATTGGAGAGAGAGAGAAGGGGGGAGCCCAGTTCTTGCTAGAGCGGGGAGATCTGGAAATAAATCCCTACTGCAGCAGGCAGCGACCCATTGCCTCTCCCAATTTTCATGTGGCCATGCCAGCAAATCAACTAATACTCAAAGTTGCCAAGACAGAAACACAGACAAAGAAAGAGAGATGGAGATAATCAAGGATCATAATAGCAAAATGGCTGGAATTGCTACTTGTTCCTTAACTCTCTCTTCGAGAAGGTAATATAAGTTGTTTTCGCTTCTTCTTTTTCAACATAGAGAGCAGAGGGGCAGTTTTTCAACACATACTGGGAAAGGAACGAAAACTGGGAGTTAGGAAGATTTTTGCCTGGGATCGTAAAATCGGACCGATCTAGTTCGATTTTACGATGCGGACCGATTTTTGCGATTTTTGTCCAATTTTAACTAAAATCAATTTTTCTACTCGATTTGACAAGTTTTGTTGAGTGATTTTGCGAGTTTAACAACCATGATTATAGCTTGTGTGGTAAATATATTTCAGGTGCATCTTAACCTCGTATGAAGTAGTTGACACAATAATTAGTCTTTTTTTTGTGTAATATAATGACACTAAAATAGGCGAGGTTATCATGTAATGAAGAATCAACTTTTGATATGTAAATATAATGTGCATATAATCAAATTACTATTATGTTTTAATCTATGACAATGTTAGGAACTTTATCTTTATATATAAAATATAGGATATTTATTTTTAGTTTTTATGTAAACTTAATCTTCTACATTGGTATAATTTCCTATTGCTATGGATTGTATTATAATATATATGAATATCAAGTTGTTGACATTCCTTCTAAACCTAAATAAATGTTGGAAGAAAACACTTACTTATTGTGATTGCCTATTTTATTATCATATAATAAAGAATAGTTTAGAAAAAGTGAGCTTATTAAACTTGGTGGGGTCCATGACTTATGTCACAGGTTTAACTAGTTTATTGAATTGATTAATATATCACCACCATAAAATTTAAAACAAAAAAAAAGGTCTTCAATTTACACGACCCTTTTACCTCCCAATTCAATGTAGTTTCATCAAGTCACCTACCACTTAGTTTCATCCATAACCTGAGTTATGTAAGGCCTCTAACTTTTGCCTCAAATGGTAATCATATAGGTAAATGCTTTATCGAGTCAAAAAATAATGGAAAGAATATCATCTCAAGTTTGCAAATAGTTTAGACGATATCAGTTTCAAGTCTATCTAAGTGTTATGTCTACAACTTATTGAAGCATATATTTCTAAAAAAAGTGATTGATTTTCACAAGTGAACCTCATATCCTCTATCATAACTCATTTTCTATGTTATTCCCCAAATTTATCTATAAAAAAAATAATAATAATAGAAATAAAAAATATTAAAGGGCATAACATGGTGAAAAATTAGAAAAAGTAATGCTAGAAATTTTGGAAAAAGTTGAGAGCCTGATTTCTCTAAAATTTCCAAAAACAAAATTGTTATTTCAAAAACATAAAAACATTTTGTTTTTTTTTGCGTACGACTTGCATTTTTTTTCATGTTTTAAAATGAAAAAAATATAAATTATAACTAGATTATGACTATCCATTAGAATTTGGAAAAAATATAAAAAATTCTTCATTGGTCCTCTTGTTCATTCTACATTAAAAATATTAAGATTTAATTGTAGACTTTAACATTTGAGGGTGTAAAACTACATTGTAAGGTATACCTTTACGTATTAAAGATAAAAAAATATATGCGATACTAAAATTTAGGCTTTTGAATGGTTAAGTTTTGATCCAATAAGGTAGAAACTTGTTCACGAAGAGAGATCTACCTTGAACCTTAGAAAACACCAAAAAATACAAATTTGACATATAAGAACAACAATGCAACTTACCTTAAGTAGGGTGCACTTGAGGTGATGTCTCTTTCCCTTGCACAATAAATCCATTCATCCAAACTCTCGCAGATCATTAGGTTTTCTAATAACCGTAATACTAGGTGGTGACTTTTGAACTATATAATCACAATTTTATGATTTACCAACAACCCCTATTCCACACTCTCAAGTGGTAAACCTGTTATCGAGGGGCAATGTACGTCACAACATCCTCTTTTACAATAAATCCTAGAGTGAGTGTTTACATAAGTATGTCGTAGTTGTAGATCTTCATTCCAAACAATTTGAAATCCTTCAATTTCACTTACCTTAATATGTATGAGGCATATCCATTACGTAAACATAAACTTCTAAGTCATTGCTAGACAAGTAAATATGCATTCTTTCCGAAGGAGAAGCTAGTTTTGGGCTTTGCTTGATCCAACATAAACCAATTTAATATTTTTTATAGTGACAAAACAAAGCTATATCAATTATAACCTTGATCTTTTCCTTTGTCTTCCTCTTCACATCCATAACCATGATGAAAATGTTCTCAAACATGTTGTATTCTATGTGTCTGACATCGAGGCAATGATAGAGGAGATTGGTCTTTCATTAAGAAAGCTCTTATGAAATACTTTGCTTTATCCAATTGTGTTCAAACCAAAACTAGGAAACTTCTACTTACCAAATTGAAAACCAAACACAGTGTCCTATACTTTGTTTTTTATGTACCTTATTATCGTGTTAATTCTATTTGTAACGTCTTCTGTACAAGTTACATATCATTGTACTATTTAGATTTTTTTACCCTTTACTTTTTCACTAGAATTCCCTCGATATATACCTACAAGTTTTTTTTGTCGGTGTTTACCGATGGAAATAGGGATGGAAATCTTTGCCATAAATTGTTATCACAATATACCAATGGAATTTTTTTATTAGTGTTTTCATTTGTATTTGCCAATTTTATGGTAGTGAATATCACTATAATATATATTTACAATAACACCATTTTTCTTACTCATTTCTAAATAATATGCCTTTATCATTCATACTAAATGGAGAGAGAAATCATAATCAATGTTACATATTTTTTAGTTCAGGGTCCTTTCAATTTTCTAAAAAATTCAGTAGAGGGGGAAAATATTAATAAATATTTTTGAGTAACTACACGTGTTTTACCCCAAATAATTTAAGAATGTTTTTTATTCCACTTTATCAGAGGGACTTATCCGTCAACCAGGGAAAAGGCATCAAATTTTACCAGGTATATAGGGATACTCAAGTCACCATCCACCTCCAATTATAACCTAGACATGGATCTTTACCGTATGCAAACTTGAATTCAATAACTTCACCTTCGTCTTGGCCAGTCCTCGAGCGAAGCTGCAAGTAGCAGTTTCTTCTTTCTGGAATGTCAACTCGTAATTACGTACATTGGCTAGAGAATAACGAAAGGAGTCTATAAAATAACAGCACTAGCTAGGTCATATCCAGTAGAGCATTCCTACTGATGCGAGGTATCACTGCCTTTACAGAAATAATTTTCACAAACCTAGCCACAACTTAATTACTGATGCGGGAGATTCATGTCCTAGCTAGATTTCATAGATAAAGATAAAATAAAACAATGTATTAGATTTCATGAGCATCTAAAGCAACTGGGGCAGATTTTGCAGTCTCTATCTGTACTCTTTAATGCAAGTGATCATCTTTAATAGTTTCTGCAATTTATTTCTATGGTGGAGGTTTCATTTCCAGTTGTAAGTCCAAATGGGGATGCTGTCAACTAGAAATGCTCACTGCGAGGATACTTTTAAGATCAGCTACAAACAAAATTGTCTGATCACTTACTCGGACGAAAATTAAAGAAGAAAAAACAAATCCTTCTGGGTCAGTCCCCTCAGCTCGGAAAGAAGCAAATGAGACAATATATGCTGTCTTCATCTGAACGTTGGCTTGTGAAATGGGTCCAGTCCCCGGCCGCCCCCGCCCTGCAATTCTGTTGTTTTACCGTGTGTCTCAACATGGTCTCAATTGTGGCATCTTGATTCTCTAGACTTGAACTAAGCACACTTTTAGAGAGAGAGGAATCCTTTTTATTAGTTAAACTCTTGATCAATGTTTTAGGATAATTAACACAATATTTGCGAGGAACATTACAAGAATTATAGGGAAGAAAATAAATTTACCAGTCTAAATAGTATCCCCTTGTACAAGCAGTGAAAGTTGTTTTCTTTATACACTTTCTAGGCTGAATGAATAGTAAAAAGGCCCCAAATCTCAATCTTTAGACACAAAACTTGTAGCCAGGCTAAACTAAATCCACTACAAGTAATCAGATTACGTACGTACACCACCATTTAAACCCTAATTAAGAGCGCGAGAGTAATCAAACATAAATATTTATAAGTCATATCAGCAAGCCAAAGGGATAAGAGTAGATTAATATCCAAATATAAATCAAGGGATAGTAATAGATATATCACTAACAGCTTCAAAGTATATAATCTACCTATATATGTGCAGTCCATTGATTACTTGAATGGATTATTGAAGTCTCTATTTGCTTCTGGCATTTGATTCCACTGATCCCATAGTCTGTCTGGAAAGCTGGGTGGTAGCAAGTTATTGAGAGGCAGCTGCTGCGGTGTTTGTGGTGCCATACCAGAAAGCTGCGAGGATTGGTGCTGTGGCTGCTGAAGAAAATAAAATTGCTGCTGAGGCTGCTGCTGATGATGATGATGGCTAATGCTAGCTTGCTGGTAATTAAGTAGTCTATGAAGATCTTCTACTGGATTCGACGACACGGAAGATGTAACAGTGAATAGGTTAGAGCAGCTCGGGATTAAGGAGCTGGAATCCTGCTTGGGAAGGTTTAGAAACATTCCTTCGTTGTTGCTGTGCTTGGAGAGCCCAAGAGCTGTTGTGACATCTGAGCTACTGCTGGCATCTGTTTCACTCATCTTTTCGATTTCAACTTGCTGTGATGATTGTCCTAAACATGGTTGAAATATTTCCGCCGTGATATGAATTTGGTGTTTCTTGTCAGATTGAGGCCCCCTCGATGAGGATGCCCGCGATGGAAGTGAACGAGGTAGGGAGGGGTGATCTTCAACTCCAGCTCTCTTGTAGACGCGGCAGAGTGATATCTCAGCCTGAAAAAGTTAAGAAAAAAAACTATGAACTTGACGAATTTATGGTTAAAAGAAAGCAAATGGATCACACAAGATGAGGTACGGAATGAATAATTTTTATCCAGCTTCAGACAATGAGCATGGGTAGCAGTTATGAGGTTGTATTAATGGAGTAGAATTCAATATTTAAGGAAACTTTGTGGGTCATTGAATCGAAGTTCATGCATTCTGATCATGCTACCATAAATTCATTCTGTGAAGGAGCCTTGCATTAAAGAGTCCAATTAAATGATAAGAGATTGGAACTTGACTGTCTGTGTTATTCCTAGCTACACCATTTTCTTTTCTTTTCTGGTTTTATCCATTTATATGTAGTTTCATTTAATCACCTTTGATACTTTACAAATAGTGTGCTAGTTATGGATCTATAATTCGGAATATTACTACTCGGGATGTATAATTTAGACCTCCAAGAACCAGCCAGGGATGATTATTGAATGGAAATTAAGTAAAGGGATAACTTTTTTTTCGTATTTATGATTTGGGAAAGAAAGAAAGAAGAAGAAGAAGAAGAAAACTTGGTATTTATATGGATGAGAAATCATAGGATTCGTGGTCAACATCAAGAAACAAGAACAGTCACAGAAAGATTCCTGAAATAAGAACAAGAATAGGAGAGCTTCGAGAGTTGTGAATATGTATCAGTTTTCTTACATTATCGTACTCGTTCATCTGTATCGATCTCAATACACGGGCGCACTAGAGAGCTCAATCAAAGAACATGTAATTATGAAAATAGATTAAAAAGTACCTTCTGATACCGTTCAGTTTCATGGTGTGGCAACCGATACTCATTCATGATCCAGCTAGTTCGGATTCCTTTAGGAGCTTTCCCGGAGTAGAAAACTAGGGTTTTCTTCAAGCCGATTGATCTTGAATTCTCAGTTCGGATCATCCGGTCAGCTCCTGTTGCCTTCCAGTAGCCAGAAGTTGTCACACGATTGGGTCGATCCCCGTTTCGATATTTCCTGTCTCTAGGGACGTAGAAGAACCATTCTTTCTCTCCAATGGCTGCCAGAGCTGATCAACAAATTGACAAAATATACAGTCAACGATCATGCATCATCATCCATCACTGGAACCAGTAATGGACAAATTGGAAGATTAATATACAACAAAAGGTCCAAGGTGATCAGCATATTATATATAAAAATATACCAGGAAGTTCCCAGGGATCATAGCGATAAAGATCTAAGAAAGTAATGAGTTCCACATTGAAACGTTTGCCCTCAACCTTGCGGCGAAGGTAGAACTCAACAAGCTCTTCTTCAGTTGGATGGAAACGGAATCCGGGCATAACCATGTCATGCTCGTGGCCATCAACGTCATCTTTGTCGTGGCTGTAGTTGTTCTGCTCGTTGTTTGAGTTTTGGCTCATGGTTCCTGCAATTGCCATAAACTAGAAAGAAAGACCAGCTAGCTAGTAATTTATCAAGGTTATGAAATAAATCCAGCTGGGGTGTGGCCTCCCCTCTAATTTATACTCGAGAGAATTGTACGAATTGAGTGGTGCTCCTGCGAGTGCATGTGCAAGTGGGTTTGGATATATGCTGTAGATAAAGTGATATCATGGTTAAAAATAAAAACTTGGTACCATGTAAGACCAAAAAGTTACTCTTCTCCACAGTCTCTCTCTCTCTCTAAACTATGAGGAGAAAGGAGGAGGAAGAAGACTGAGGGGGGAGAGAGAGGGGGGGGGGGGGTTGATCATAGAAAGATCTACATAGCTTTCAGGCCCTACATGTAAAGAGGTATTCCTTGATGGTGTTTAAGATGAGAAAATGACGTTTCAAAAGGAGGCCGGGTGGCCACAGCCGCTCAGCGGTGGATTTTGGACCTTTCTTCTAACCATACAATTACATATGCAAATTTTATTTTTTAATATTATTTATTTATTTAACACCTCGAACAATTCTATTCCATTCATCCACTCGTGCGCTAAATTATATCATGGGAACCAAATTTTATTGCGATTCAATATTATTACTACTTTTATGACTACCTCAGTCGATTGTCCCGTGATCCAATACGGGTGGGACAAAATTAAAAAAAGTAATAGTAAGAGTGCAAATTTCTTTTATTGTTAACAATTAAGCCTAGTTTAATGCCTAGTTTAATGAGTTAATTTGAAAATCTTCTACTTTAACTTGAGTTTGCTAATATAATCTTATTAACATCACAAATGCTTTGTATCCAGCTCTTTAAAAATTAAATACTTCTAATGTAATTCAAAAATTAACACAAACCATTTAAAATATAAACTCAAAATTTATTTGAAAAAAAAAACTTATGCATTTTTTTTGAAAAAAAAAATCTAAATTAAAAAACAATTTAGGTCAAGCCTGGCGTCTGACCCAATTAGGCAATAACACGTGAGCTGACCAGAAAAGTCAGGCCCACACACACAGGCCTATATATGTTTTAAAAGTTTAATCGGACAGGTGACACATCGTGCATTCATCCCTACGGTGGCAAAAAAAAATAGGGTTCTTTGTTTTTAACCTAAAACTCATTTTAAGCCATTTTGGTCTAAAACATTTAGTAAGTACTTTAGAGATTTTGTTAAAACAATACATTGCCACGAAAATGTAAACTAAAACTTGAAATCCATCCGAAACAAAAATCTTTCCGAGCATAGATCACATTTTTTTTATACATGTTTAGAAGGTACAAAAACATATAATCTTAACTTCCTTCATCATATGGAACAATGGCATAAAAAATTACTGTTTCAATGGTCAGATTCCTTACAAACATAAACTTTCTCCTCTTAAAAGGAATCCAATGAACTCTCTCTCCTTTGGCCAAAACATGACTTAACAAAAACTAAAATAAAGTTCAGTACCAAAATTGAATATTTTACAATTAAAGGGATCGTTCTCTCCATAGCTAAAAACGATGAGATATTTAAATGAATTTGTGATATAATTTTTTAATTTGTCACCTATGTTACCCTCTTTTTCCACTTAAGTCCCTTTTAAAAAACATGCAATTGAGTTTTAATGTCCTGATATAAAAAAAAAAATTAAAAATATTTCGATACATTTCCGAGCAAAAAACACTTTCACAAATAACTATTACCACATTTTCAAACACTTCACAACAAGGGTAGGTTTGAGGATGTAGTAGATATTGCTTTTAAAAATGCTTTTTTTACTTAAAAATTTGTCAAAATAATATTTTTTCTTTCATCTTAAAACAATATTAAAACACGAAACAAAACATAATTTAAAGCTATCTAAACTATTTCCTTAAAATAGAAAAGTTAGAAAAGCCTAACAATACAAAATAGGAAAATAAATATATAAAAAATAAAATATCTAAATTGAAAGAAAGATAAAAAAAAAAAGTAAGTAAGATTAATATTTATTTTCCCAAAATTTAACTTCCTTCAATTTCCTTAGGTTTGAATGAACTTATCTTTGATTTCAAATTATTACTTGGATTTTGTTAGAAAATATTCTCCCCAATGAAAATATTCTCAATAAATGCCTCTTCTCTAATGTGTATCAATATTATATACTTCCTATTTATATTAAGGGTGTACAAATTATGTCATCCATCATGTATGACATTCGTTTCATATTATCATGGTTTGACTAAAATTATGGCATGCATCTATAAAGACCTAATTACACCAAACACTATCAAAATATCTCTTGCATATAAAAAACAAGACAGGAGAACATTCATATGTAATTACCTTGCTATCTCGATTCATTCAATTTAGTTTATAAGTGATAGAAAGCTTTGGTACAAATTGACACATATGGAAATAAGATAAGAAATATATGAAAACAACCAAAACAAAATTATACCAAATATTGTCATAACACAAACCCTAACTTAAAATTTATAATTGGATGTTTCAATACATAAATATTCTAATCAAAACTCCTTATTGTAACTTTTTTATGTTGCTTATATATTAGTAAATAAATTATAAATAGATTTGGAAGAATAATAAAATATTTCTAAACTAAATAGAAAAATAGAATCATAAATCATCTAGAAAAATATAACAAATCCTAAATAGTAAGTTCTAAGCCTTATTTGAACATCTTCTTAAACTCTAATGACTATGAAATTTTAACCCTAAAGAAAGTATGATTTTAGGACTCTTTTAGCAAATTAAATATTAAACCTATGGTTGGATCAATATTTATGCTCATTAAGATAAAACTATTCATTAGGGAAAACAAATCTCTTACATTAGTCTCCCTAGGATGGAAAAAACTTGTTGAGTTTTGGAGTTTTGGTCATCCATCTACCTACCCTATTCTAATTGCCAATCACTAAAAAATGATGATTTCCTTGTGGTCCATTAATCTTTAGTTTCCTAAGATTTTACATTTAGCTAACTTAGAAAAAGTAGGTGAAGAATGAATTTCCTAAATGATTTTATTAGTCGTCAATGGTTTTTTCCACATCGTACCCTTTCTCATATCATTTTAACTTTATAAAATCTATTTCTTCTTCATAATCTGGGATAACAATAATATAATTTTACCCTTGGTCTAAAAAATTACCTTTTCTTTTAGGTGCTAATACTATATGTTTTCCCTTTATTCAATAGATATAAGTATTACATCATTTGTTATGCACAATTTTCATGTTATATTTCCATGGTCTACCTAACAATAGATGACGTGTATCCATAGATACTACATCTTACAAAATACATTAATATAACTTTAGCCTATACATAAATGAAACAAGAAAACATTCTTCCATAAATACCTCATTGTCATGATTCAACCAATTCAATTTATAGGGTCATTTGTGGTTTTCTATCTTAAGCTATAACTTCTCTACTATCTTGGATAACACCATGTTCTCATTATTATCTTTGTTAATGATCAGATTACCTATCTTGTCCTTGATAGTACAAGTTGAAGAAAAGAGACTTGTGTATAATTGATCCCCACTAGAATCACCCTTAGTAGCTAACAAGTTTTTTTCAATGACTATGGTAGGACTACCATCACCTTGAAAACCCTTCTCACTACCATATGAGTCATGATAAACAAGCTCACATGTTCCTTTATTAGATTATTCTATAAATAGAGTTTTACTTAGACTATTTTTTTGATTATAGGATTCAACAAATTGAAGCCCTAGCACACCACATTTGAAACATTAAAATCCTTTATATGTAAGAAATAGGTGTATGATGATCAAATAAAGTTGAAAAAAAAATGATAACATGGATAGATAAAATAAAAACAAGGGATAAAGTGATATAAGACTGTTAGATTTAGTCATAACCTAAAACTCTTCTCCCGCCATCCAAAACCATTCAATAAAAAACCTAAGCCATTCAACCATTTATTAAACAAACACAAATCTAGCTAAAAGTAGAGATAACATTTGAGGAGTTATGAGAGCAAGTGAGAGAAGTGTGACTTGTGTGAATAAAACTAAAAAAATAACATGATATGTATACTTGAGAGGGTAAAGTTAAATTTGCATATATAAACCAAATGATAATCCTATTTGTTTACAAGAAAGTTTATTTTAATAGTAAAAACTTGAACCTTTTATTCTTAGTGTTTGTGTTTCATTTTTGCAAGAATTTGATGAAGTATTTAAATGGCTTGCCACTTATAAAAAGAAATTTAACATCATATCGATCTTAAGAAAACAAAGGACCTTATAAACAAGTAAAAGAGTTGATGACAAATAAGAATTCATCTGGTATGGATAAAAGGCATATAACTTTTTTGCATTTGACACCTTAACAAATCAGTGATGAGCAACTGAAATTGAAGACAAGAAAGATGCTTGAAAAAGAAATCTTTTAAGACAACATACTTTGCTACCAAGGTTATTCCAGACTTTGATGATGATATTGAGTTTTACTTGGTACTTATTTATTTTTTAAGAGTAAAATATTTAAGGATGAATCATTTCAAATAGGGTAGAGATGATAAGAACCTAGTCAGGTTCAAATTTTAACTTAAAATTCTTATTGACTTGTTTTGTGAGATTATGAATATCTCACAAACTGTATATTAGATGAAGTTGAAGTCTTATAATAAAATTTTATATCAATCAAAGATTATGAATATATCTCTAACCATACATTCGGTCAAATTTTAGGAACAAATTTAAATTTGTCAAAGTTGTTGTTATTATTTTAGTAAATTCATCAACAAAGTGTTGTTTTTTTGGCTACTTTTAGCCCATCTAGTCTAACTTGTAATTTATTAATTATGTATAGCAAAGAGAGATTAATTGAGGCTTATTTAGGCATAAACTTGTTTACAGGATTGTGCAACAAGGATTCCTAATCTGGCTTAAATTTCTTGAACAATTTAAGTCCTTTTATTATTAGGATATGTGTGGTAGTTATGTGCTCTATAAGTATTATAGTTTCAGTTGTATTGGATTTCATTTGGTTCTCTTTAAGTTACAACATTAGAGAGAAATTTTAAAACTTACTTTTCATTTTTAATTAATTAGTATTATTTAGGTACATACTTTCTGATTTATTGGTATAGGATTTGGTCAATTTTGTAAGGGGGCCAATTTAGCCCACAAAAGTGATCTATTAGAATTTATATTTCAAGAGTATAAATCCTTTCTGTAATGACAAAATATTCATACTTGATAATATTATTGTTGCCAATTTATTCAGCTTCTGTGAAAAACATTCTCATATTATTTGATTCTCAAACAAACTAAATTGACTTATCAAAGATTAACTAACTTCATGATGTATTTTTTATACTTATCATTCATGAATTTGTATTGATAGGGTAAGGTTTTTTATTCCAATAATGTTGGTGCCTTAAGATAGGTTTTCATTGCATTACACTCCTATTAAACATTTTTTTAAAAAAGCTTTTATCAATCATTAATATTTTGTTTGTCTTATCTCTTCTAAGACCTCTTCAATTGTTCCTATTAAACCTCTTATTGTTATTATTATTGTTTATTCTTAATTCTAAAGGAATTATCCAATGATTCTCAAGCAAAAACCAAAAAAAATAATTATTTCCAGTTAAAATATAGTCTATCTTTATTAGGAATATTAGCATAACATCTTCCAATTAGCAAATATCTTCACCAAAATCCCAACTAGTTCATTTTTTTTTTCAAATAAGGAATAAAATTAGGTTGTTACATAAACGTTCTGATTGAGGGGTGAGGTATCTAAGTGACTCTCGAGAGTTATCTCATAGTCAACAAACATCTATAACTAATAGATTTTATTATAATTTTTTGAAAATTATTATAAATACATAGTAAGATAATTATATATTGTTATCTTGTTCTCATATAAGAATAACTCTTGCACATTATATTTAACAATTATATATCAACTTGAGATTAGTGTTTTTACCAAACTTCTATTAGTTATAATCTTCTTTAAATAAGGAACAAACTTAGCTCATTGCATAAACATTCTAAGCTTAAGGGGTGATTTATCCAAGTGAATCTTAAGAGTTACCTTGTACACAATAAACATTTATCAACTAAGAGAGTTTATTGAAGATATATAAAGGTTGTTATAGATACATATTGTACAACTTATTAACATATTACATAGCTAGATAGTTAAAGATGGTTATCTTATTCTCATCCAAGCATAGCTCTTGCATATTATATTCAATAATTACAAATCAACTCAAGTTGTATTTTCTTCTTCAGGATATTATTTTAACTTCCAATCAAGCATATTTGTTAATATGGATTTATTAATGTATATTTTATCGATATTATATTGCCATGACTTGCAAGACAAACCATAACTCAGTTATTTTTTTATATAGAAAGAGACAATAAAATTATGAAGTATGTTAAATGTGTACTTAATTACATGTAAGCACTTCTTATTGTTTGCTAAAAGTCCTTGTATAAAAACTCATTTAATATTAAAAGACTACATCTCAAATAAAATCAATCAAGGTTGATAAAATGGAGAAAATTTCCTTCAACTCGCCATACAAGACTTTGAACACCCAAAATAGATAAAAGCACAACTAAGAGAATAAAATAGAGGAAAGACAATTTTGACCAATAGGGTTTCACACAAAGAAATCTATTTCATAATTAATTTATAAGAATGAAAGTTTGAGAGACTCTAAGATTGATTTTGAATAATAATGATCTTGCTAGGTAAGGAAGAGGGGCAATATAAATATTTTGATTGCCATAGTTGCAATTTTCCTTGTATCAAGTTACAATTCAGAGTAACAAAGATTGAGATGCCGAAAAACCAACATCACTTGGGTGTTATTTATGATGTATAAAATAGGGTTACAAGAGTTCTTGTTCGTATGTGTGAAGAGTTCTCATACATATACAACTCTAAGTATAGGTCCCCTATATAATACACAGAGACTAAGCAATATATATATATATATATATATATATATATATATATATATATATATATAAGTGAATAATAATACCCTTCTTTGCTATTTGCTATTATAATCAAGAGATTTGCTTTTTCTGAAGTCAAAACTAAGGACTGACATCATTGAAAAATCATTATCTTGAATGTATTAGGTTATTTGGGAGAAATGTGTTTTTAAGACTAGTCTAAAAGGAAGAGTTATCATCATACACTACTAAAAAAGGGGGGTGTTTGCAACGGATTTTTGCAACGGCAAAAATCCGTTGCAAATTTTGCAACTGAATTTGATTAGCAACGGATTTTCCGTTGCTAATCACATTCCTTAATTAAAAAAATAAAAATATGTATTGCAACAGATTATCCGTTGCAAGATAAAATTAAATTGCAACGGATAATCCGTTGCAATATCAAATCCATTTGCAACGGATTATCCGTTGCAAATTAAAATTGCAACAGAAAATCCGTTGCAATTTAAAACGTTTGCAACGGATAATCCGTTGCAATTTCAATTTAAATTGCAACGGATTTTCTGTTGCAATTTTAATTTGCAACGGATAATCCGTTGCAAGTGAAAAACCATTTGCAACGGAATCCGTTGCAAATTACACTGATATTGCAACGGATTATCCGTTGTAAATTAAAATTGCAACGGAAAATCCGTTGCAAATAAAACTGATATTGCAACGGAATTTCCGTTGCAAATTAAACAATTTGCAACGGATAATCCGTTGCAAGTGAAAAATCATTTGCAACGGAAAATCCGTTGCAATTTAAATTTAAATTGCAACGGATTATCCGTTGCAATTTTAATTTGCAACGGATAATCCGTTGCAAGTGAAAAACCAGTTGCAACGGAAAATCCGTTGCAAATTACACTGATATTGCAACGGATATTCTGTTGCAACTTAAATCATATTGCAACGGATAATCTGTTGCAAATTAATTTTAAGTTTGCAACGGAAATTCGGTTGCAATTTAAAACCATTTGCAACGGATTATCCGTTGCAAATGAAAATTAATTTGCATAATCCCGCGCAAGAATTGTTTTTTTTTTAAAAAAAAAAATTTAAATATATATTTATTACCCGCATGCCGCATCACCCCGCGGGTACTAAATATATCCATTCTTCTTCTCTAGAGAGATCTCTCGTTCTCTCATTTAAAACTCTCCATCTCTGCTTCCCGATCTCCACCTTCTTAAATCTCTCTCGTTCTCTCATTTATTCACAACAAAAGCTAACACTCTCCATCTCATTTATTCACAACAAAAAGAGAAAACATGATCTTGTTGGTGGTTGAGAGGATCCTCTCAACCACCGGAGGAGGTGGTGAACGGTGGAAGAAGCCACGGTGGTAGGTGGAGTTTGTGGAGAGCATTCTCTAGAACTGAATTTGTGGAGGTAGATTGTTTGGCTCGGCACCAGTTAAGTGATTTTGTGGGTTGTCCTGATTTTGTGACTAATTAAGTGATTTTGGGTAGATTGTTCCAAAGAAGAAGATTGAAGCCATGGAAAAGGCTGGTAAGGGGTATTTCTTTTCGGTAGATAATACTGTTAATGTTAATAGTAAAGTTTATTTATCTTTCTTTTTTTAATTTTTATGCCTATTTCTTTTCGGTAGAAACCCAGAGGAGATCCCGTGGGCTGATCAAGCGGGTGCTGAGTTTGTTGTTGAGTCCACCGGAGCTTTCACTGACAAGGGCAAGGCAGCTGCTCACTTGAAGGTTTTCTAGACTAAACATGCCTCTTTCATCGATCTTTCGAGCAGATATTTCCGGTGCATTTTGCTGGAACCATTCTTTCATTTCTTGAATCTCCTAGTGCAAATAATGTTCTGTCACCCAACAAATGTTGTGTAGCTTTGGAGATGAGAAGGTATGAATTTAGGTTGTGTTGAGGTATGCATTCATATTTTGGATGTAAATTTTCGTTTAAATTTAATTCTTTTCTGTGATGGCCAGTTCCCAGGAAGTGCTTGCTTGATGAACTGCTTTCCCAGTAGCAGCGACAACAAAACATTGAAGAGGTGGTTTTTCATTGATAAAAGGGTCGGGTAAAAGGCATTGTGCATAAATTTTTGTTTGGTCAAGTGTTTGTTGTTGGTATCACACGTTTAATTCATTCATTACAAGTACTACCAAGTAATTTGGCTACTATGGATATCGAGTCGAACCATTCTTCTCCTGTTCTCGCTGATCCTGCTCCAATAAACAAGGCAAGGCTCGGCATCCATTCTAATTTGTTGACTTATGCACCATCGGGAGGATCACTCTCCTCAAGCAAGTATAGAAATATTCCTAGGAAAAGCCTGGGAAACTTGATGAAGTCTGCTCGAATGCATGTCTGGATGCCATGAAATCCTCATCACCCCCTCGCAAGAAGCTCATTAAGGATGGCTCTGACACAGCTTACAGCACATGGATGGTAATGCTTGCTTCATTGTTGGTCGATTCGTTGGGCAATGCTACAGTTGTGTTTCTCTTCGTTTTTTTTTGGCAGGAAAGAAGATTATGATCTCTGCAGTATCTGCTTTGCTGCCACGGGTAATGAAGCTGATTTCATAAAGATTGACAGGCCGATGAATTTATGAACTTTATGCTGCTTTTAGGAGTCTTGAAGTTCGGCATTTTGATCTTCTCCCAGAGAAAGGCTTTGAGGTTGATCTTGATGCTATTGCAGCCCTAGCAGATCAGAACAGCGAGGTCTTATGCTAGTTCTTTTAGCTTATGGTTTTGATTCCATAAATGGAGTAGCCAATACTTCAAAATATGTATTTTTTTATTCCATGTGGATTTACTTATACATGTAATTGTAACTGAATTTTTGTTGTATTATAAATTTTAATTTATAAAATTTTTATTTCAACTGTATTTATTTAGTTCTCAATATTAATAATATATCAATAATATTTATTCATAATTAATTACAAAATAAATAAATTCGAAATTGATTAAAAAATTGAATTGGTAATTTGCAATGGAATTTCCGTTGCAAATTTGCAATGGACATTCCGTTGCAAAGTGGCAACGGCTTATCCGTTGCAAATTGGCAACGGCTTATCCGTTGCAAAGTTGCAACGGATTAGCCGTTGCCACTTTGCAACGGATTAGCCGTTGCAAATCAATTTGCAGTCACCGTTTTGCAACGGAATGTATCCGTTGCAAAATCCGTTGCAAATGCAAATTTGCAACGGCAACCTTACTTATTTGCAACGGATGCTTCCGTTGCAAAACTCCATTTTTTTAGTAGTGATAGTTAACACAAAAACTTTAGGGATAATTTGATGTTGTAGAAGATTAAATCTACCAAAAAAAACCAGCTCCTAAGGTGATGTGAAATTCAAAGAAGCAAAGTAGCAACTAGCCCCATATATACATGATTTAGGGCATAGATAAGCTATAGAGTTGAGGCAGCTAACCATGTTAGCCATCTACGCAATAGAAAGTTCCAGTCGAGCTTGATTAAATTAAGTCAATTTTTCTTTAGGCATATGGCTAGTGGATTTGGTGGTAGAAAGATCCATCTAGACGTGTATTTTGATCATCATGTCTCTGTAATGAAGCATCCATATGGAAAATCTTCGATTTTTCTGTGTCGACTTTTCTTCAGGCCTACCTTTGTTGTCCAATGCAAAGGAATCTTTCTCCCATAGCGAGAACATACCGCATGGAATCCGTGACTATATATATATATAGGACAAACAATTTTGGTGAAAGATATTGCTCGAGCTAGCTACATTGGTATTTTAAAGAAAATATGCCTTTGTACAAAAGAACTAGCTATATTACTTCTTAAGCCTCAATTTAAATGTCCTAGTGAAAAATGCACAACTAAACCCTAATTACATTATTATGAAGAAAATGATGAAGGACAATAATGATACATATAGTATTTATTAGATTTGGACTCTTAAACTCACCCATTAAATTGGGAATGACAAAAGAAAAAGGCAAGAAAAGAGGAGGATAGGGTATGAGGATTATGTGACTGTTTGAGAGTGTGGTTGAGGTTGCTTTGGAAAGTGCATTTCGTTCAGAAATGTATAAAAATAATGTTTTTCTTTTATTTTTAAAAATTATTTATGACATCAGCACATGAAAATGATCTAAAAACACTAAAAGTTTTAATTTAAAGTAAAACATAGAAATATTAAAAAAAAAATTCAAAAAAATCTTTTAAAACGCAGTGTCAAACACCCTCTTAACAACATTTATTGAACTGTAAAAGTAATTATAACATGAGTAATCATCCAAATCTTTAATGCAATTTAGTGGCCTTTGGTGTGTGTGTAAGTAATAATGTTTTGGATCGATCCAATGGTGCTAAAACATGCTCTAATTTTATTCATTGAAAAACTCCATGTTAATGATGCTGAATGTATACAGCAATAGCATACTTAAAATTGCATTTTTTTTAAAATATAGTATTCTTTTAAAATGCCATCAAAACTCCCTTTCTTTCTTAAAATTCATGTAGTTGTAGAGAAGTAATTGGTAGGGAGGTTGTTGTGGGCCTAGGAAGGGAGCAAAATGCATATAGGTGGGGGATGGGATGTGAAAAATGAGTTGTGTGTATGCGTGAGGTGGGGTGACCATGATAGTCAAGGCTCAAGAGAAACCCGTGACCACTCCTGCTGAGGACAATAACATGGCTCTTCTCTTTTTGTTTTTTTTGTTTCCTCTCGTATCTCTCTCGACATTTTATTTAAGGTGTCACTAACTATGTGCTGATAAATTTATTAAAATAGTACTTTCACAGCAGCAGCAGCAGCAGCTGTGTCAAACTCGCGATCTTCTCTACAGCTTTTTGTATTTTATAGGATGTGCACAAACTTGCTGTAGATATGCAAATCCATAACATATATTTTCTTTTAATCTCTGTGGGTCGCTGTTTATTCATCCATGTCTCGTTAAAATGTGGTAATTTTCACTTTCTTTGTAAAAGCAGAACCGTGTCTTATTATGGTTCTAAAACTATCAATATGCTTGTGGGGAGGCCATTGTTGGTAGCTTCAAAATACTTAAAAAGAGATAAAACACACTGTTTTATTTCAGCAACACAAAATTGAACATAAACGGCGGTGACACTTTCTTGGACTTGTCTTTTCCTTCGGAGTTTCGAGTGCTGTGGAGAAGAAAATCGAAGTTAGAATTTCCAGAAGGATCTACTTGACTTGCATTATACAAATCAAGGAGGCTGCATCCATGAACATGCAATTAAATACTTCAAAAGTTTATTTATATAAATATATGAGTTAGAGAGAATTTTCAACGACAAGGACTCCCAGTTGCTCTCCATCAACATCGTTTATGTGTTTATATTCAAGCGTACGTGTAATCTTAGATTATACTGGAAGCTGAAACCCTAGCTAGGTCGACTCAGTGAGAGATACAGTGAAGTTGTCTTTCTTTAAACAAGAATCTACATTCCTAATAAAGTTTGGTGACCCAGTTTAGAGATTTAATTGGTCATCAAATTACAACTAGTTGATATAGTTTGCCAAGAACGAGGAAAGCTAGGCGCTATTATTCTTACCGACTTTTATAAAATATTCATCAAGAAACCCATATCTATTGACTTTATATGAAAATTTCCTAATCAAGTGAGGTTAATTATGTGACATGAAGCGATATATAGAGTGTATATATGGCCTTGATCGTCACTTTCATGAAACATGCATGCCCCACTTCATGGCCCAACAGCTAGGTTAGACTCCTACTCAGATTCGAGTCGATCTTCTATTCTGAAATGCAAAGAAAGTGCCCATACTAGAAAGTTGAAGTATTTAAGTTGTTTTTAAAAATAATATATTACTTTTTAAAAAAAAAAATTATTTTTAATATTAGTATATGAAAATCATTTAAAAATATCAAAAAAAAATTAAAATAAAGTAAAAAAATAAAAATAAAATCTATTTTTTTCAAAAATACTTTACAGCGCAAAACAACGTCAAAGTCTTCTTTAAGAGCTTCCAAAACCATTGACCTCAGAATTTTGTTTTCATATTCTAGACAAACCTGGTTAGCTAATTTGTGGTGAGAAATATCTTCCACAGTGAAAGCTTATGAGAAGGATAGGCTCCATGATGGACGGAAACGCGTTGCTGTAAAGTTCTTCGATGACTTTATTTGCATTTAGCTGGAATTGTATCACAAGCTAATCTTCAAAACAAAATGGAAAACAAAAAGATTGAACAATCAAAACCATGGTTGTCAAAATTGCGATTTTAATACCATACGGAAAGGACTTCAGAAACTAGGATCGTAAGATCGGATAATAAAATCGTAAAATTGTACTTGAATTTTTCTGTAAAAAAATCGTAAAATCACAGCTAAAATCGTGTAGGTAGAAAAATCGTAAAATCATATGTAAAATATTTCCGAATACAATACAGCATAATTATGGCCATAAAACTTCATTAGTTAAGGTTCATATATGATTCAAAATAACTTAAAAATACATTACAAAACAATTATATCCATAGAATTTCATTAGGTAAAAACTAACAAATTTAAAATAAATATTTTGCTGATGTGCTATATAAATAAAAATCATTTTCCTCGTTATTTTTAATACATTTATCAAAAGCATTATTATTGAAAGGATTATCAGTACTAATACTGGCACCAACACCGATATTACAAGTACTAGCTCCAACTCCAACAAATTATTTCGACATCAGGACATGAAAATGATTTAAAAACATCAAAAAATTTAATTTAAAGTAAAAAATAAAAAATTTAAGTATAAATTTTAAAGTTAATATCATTGATTTTCAAGAGTGATTCCATGATATATATATATATATATATATATATATATATATATATATATATATAATTTTTATTTTTTATAAAATTAACACAACAATTTTTTTTTATTTAATATATATTTTTTTATAAAAAAATTTAATATATATATATATATACACACACAATTTGTCCAGCAGAAATGCTGGACAAATTGATTTGTCCGATGTTGGACAATGCAATTTGTCCCACATCGGACAAATAGCCTTAACGCTAAGGCTTGTTTAGTTTAAATACTCTTCAGTGTTGTTAATCAGCCGAGGCAACTGGCAAGGTTTAAACTTTTCCTTACTCAATTTATCCCACATTGGATAAATAATTGAGAAGACAAAAAATTTTGTGTATAAATATAAACATCTGGAGACGAATGAATTAAGCAATTTGCTTTAAAATTTTGAAGTTGCAGGCTTTAAATTAGCAGGATCGTAAAATCAGACCGATCCGGTCCGATTTTACGGTTTTGATGATTTTGATTGAGTTTGATCGAGTTTGATCAACATCAATTTTTCTACCCGAGTTGACAAGGTTTGATGAGTTGGCTCGTAAAGTCGGACGATTTTACAAGTCAACTCGCGATTTTGAAAACCATGATCAAAACTGCTAGAAAAGGCAGGTTATTAATTTTATTGGAAAAAATAAATAGCAATTCATGATATAATTTTAATTATTTTATTTAATGAATTTTAATTAAATTTAAAGAATATAATTTTTTTTGTCTAAAATCAGCCATGCATCTAGGCTCGGTTAGACCACCACACTTAAAAGTGTTTGGCATTGCGTTTCAAAAATATTTTTGAAAAAAATTAAAAAAAAATTATTTTTATTTCATACTTAAAATTAATTTTTTTTGTGTTTTAGATCATTTTGATGTACTAATATTAAATATAATTTTAAAAATATTAAAAAAATTATTTTCATATATTTTTAAATAAAAATCATTTTCAAAAGCAACCTCAACAACACTATCAAAACGACACTTAAACAGGCCAAGCAACAGTAGACCTATAAAGCCAATTACATGCGTCTCACATTGCTAACAACCCTGTTTTTTAGTAGAGTCTTTTTAAAAAAAAAATAGAAATAAATTAGATGTCATTCATGATTTAAAAAAAGAAAATAATGTAAAAGACTTGTCTTTCATTCAAGATTTTAACCATCAAAAATCACTAGAAAGTCAAAGTTGGAGTTCTTGAACCCAAAAGACTTATTTTTTATTTTTTTCTCACTTGAAAACCACTAAAAGAATTTTAAGAACCTCGATATATTTATTTTTAACCTTAAAATATCCGATGTTTTTCAGTTTTATTGTAATATATTTATAAAAAAGCAAAGAAACCTCGTGAGGATTCAAAAGAAAAGTAGTACAACTTTTTTTAGGTGCTTAGACTAACAAGTTCTCTCAAATTCTCAGTTTCCCTTAATTTGTCCTTATTCAAACTAAAAGGATGAAGAAATTTCGTTCCCTTTTCTCCTACAATGGTTAGCCATTTACACCTATATATATATATAATACGTTAATTCCTATTATATCCTTTCTTTTATACTTTTTATGTTTCACGAGTGATATTTTCCGGGTTCTAACATTGATTTATACTTGATTTAAATTAAATTTCATTAAACTTTAATAATATGTCACGAGTGATATATAACATGTCACGATATTTATTTCCTGAGAAATTATTTTCATTTAGCTTTTATCTTTGTTTTTTATTAATTTTTTCTAGATATTTTCTATAGCTTATTTTTTAAAATCCTTACATAAAACATTTACTTTAATTTCTTCCATTTTTCATCATCATTTAATTTAATTATTCCTTACACTCACTTGTCATAATTGGCCCTTCATTAATTTATGAGTTTATTGTCAACGGCTTACATTAATATATAATTATGAAGTCTAACCATATAATTAATATATAGTTATGCTAGTTTATATATAGAATCATTTATTTCCATTGATACAACAAAGCAAATTTAGTCAATCTATCCACGATCATTGAAATTACAGCATCACACCTCTTGCCTCTTGGTGATTTGGATATTAAATTCATGGTGAAATGTTCCCATTTCCATCTCGGAATTGAAAAAGGTTGTAATTGCACCGCCAATCGTTGATGTTCCACCTTTACATTTGACAAAACGCATATTCCTCTATTTATATTTCATTTTGGACGACCAATGATACTCCTTCAAATCTCTATATATGTTGGTGCTTTGAGGATGAATTACTGGCCATGATTCATGGGTTTCATCGAGGATTTCATCCTTTAAAGTTATGTTATCATTTTGTTTCCCATTATAATCATCCCAAATGGTGCACTCTACTTCGACTCTAATTTCCTTTGTATTTTTTTCATCTCATCTTTTGTTTTCTAAACTTCCATAATTCTTTCTTGTATAACTAGTTTTACTACCAATCTTTGCTAGTAAGGATCCCTTTATTCCTACCCTTAATTATGTTCCAAACAAAGTCAATTTTAGAAGTTCCCTTTTATTCCCAACTTACCACTAATCATGGTTTTATTTTTGCGAAACAATATGTCAACTACCTTTTACCAACTTTATCCATCTTCTCTACCTCATGTTTAATTATTTTTATGACATCAAATACCTTAAACTCTTATGATTTGTAAGGATTTCTACTTCATTCTTGTACAAGTAATGTCTTCATATTCTCAATGCAAATACTAGAGTGACTAACTCCAAGTCATGTAATGAAAGCATTCTCATAGAAGCATAAGCAATTACTTTGCCATGCTACATGAGTAAACAACTTAAAACTTTAATGAAAGCATCACTATAAACCACAAATTCATCCTCCCTCTTTGGAAGTGCGAATACCAAAGTAGAAGTCAATTGTTTCTTCAATTCTAAGAAACTTTCCTTACAATACTTGGTACATTCAAACTTGACATCCTTCCCTGTTAACCAATTTAAATGAGAGGCTATATTAAAAAATCCTTATTTAAACCTTTTATAATATTCTGCCAGCTTTATAAAACTATGAGTCTCAGTCATATTATTGGGCCTTTCTCACTTAAACATTGCCTCTACCTTATTAGGATCCATATATATACCCTTCTATGATATCACATGCTTTAAGAATACCACCTCATCTAACAAAAACTTACATTTACTTAATTTGGCATACAGCGTATCTTGTCTCAAAGTCTTTAATACAACTCTCAAATGTTATTCATGTTCCACTAGAGTATATCAAGATATCGTCTATAAAAACTACTATAAATATATCCATATAGGGCTTGAAAGCCTTAGTCATTAAATCCTTAAATATTATTGGATAGTTAGTTGACGAGTCTTAAAAGTTGTCTATTGTATATCCTACTCCTTAATTCTCAACTAGTGATATCTAGATCATAAATATATCTTCAATAATACTTGCTCTTCCTTGTGTTGATCAATCGAATCATAAATTCTTGGAAGAAAATATTTATTCTTCATGTTCACCTTATTTAATAGTTTATAATTTATACAAAGTCAAAGGGTATAATATTTTTTATTTACAAAAAGAATAAGAGATCCCTAAGACAAATTACTAGGTCCAATAAAACTTTTTTCTAACAATTCTTGCAATTGTACCTTTAATTCTATTATCTCAACATGAGCCATCCTAGACAAATCCTGGGAAATAGGTGTAGTGTCTGGCAACACTTAAATAGTCACCTTTATCTCCTAACTAAAAGGAAATCCTGGTAATTTCTAAAGAATAAATCAGGATATTCTTGTGCTATAAGAATATTTTTTAACTCCTTTTCTTTTCTTAAGTATCCTCAACATATGCTAGGATAGTCTTACACAACTTGTTTCTATATTCTCTAAATACTACTTCATCTCTATTTAGCATTCAAGCAATAACTACCTTATTATAAAAATCACTTTAGCATAGTACATGCTCAACCAATCCATTCCTAAAATTATATCAAAGTCAAGAATGTCTAAGGGTACTAAATCTACCCTTAACTCATACCCCCTATTAAAATAGTACAACCCTTATATACATTATCTACTTTGACTTTCTCCAATATATGTTATGAAAGCCTCACACCCTTTTCTCATTAGTTTCTTAGTTGTTAGCATGTAAATTATCCCATCACCACAAGAAAAAGAGGTCGTTTGCAATAGATTTTTGCAACCAAAAAAAATACGTTGCAAAAATGAGAGCAGATTAGAGACGGAATATGTTTAGCAACGGATTTTCCGTTGTAAAACATATTCTGAAAAAAAAAAAAAGTGGATTGCAACGGATTAGCTGTTGCAACTTTAACTTGCAACGGAAATTCCGTTGCAATATAATGTTCATTTGCAACGGACAATCCGTTGCAAATGATTTTAAATTGCAACGGAATATTCGTTGCAAGTTAAATTTGCAACGGACATTCCGTTGCAATCCACTTTTTTAAAACGTGTCATTTTAACTTCCTCGATCGCAATGTAGGTTTAATTTGCAAGTTAAATTTACCTTCCTTTCTTCTCAATCTCTCTCCCGTTCGTTCATTTCAGCTTTAATTTCCACAAAAATTGAAACACATTGCACTCTCCCCTCAAACAATGTTGTGAATAGTAAATCCATCTGTGCTTTGCGATCTCCTCCTTGCCGGCGTCGATCTTCAGATACCCACAAGACCCATCACAACCACAACAAAGATCGGCTTCCTCTGGTGCACGGTACGGTCAGTTTCCAGAGACGTCTCCTCCCTCTAGATGGTTGTTGCCTTCCTCTTTGCTTCTATGGCTACCGGTTCCCTCCTCCCCGAAGAAGGTTTTATGCAGCTGGTTCGAGGGAGCTTTGGTTGGTTGCTTCCTCTTTTTGTATGGGTCCATGTGGGTTGCATTTTTGTCTCCATTTACAGGTGGATTTGCTTCAGTTCTCTCTGGCATAGGCATCTTCCTATTTCGGTTGTGAAATTAAGATTTGCTTTTGTTGGTGTGTGCGTGCGTGTGTATTCAGCCTCAAAATGTTCTACTTTACACTGATTACCAGCAATTCTTAAGATCTAGTTATTCTTAAGATCTAGTTATTCAACGAGTATACTCAAGGATTTAATTCTTCAATGAACAAGTTTGATTACTTTACCTCTAACATGATACATAGCTGATGATGAACAAGTTTGATTACTTCATAATTAATTAAATAATAAATAAATTTAAAATTGATTTAAAAAATGCAAATTCTACCTTTGCAAATTTGCAACGGAAATTCTGTTGCAAAGTTTGAATTTGCAACGGATGTTTGCAACTGAAATCCTGTTGCAAAGTTTGAATGTGCAACGGAAGTTTGCAACGGCAATTCCGTTGCAATTTGCAATGGAATTTCCGTTGCAAATTCATGTATAATGGATAATCCGTTGCAAATGAATTTGCTATTGCAGGATTGCAACAGAATACTTTCGTTGCAAAATCCGTTGCTAATTAATATTAGCAACGGATTCCTTTGTTGTTTGCAACGGATCAGTCTGTTGCAAACAACCTTTTTTTTTGTAGTGCATTAAACAACTTGTTTCTCTCTACTCTAAATACTATTTCATCTCTATTTAGCATTCCAAAAATAACTAAATATAACAATCACTTTAGTGTTGTACATAATTAACTAATTCATTCCTAAAATTATATCAAAATGAAGAATGTCTGAGGGTACTAAATTTACCCTTAATTCACAAGCCCTTATTAAAATAGTGCAACCCTCGTATACATCATTTACTTGACTTCCTCATCCAATAGTGTGCTAATAACTAACCTTTTATAAGGAGTTCACTAACTTTAAAATACAAATTCAAATAAAACTCGAATTAGTCAAAATATACATTACTAGGCATAGGATAAAACAATATAAAATTTGTAAAATGGAAAAAAAAGTTAACAAAATAGTATTGACCATAACTTGATGTATAGCCACTACATTCATATGTGAAATGTAGAAAAATAATTTTTTGTTTATATAATACTGTAAGTAGAAATAGTAGGACCATAAAGTAATATGATTACAATTGCTATATAACTAGCACCAATTATGTCCTTTAAAGGGTCTATAAATATAATTTTGTATTTTTTTCATTGGAGTAATTATGATAGGAGGAGTTGCCTTATCCCCTTCATTGCTAGCCTAAGTAATAATATCCCTAATCTTATGCATCACTCAACCAATATGAAACATGACATTAGCAAGAATAGTATACATCAAGGATACGATAATGTAATCATTTTTTTTCTAAAGACCTGCTTTATATATTTAGTTTGTTGATTATTTGTATTTACCAAATATATAACATTGTAAGGCTATATATAAGTGACAAATATTAATCGGCTATAAATGAGTGAAGAATTCTTCTCCTATTCTTTTTCCATCTTATTATGATGAGACTGCTTCAATTATTTTATTGATGATATCAAAATCTTCATTAACATATTCCTTGGTATTGTAATCAATAACTATATTGTTGATTCCATGTTAGTTTGAGTTCATAGATTATAAACTTAATAGGATTTATTATGTGACAAGTATCTAAGAAATAAACTTTTATCACTTGTTATCAAACTCATGTAAGTTTTTCCAATTTCTTAAGATATGACAAGAACTTTCAAAAACTATAAAATATTTTACTGTGGGCTTCTTGTTGTTCCATAACTCATAAAAAAAAGAAGTTTTATTCTAGTTCTAAACATAATATAATCCAATCTCTTTGTTAGAGTTTCCAAAGTCTTGCGGTTTCTCATAACATGTTAAACTATCAAGTTTTAATTCTATAGTACATAATTGATTCATTAGTTAATTTTATACTCTAGATCTTGACTTTTATTAGCAAATCCATTTTTTAGATTAAAATAGTTTATTTTTGCATGTCTTACAATTCGACATTGCTGACAAGTTGGACGAAACATATCCTTCAACTTACCTATTTGGAATTTTTTAGTCTTTTATAGGCATGATAGTCTCTCCTAGTTTACCTTTTACAAAGGTAATTCTTTTGGAAAAGGAGGCTACTAATGTATTGTTGATTGAATTTCTATATGTTATATATCTTAAACATGTGTATCCAATGCTAACTCTATGAGCTTTCAAAGGTCCATCAACTTTATGTGTTACTGATTGTTCCTTTGCTTGTTTACTTTGTCATATCTTTCTCAAATGATTTAACCTTGGTGAGAGATCTATATATTTTCTGCTTATGATAGCTTTAAAGCCTCGAACAAGTTGTTCTAATTCTGTACAGGGCTAGCTTGTAGAATAAGTTATTATTCAATTTCTTGACTTTCATGATGTTTTCACATATGTCATCATAAGAATCCTCCAAGCTTTAATAAAATAATTAGTGATAATAAACAAATATATAAATCACTAGAATAACTAATAGTTTGATTATGTTAGAATTACTTAATGTATTGATTGTGAAGTTAACTTTAGTGCATCCTTCAACAAGAAAAAACAGAGCCAAACAAGCAAATTCATTATCAGAAGATGATTTAGAATTTTCATAATAAAAATCATCATAAGACTAAGAGCTTTTATTTATTTATTTTAAAACTAGGACATTCATTTCATAAGTAACCATATTATGAACATTCAAAACACTTAACTCTTTCTTTAGATTCAGTTTTGCTTTTACTTCCATTCTCAAATCATTTATTTTGGAGAAACTTTTTCCTTTTTTTTATCTTTACCATTATTATTTTTATTAAACATGATTTTTCTAAATTTCCTAGGTATAAGAGCAATATCTTTGCTATTAAGATCATCATTAGAAGAATAATCATGTTCTTTTTTAATAGGTTTAAGTAAAATAGACTTGCCTTTATTTTGATGAGAAAGTGTAGATTTACAAGCTTGTAAGGAATCCACCAATTATACAGTGCGCGTATAGTGTCCAAGTCCTTGTTTTCTTCTAAAGCTATTACGTTTAGTCAAAATCTTCCAAGCAATGATCATAGAATCTTCCTTAACAATTCATGATTCCTCTACTTTTTCTCCTAGATTTAACTTGTGATTTACAATGTCATTAAGGTTTGCATAAAACTCATTAAAAAATTATTTTTCCATTATTTTTATCTCCTCAAGACTTGAAGTTAACATTGGTAATTTGGGATTCTTCACTATATTTGTTCCCTTATGATAACTTTAAGAATATCCCAAGCTTCCTTGGTTATCTCACACATGGAGATTATTTTATATTTTATATTTTACTACAGTAACTTCCTAGAACATCTAAACAAATTCATTGAGATAAACTTGACTAACTCTATCTAATTTGGATAAATTAACAATCTAAACAAATTCATCTTCATCAATGCTTATCATGTGAGAAAGTGCGTTGTTGTTTCTCTTATCACTCTATTCTCTTCTCATGCTATTTATGTTCTTATCTTATTATGAAGTGAAATAAGGAAAAATCAACTTTTCCTATGGGTTCAGGAATAACAATGGATTAATTAATTAATGATATTAGCTACTTGCAGTGAACAATGACAGAGATTTGTCTGATTAATAAATGAATTAATTGATCCACCAAATAAAGATGGATGGTGAAAGTAAAAGGAGACGAGGCAGAGGGAGGCAACTTCCAAGTGATGAGGTCTATAATTGCATGGAATTTGCGGTCGACTCGGTAACCAGTCACACCTCGTCGTCTGCTAAAAATTATCACTTCAACCCAGATAGCAGCTACACCGATCTCCCTCTCTGGCCTGAGAGAATAATGAAAATATATGGATGGACCCACATGTATATTAACCATCAAGATATGATGGAATTAAAAAAAAAAGTGTTTTAAGATTATTTTTATAGGTTTATATCAAAAATAATTTTTAAAAAAAAAAAAAATTATTTTAATATATTCGGAATGAAAAATATTTTTTAAAAACAACTTCTCTCACGACAGAATTAATCCCACCGTATCCAAAAGTTCTTGTGGCCGGGACCAGATTGGCGGTCGTCAACCCTCTCTCTTGGCATTTTTTGCCATCTCCGATGATCTTCAATCAAAGATTTTATCTAGAGCTACATGTACAAACAAATTTATACCCAAGTTGATGTATAGAGACGCTGGAAGTAAGAATCTCAGACAAAATTAAATGCTTCAAATCCAAACGAAAGGAAACGAGGTGGGGTTTTTGGGACGAACTCACCGACCACTTAGACTCTGTCAGATATTGTTCTTCGACCGTCCAACAACTCCAGTGATGTGAGGATCGATGCTCCTACAGCTGATTAGTCCCTGTTATTTGGGCTAAATGATGCCCTACAATAACTGATTTTTATATGGAAAATAAAAATACTTGAATAATAAATAAATCAATTGCCCAGCAACAAAGGAAAAAAACAAATCCTAACTTTTTAGAATTAAGAATAGAATGGATGAGTTGAATCCACCGAGTTCATGTTAATATCAAGACTGTATAACCACATACTCGTATGTGATTCACGACAAAAATGGAGATGGACACTTTTGTCCATTTGAATGAGTCAATTCATCATCGAATAATTTCAAAAGTACTGGACCGAGCTGAGTTTCTCCGGCTAAAATTCTAAATTTATCAAAGTCTTTGTTAAAGAATTAATATTCTTTTTAATTGAAGTGATTGAGACTAATATATATTGTGTTTTTTTTAATGAAAAAAAACATTTGTTCTCATAATTTGATGTGTAAGAAACATTTATAACTAATATGCAGGTGTTTGCCAGATGATATGTATACCGAATTGTCTCAGCATGATAATTCTATATGAAGAGATCACATGTGTTTATATAAGAACTCATGTGATGGATGTATAAATGATCTTTAGATTTGAAATCACTAAATTATCTTATATAGAGAGTGATATATTTTGATCTTACTGCATATTGTATTAATCAAAGGGTAACTATGTTAAGTTATTTATGTAATCAAGATAGCATTCATCACTCTTGGTGAATTAGAGAAAATATCTTATTTGTTCTTAAATATCATTGAATTTAAATCATTTTTCAAGGCGGAATGAGATTTTAAAAGAGTTTCTAATCTCATTTAAAGAATCGCTAATTAACTTTGGTGTTGAGAACAAACTTAATTTCACATAGTAAACACACTTCATATTTAAATCGAGATAATAATTACATCGAGAAACTAGTTATTGAAATGTTAAGTCGAAAATATTAAATGTTTTAAGCTGACCATTTCTCTTGGTTGATCCATCGGGAAAATAATCTTCCAACATATGAATTTTCAATGATAGCATCACTTGGTCCACCTTAATAACAAGAAAATAAAAATATCTTTTACTATTCATATATATATATATAATTAAAAAGATAATATTAGGGTAATAAATATATTTTTTCGCTTCAACAAATATGGACTACACCACAAAGATGACATCATCTTTCATCCTAAAGTATGTATAATGGAGTCATGACCGCACATTTCTCGTCTTGGCACGGCGATTGCAGAATTTTCTACGCATTAAATCACTTTCTTTTATTATCATTTTCCTTTGATTTATTCACGTAATTGAGCATAAGGAAAAACATTTTCTTTCACTCTAGCACGTGCATAAAGTTTTCAAGAGATCTAGTGAAAAGTTTCAAAAATATTCCTATTATCTAATTGTTCCTAATTTATTATTTATTTTTAATATAAGATCATTCTCCAATTTATTAATTAGGTAAATACTCTTTAACACTTATATAAATACCTTTATAAGAGAAATTAAACTTAATCCGATTTAGTAAAATGATAAATATGGAAGATATAAATTATAATACCATGTGAAATTTTTATTTTCTTAATAAATTAACTTGTATTTGAGTGTCTTGTACGGGGATATTTTTATTAGTCTAAATAGAAATTCCCAAAAAAATTATCTTAATTAAAGATTCTAATAGGATCATAGTTAGAAACATTAATATTATACTTGTAAATATAGCATCCATATTGTGATTTTTAATATAAACTCTTTGTAATTCATTTATTTTTTTCAGTAAATCTAGTACTCATGATACATCATTAACATCTCCTCCTTCTATAGTGATTAATAGATTTGCACCACTCAATGAAGGTATTGTTGCAATATATTGTTCATCAATCTATAGAATAGATTGTTCTTACTAACATCTATTTTCAATTTCCTAATTGTTGCTATTTTTTCCACAACTTTCTATTCTTGAACACTCCAATCAACTACTTTTGGTAATATAGTTGAAGATGGGGAAAGGGGGTTGGATTAGCCCTTGATTGTAACACATTAAATTTAAAGGGCTTGCTAATTTATGGCGTAATGCTCCATCCGAGCTCTTGGATATTACTGATGATATGGAGGGCTCTTGTTGAATGTGTGTTTGGTGGGGATTTTTGGTTGTTGTTGCCAAACATTCTTCGAAGTGTGTCTCATTGAAGTTTGGATGGGATTTTTTTCTTGAGTTTAGGATGTGTTTTTTATTCAATTTCAGATTTGTTGAAAAGGGAGTTTCTTCGATGCTGTAGTTGTTCTGTAGTTGTTTTGCTGGAGATTCGGACGATAAGATTGCTAAAAAATTTTGGTTAATTGTGGTTGCAAATGATTATGGAAGAAATCATTGTTGTTAAAATCATGTTTTGATGGTGTTATTGTAATTTAATTGGAGGTAGAGCAAGGACGATCATCTTTAAAACCATGAAACGCGAGCACAAAAGCAGGAAGAAATTTCTAATGGAAATATGAGTTTTATTCTCTAGTTTTTGACTCAAGTGTTTGGCTACTTTTATCTCTTACCATTAGGTTATGTGATGATATATATTTGCTTATAAATATATTATCTTAAGGGAAAAGAATTATTTAAAGGGGAAAAAAAAAAAAAAACACCACGTAAAATATCTGCAGAAGCATGAGAAATATAAGCATGTTCAACTATATAGGCATTATATTCTGCTTTCATTAGCATTTCGTTGCAGTACCATTAATGCCTAACTAAATTGTTATTATCTTTCTTTATCAAAAGATTATGAGTTTAATTATTTTGAGAATTGGTATTGAATTTGAATAAGAGATTGCACTCGTAGCGCCATACACATGTATGGGACGTGGGAGGTGTCCACACGGGAAGCTCTACTGATGTCTCTCAAATCGATCGGTGAAAGTTTGGTAAGGCCATAATTAACACTAAATATGTGAAAGCTTGGTAGCTTCAACACTGCACCAGCTCAGTGCAATGAGCTATCACACTCCGAACTGCTACATCTATAACTATGATATATAAAGGATCCCACCAATTTGGACCAGATTCCATGCGGTCAGACCCTTGCTAGATTGCAAACACCAAGACATTCATCGCTTATAAACATTACATTATTTTTTTGGAATGTAGGTGTTCAGGTCAGTTTACGCACACCTCGACTAATTCCATGAATCCTAAAATTAACGACCAATTAAAACCTCCAGTGGCCCTGACTAATATGGAACTCGAACTGGTGAACTCTAGAAAGCAAATCCAAGGTCTAACAAACATTTCATGTTGAACCGTGTTTTGGTTCCTGACATCACAACCTTGCCGACTCTTGATTATATTTTGTCAATATCAATTTGAAGTTCATGGTTCCCAAGGGACATGGCATGATGACAAAGGACTTGTAATTTGTACAGTAGGTCTCGAGTTCGAGTCAAGATGTGCATTATTTGTAACAACCAGGATTTTATTCGCTCATCTGGGCTCACAAAATACGTTTTCTAAATGGAAGTTCCTTTCATCAAAAAAAAAAATTGAAGTTCATGTCAAAGTGATCATTATTTGGTGTTCATGAGGGAGTGAAGATATAATAATGTGGAAAGATCCCTAGTTAGCGATTGTGGTATCTAATCCAAGTGATTATCTATGAGCACAAAAAGAAAATGAAGAAGAAGAAAACAAGAAATCAAGATAGGGCCTTCGAGACTTGACAGGGTATGATGATGATCGCAATCACATATCAAAATTGGAGGGTCCACCATCACCGTTCGATTTAATTACAGTCAAGAAAATTGACTTTCTGATCAGACCTGGACCCTGGACCCTCACTTGACCGTCTGACCTTTTCATTTATTATAGCTAGCTAGCTAGCAAGGAGTTAAGTTGGAGGTGGAGTTGTTGTGCCCTAAAATAAAGTACCCTCTTTCTCTCTTTCATTTTCTGGGACCTTCATTTGCACGTACCCACCATTATCTCTCACATTTAATAATATGGGAAACAGGTGTCTCGTGAATCGTCATCTTCCTTTACAAACTCTGCTAAAGAGTTGACAAACCCTAAATGCTCTGCTGCACTATTATCCACCAATCATAATATTCTGTCCCTAGCTTGCCTCTCTGTGCAAGTGAATTATATATATATATATATATATATATATATATATATATATGCACTATCTCTACACATGCATGCATGTAAATTATCCAACAACATTATCGTTTATTTTAAGGTTTAGAAAAACAATTCGAAAACAAGTCTGATTTAAGGTTTAGCCTTCCAATGTGTGTGTATACTTTATGTATTAATTTGATACTCGAGAAATTATCAATAAACTAACGCATATATGCTTGATTGGCTTTTGGCACGCTACACAGATAAGTCTAGCTAGAAAGCTGAGTTGAGCTAGATTGCATTTAATTATTTCTTTATTTGTTTGTTTAAATTAAATCACATTCAATCGGTACTTGAACTTTAACAACAAGCACGAGACTTAATTTTTAAGAATAAGAATTCTTTTAATTTCAAATTTGTATATCATCATCATTGTTTTATGTTTAATATTATCAATTTAATTTTAAAGAATGAGATTATAAGATTTGGATTTTTGACAATTTGGTCATCATGTTAGAGCAAGTAGTTAGGTAAGAGTAATATAGAACCATTGATTTGGTCAAAATCTCACCACTACATTCTCTCTAATTAAATGAATAAAGTAAGTATAAGATAGTGTTGTTCTTGTACAGGTTTGAAGTAGAAAAAGGTTTTTACTTAAAATAATATATAGAGTAATATAAATTATTTATTTGGACATCACATGATACATGATAACTTTTAGGGTAAATTATTTTTTTTAATACAAGATATCTCTCTTCCATTTTTAAGTAAATAAATGTACTTATTTTACATAACTCTTTTTGTTTCGCCTTTTGTTTTTTGCTTTCTGTTTTTATATGCAATAATGGAGATGGCATAATATAAGATATTAAGTGAATATATTTGTTTTCATAGGATCGTTACTTATTCATGTAACTTTTTGTTAACATGAATCAAAACAGGAACATTACAAATTAGGAAAAATCTTATGTATACTCCTAGTATTAGTTGTCCTTGTGTAAATAGGATTCCTAGCATAAACAGGATTCCTATACATGTATAAATAAGCCTTCAATGCAATTAGAAGATTAATGGAAAATTATTATTGATCAACATACAATTACTTCGCATTGTCAACATGGTATCAGAGCAATCGATCCAAAATCCAACCTGTTTTTGAAAAAAAATTATCACAGACCCTAAACCATGGCAGAAGAAAATCCACAGAACCCAATGACAACCATAAACCCTAGAACCGACCCTCAAATCATCACAACACAAAATCATAATCATGACTTGCCAGTAGCCATCCCTGGAATCAAACTCAATGGCCAAAACTATGAACTATGGTCACAAATCATGAACATGTTTATCTCCGGCAGAGACAAACTTGGATTCATCACCGGCGAAATCAAACAACCAGCACTAGCAGACCCAACATACAACAAATGGAGAACAGAAAATGCCATAATTAAAGGTTGGATTATCAATTCCCTAAACCCAGACCTAATTGGGAATTTCATCAGATTTCCTACAGCTAAAAGGGTGTGGGATGTCATTGCTACAACCTACTACAATGGAGGAGACAACATCTAGGTGTATGACCTGAAAAGAAGGGTCAGCAAAATAACACAAGGAAATGGCTCCCTTGAAGAATACTACACTAGCTTACAAACCCTTTGGCGAGAATATGACCATAGACGCCCCAACCCCATGACATGTGAAGAAGACATACAAAAATTCAACAAATTAATTCAAGAAGACCGAATTTATACCTTCTTGGATGGTTTGGGTGACCAATTTGACCAGGCTCGACGAGATATCCTTCAACAGGTGCCTCTGCCTTCAATCGAAACAGCCTTCGCAAAAGTACGAAGAGAGAACAATAGACGAGTTGTGATGATGGAGAAGGAAATCAGTGAAGCTGGTGACATCTTCGGTCTGCTATCTAAAGGTAGAGACAAGCGATGGAATGAAATGAAAAATGGAAACCTAGGGTTACAGAAACGGAACCACGACAGTGGTGATAGGAAGGTAGAAGAAGAGAATTGGGCAGGATTTAAAGGCCTCACTCTCACCAGCCCATAAAAGCAGGCCAGGAACCCTTCAAGGCAGTATCCTAGCCCATCATCATCACGGCCCAGACTCGGCCCACACGGACAGAATTCCAGCAGGCCAGCTTTTGTTAGGCTAAAAGCCCAGGAGGGAGGATGCACGCATTGTGACGGAAATAAACACACCAAAGATACGTGTTTTCAGCTACATGGATACCCAGAATGGTGGTATGAACTTAAAGGTTGAACAAGGCCATGCAATAGTTGCTACAAATATGGATCCAAACACACTTGTGCCACTCAGAAATCAACTGCAACCCAACAATCATGATCCAGGTATTATTGGCCTCACAAATTCGGTAGCCCATGAGGAAAATATAGACAGTTGGATTATTGACTCAGGGGCAACAAATCACATGACCTATGATATTAATGATTTTAAAACAAAGTCAATTCCTCGACGACAGGCCATATCAAATACTAATGGTGACATATATCTAGTAACAGGAGGGGGAACGGTGGAATTATCAACTACATTTACTCTCCCTCATACTCTCTTTGTGCCTTCACTCTCCACAAAACTATTATCAGTAGGTCAAGTAACTAAAGAGTTAAATTGTTGCGTGCTAATGTACTCCTCATTTTGTTTATTTCAGGATGTTCTCACGAAGAAGATTTTTGGGCGTGGTACTAAGAGAGGGGGGTTATATTACGTGGATGAGTTGGATCTTGGAAAAGTTAATTACATTCATTCATCACAAGGACAAGGACAAGATATTTGGTTATGACATTATCAGTTAGGACATCCATCATTCAGCTATTTACAACATTTATTCCCATCTTTATTAAAAAATGTACCACTCTCTAGTCTTAAGTGCAAAAATTGTATCCTGGGTAAAAGTCATCGAACAACCTATCCTATCAGTTATAATAAATGTGATGCACCATTTGAGATTATTCACTATGATTTATGGGGACCTGTACCCATTATGACTACTACTGGTTTTAGATGGTTTATCACTTTTATTGATGATTGTACAAGGACCTCTTAGGTTTATATGTTAAAACATAAGTCAGATGTCTTCCAAATTTTTCAAAAATTTATCACCTTGGTACAAACTCAATTCTCCATAAACATTAAAACTCTTCAAACAGATAATGGAGGTGAATATATTGGTCAAGAGTTTAAACAATTTTGTGATAGCAAAGGCATCATCCATGAGACTACATGCCCTCATACTCCTCAGCAGAATGGAATTGCTGAACGGAAAAATAGACACATACTAGAGACAGTATGGACAATTATGGAAGCTGCTCATATGCCCCCAACGATTCTGGTCTGATGTAGTAGGGACATCAATTTACCTTCTCAACCGCATGTCATCTCGAGTACTTGATTTCCGTACACCACTAGAGTTTGAAACGGTATGTTACAATACCTTCAACACTCTACCTACCTCCAAAAATATTTGGTTGTGTTGCCTTCGTACATATCCCAAAGCACCAACGATCCAAGTTAGATCCATGTGCTCTTCGTTGTGTCTTTCTTGGCTATGGTTCTCATATGAAAGGATATCGGTGTTATGATCCCCTTTCACACAAACTTTATGTTACTATGGATGTGACCTTTCTCAAGAATGAATACTTCTTCAATGACCCATCCCCTTCTGATCTTCCCGGGGAGACTGAAACTGAACAACAGACATGGGATTGGTTTTTTGCTAAAGGAAATACTCAAACAAATCAAGAAAATATTGAGAAGACCAGCAACACCGACATACATATTGAAGCCACAATATATAACCCTCCCTCCGACATGCACCATGACAAAAATCAGAATCGTGAGAACAACCCGAATACTACAACTAAGGTAAGGTCTCTTGACTCTTCTATATTATCTGATGCTATACAATATAGTTTACCTCACAGGCATAATCGAGGGGTTCTCCCAAACCAGTACTCTCCAAAAAAGGAAGGCAGAAAGTCCAAATATTCCATTGCAAATTTTACCTCAGCTCATAACATGTCAGATGAAGCAAAAGTTTTATAGGGAAAGTATCTTCAGAACAACTTCCACGCAACATCGAAGAGGCCATGCTAGATGAACGGTGGAAGTTGGCTGTTTATGATGAAAAGAAGGCCCTCTAGGATAATTATACCTGGGAACTAACTACACTGCCAGATGAGAAAAAGACAGTTGGATGTAAATGGGTGTTTACTGTAAAATATAAAACAAATGGGACTATAGAACGATATAAAGCGAGATTGGTGGCTAAGGGATACACACAAACATATGGCATAGACTATCAGGAAAATTTTTCACTAGTAGCCAAACTAAACACAATTCAGATACTTTTATCACTTGCAGCAAACTTGGGGTGGCGATTACATCAATTTGATGTAAAGAATGCATTTCTTCATGGAGATTTAGAGGAAGAAGTATACATGGATGTTCCCTTGGTTTTAGTGGAAAAGCAGGAAATATGGTGTGTAGACTTAAAAAATCATTATATGGACTAAAGCAATCTCCTAGGGCATGGTTTGGAAGATTCAGTCTAGCAATGAAGAAGCATGGATTCAGCCAAAGCAACTCAGACCACACATTATTTCTGAAACAAAATGGGAGAAAAAAAGTGGCCTTGATCATTTATATTGATGATATGATAGTCACAGGTAATGATGAAGATGGAATTTCAGAATTACAAAAATATCTAGAAAGTGAATTTGAAATGAAGGATCTTGGTGGATTAAATTATTTTTTGGGCATTGAAGTATATAGGTCAAAAAGAGGCATATTTCTATCACAAAGGAAATATGTATTGGATTTATTAGCTGAAACAGGTATGTTGGATTGTAAACCTGTGGATACACCTATTGTACAAAATCATTGCTTAGCCAAATATCCGGACCAGGTTCCCACAAACAAAGAAAGATATCAAAAGTTGGTGGGAAGACTCATCTACTTGTCACATACATGTCCTGACATTGCATATATAGTCAGTCTAATCAGTCAATTCATGCACAACCCAAGTGAGATACATATGGAGGCAGCATTGTGAGTACTCAGATACTTAAAGTCTTCTCCCGGAAGAGAAATTATTTTTTAGAAGAATAATCACCTTAACATCATTAGTTATACAGATGCAGATTGGGTTGGGAATCTGACTAATAGAAAATCTACTTCAGGATATTTTACCTTTGTTGGGGGAAACTTGATAACTTGGAAAAGTAAAAAGTAGAAGGTAGTTGCTCTATCTAGTGCTGAAGCAGAATTCAGGGGGATGACCAAAGGATTATGTGAGGTATTATGGATAAAAGGGCTACTTAAAGAATTGGGATATCCTATGGAGACTGAGATCAAAATATACTGCGACAACAAAGCTGCAATTGTTATAGCCAACAATCTAGTTCAATATGACTGAACTAAGCACGTGGAAGTAGATAGACATTTTATTAAACAAAAACTTGACAAGAAGACGATGATCTTTCCTTTTGTCAAATCTGAGGATCAACTGGCTGATATACTTACAAAAGCAGTATTGAGTAAAGTGTTTCACTGTTCTCTCAACAAGTTGGGCATACGAGATATCTTTGCACTAGCTTGAGGGGGAGTGTTAACATGAATCAAAACAGGAACATTACAAATTAGGAAAAATCTTATGTATACTCCTAGTATTAGTTGTCCTTGTGTAAATAGGATTCCTAGCATAAACAGGATTCCTATACATGTATAAATAAGCCTTCAATGCAATAAAAAGATTAATGGAAAATTATTATTGATCAACATACAATTACTTCTCATTGTCAACACTTTTAAGATTGCAATATTAAATAATTATAAAAGAAAGTACACTATATAATTTTTGTTTTTTTAATATTAACAATAAATTTTTTTATATATGCTCACTAATATCCCAAACCAAAATTAAGAGTAATGGTCCGCAATTATACTAGATTGTTTGTAAAAGTTATTAAAATTTATATTAATAATCAAGTTTGATTTAACATTTAATAATCAAACAAGCTTATTTAGTCCTAACTTGCTTAGTTATGAGAGAGAGATAATTAATAACAAAGGAAAATTTCAAACAATAAGAATTAGGGTCCTTTAACAAGAACAAAGCAAGTTGAGACTAAAGAAGCTTGTTAGATTATTAACTATATATATACACACACGCACACACATACTGCCCGAATATCATTCCATAAATGAAAAAATAAATTTAGTTAATGTTGAGAATTAAACTTGTTTACTGAAAATTTAGAAACAATGGGAAATGTTAACATTAGAAATGTTCGAGAATCAAACATTTTCTATGAAAACTAGAAGTAAGTGCCTATGAAACTTGAGACATAATAAATTAGTCAAATGTTACATTTAGTCTCATTGAGATTAGTCAATTAGTAAGAGACAATTGGTGCCTATATAAGTATGTGGTCTATACTTGTAAAAGCATGAGCTAATAAGAAAGATATACAAAACTTTCAGAAGTCTATTAATGTATGTGTGTCTATTGTTTCCTGCTATACTATATTGTTTCCAACAAATTTGGTATCAAATCCTTGTTAAAAACGGCTTCCGGTAACAACAACCAGTTGCAATCCAAAATCCCTCATCTAATAAAATAGAATTATGATATATGGTTTATATAATTCAAAGCTCTTTTGAGTTCTTTAGATATAGGAGCTAGTTGTAGATGGGTACACAGAACCATAATCAACAAGGGAAGAATCAACCTTGAATGATGAAGAAACAAAAACTCTTGAGTCTGTAAAGACAAGAAATAAAGCCATGTTTACAATCTATCAAGGGTTTGATAAAGTTGTTTGAAGATGGTGGCTATAACAAAAACATTAAAAAAAAATAAGAGAGATTCTAATTAAATCTTTCAGATGTGTAGAAAATGTGAAGAGGTACGACTACAAGCTTTGAGAGCAAATTTTAAATGATTAAATAAGGAGAATAAAAATTTATCTCTAATTACTTCATATAACAAATCTCACTTATAGACTAGATGAGAGGTAGTGGACAAAACATTGATTATGTTTAGGTAATGAAAAACATTTGAGGACTTTGGACAAATATTCTACCTTGTTATTGAAGCAATAAAAGAGTCAAAATATTTAGAAGAGATTAAAATAGATGAACTTATATGTTCACTTCAAACCTATTAGCAAAAGATTGAAAAAAAGGAGAAGAAAGATCACTAGAACATGTATTGGAAGCAAAATTGAGTTTGAAGGACAAGAATGAATCTAGTAATAGTGTCTTTCAATAAGAAATATCCTTTTATAGAAGGGGAAGAGGTGGCAGATCATATAGAAGCTATAATACTCATGATATATGTTGTTGAAATCAAAACCATTTTTTAGTAGGAAGTGGAAGAAGTTGACGCAAAGATCATGGTGGTCAATCACAATAGAAATATGATACATCATAAATTCAATGTTATAATTGCAGGAAGTTTGGGCATTATACCTTAACGTATCATCTGAACACCAATAGCAAAGATAAAAGGTGAACTTTTACTTAAAAAGGTGTTAATAAGAAGTTGGCCTATTATTAGCCTGTGGAAATATTAAGTCATGTAATTTTAGCACTTGATATGCTGGTATAGGTACATCAAATCAAATGTGTGCAATGAATAAAGATTTTGTTTATTTTAATAAAACAATACAACATCAACATCAATTTTTGTAATTCATCATGAAGATCGGTTAAAATCATAGGTAAAACTCTTCATCAGCTTACGAATGGTAAGTATTGGTATATTTTGAATGTTTATTATGTCCTATATATGAAAACTAGCATCTTAAGTTTAGGTCAATTTCTTGAAAAGGCTTTGTTGTGTAAATCAAAAATGCATCTCTTTACATTTATGATGATCATGATGTTTTGATTGCTTATGTGAAAAAAGATTAAGAATACAATGTTTCCATTAAATTTCAATATTCATCAATAAAATTGATACAAAAATTTTTTTATTGATAAGTCTTCTCTTTGGCATTTTTATTTTGGACATTTAAACTTTTGTGCTTTCAAGTTCCTCTAAAGGACTTAGTGATAGGAATGCCAAAGATTGACATTCAAACACTATGTGTAAATATGATTAATGGGAAAGTAACACAAGCAACCTTTCTTAAAAAAACATTTAAGAGTATTATGATATATGTGGTCCTATCAAGCCCGTATCAATGGGTGTAAGTAGATGTTTTCTTACCTTTATAAATAATTTTAGTGAAAAAACTTGGGCTTATTTGTTAAAAGAGAAAAAAAATGCTAAGTGATTTTAAAGAATTCAAAATTATAGTTGAGAAGTAAAGGGTTTGTATGCCTTTATAGAGGGAACAAATAGACAAAATGGTATTATGCATCAGTTTACTATGCCTTAAATACCAAACAAAACAGGGGTGTTTGAGAGGAAGATAAAACAAGTATGAATATGGTTAGATGTATGTTAAAAGAGAAAAATTGGCCAAAAGCATTATGGGGATATGTTGATGCTTATGTTGTATATTTGTTAAATAAGTTCCCCACAAAACATCTTTGCAATGTCCCATCTGAGGAACTATGGAATTCATACAAGCCAAAAATTGATTACTTTAGAATTTTTAACAATGTAACATATACCAAAACACAAGAAAAAAGGGTTAAACTTGATCATAAGAGTCATAAGTGTGTCATACTAGGATATGGAGATAGTTCTATCAGCTAAAAACTATATAATCTTGTAACCAAAAAATGGTATTGTGAGGGGATGATTAATCTGAAGACATGAAATTGGATTATGTGGGGCACAAATAATAACTTGTTTTATAAAGAGAACAAAAGCAAATAGAAAAACAAAATCATAATGTACCATCATCACCACTTCAAGCTAAAATTCAAACATCACCAAATGGTACCTCCAGTTCAATGCCAATAACGATAAAGAGTATGTAGGAGATATATGATTCCACATAGAAAATTAACATTGATGATTTTAGTATATTATGTCTTTTCATAAGATATGACCCAGTGACAATTGAAGAAGCTTCTTAAGAAGTTATGTGCAAGAAAGTTATGGAAGATGAAATAAATTTTATTGGCAATATAAATACTTAGGAGCTTACTACTCTTCCTAAAGAACACAAGGTAATTGACATTAAGTTAATGTTAAAAAAGAATGCTAAAGGGGAGATAGAAAAATACAAGGATAGATTGATGGTAAAGGGTATAGGGAACAATATAAAATAGATTATAAAACAGTGTTTGCTCTAGTATCTCAACTTTAAACAATAAGATTATTAATTTCACTTGCAACTTAAAAAAGTGGAAGTTGTTCTAGACGGATGCAAAGTTAACCTTCCTTAATGGTTATCTTGAAGAAAAAGTATATATAGATAAATCCCTAGGCTTCGTTATGAAAGGACAAAAATTAAAGGTATATAAACTGAATAAAGCTCTTTATAGGATCAAACATGCATCATGAGCATGGAATTCTAAGATTGATGCTTATTTAAAGAAGAATGTTTTTTGCAAATGTCCATATATCATGCTTTATATAGGAAAACTAACTCTCAAGAAGATGTCTTTTTTGTTTGACTATATATGAATAATCTAATATTTACAAGCAATAATCCTTTCATGATTGAGAGATTTAAACAAATATGGTGAAAGAGTTTGAAATGAAAGATATAAGACTCATGTCTTATTTTTTTAGGAATTAAAGTAAATCAAAGTAGTCATTGGATTTTCTTTTCATAAGAAAAATGCATGGCAGAGATTTTAAATAAATTTACTATGGAAAATTGTCAACAAGTTGACACTCTAGTTAAGTATGGTACCAAGCTAACAAAAAACAAACATTAACGAATCCAACTTATTACAAATGTCTTGTTAGGTGCTTATATTATTTAACCTGCATTAGACCTAACATTGTATTTGGAGCTGGTTTGCTTAGTGAATTTATAAAAATTCAAATATTTTCTCATTTGTAGGCAACCAAGAGGATTTTATGGTTTATTAAAGGCACATCCACTTATGATTTGTTTTATCCATCTTTATAAAATCTTGAACTTGCAAGCTATAGTGACAATGAATGGGTTGGAGTTATTAAGACTAAAAAAGTACTATTGGATTTGTGCTTTACTTGGGTAAAGAAACTTTTACTTAGTCTTCTAAAGTACAATCCATTATAGCCCTTTTAACTTGTGAAGTTAAGTGTGTTGCAGTTACCTCTTGTGTTTACCATGCTATTTGGTTAAGGGAATTGCTAGAGGAACTACAACAGAGTTAAAAGAAAGCAATCAACTTTTATGCTGATAATAAATCAACTAATGAATTAGCTAAGATTTCAATTATTCATGAAAGATCAAAACACATTGATGCTCATTTTTATTTTATAAGGGAGCATTTGAATGAAAAAGAAGTTGAGTTGATTCATATGAAAATCAATGTGCAAGTTGCTAATATATTCACAAAGCCTTTTAAAGTTAACACATTTCATTATTTAGAGAAGAAGCTGGAAGTTATGGCACCAAAAGAAACAAGTTTAATAGGGGAGAAAGTGAAGAATTAAACTTGTTTATTGAAAATTATTCAAATATTACATTTAGTTTTATTGATATTAGCAATTGATGCCTATATAAGCATATGGTCTATACTTGTAAGATCATGAGCTAATAAAAAAAGATATACAAAACTTTTAGAAGTCCAATACCATGTGTGTGTTTTTTCCTTCTATACTAAATTGTTTCCTTCCATTCCAAAATAGAATGACCGCTTGAAGAACTAAATCTCAACCATACGTGTTCGGCTAGAAAATTATGGTAGCAACCATAAGAGGTGAAAAATAGCTAGAAGTAACCATATTGAAATAGAACATTCTTAAGGAAAATAAAGTTGAAGAGATAGCAATCACATGTCATTAGCAAGTCATGGCAAGATTAAAATTCAAATTTCAAGAATCACATGACTTTCAAAATTAAGGGGGTGTGAAATTAGTTTTAAAATCTCCTATTCGTTGTGCGTTTTAGTTCTCCCAATTGTCCCATAGATATATATGCGTAACGATTAAAAATGTATTATATCTTAAATCTCTTGAATTATTCTAGAATAGTAAAAATATGTGTTCATCATATTGTAAATCTTAGAGGTGAAAAATGGCTAGAAGTAGCCATATTCAAATAGACAATTCTTAAGAAAAATAAATTGAAAAGATAGCAATTACATGCCATTAGCAAGTCTTGACAAGATTGAAATTCAAATTTCAAGAATCACTAGATGTTCAAAAGTGTTGAAATTAGTTTTAAAGTCTTCTATTCGTTGTGCCTCTTAGTTCTCCCAATTGTCCCCTATATATATATATATATGTAATGATTAAAAATGTACTTTCCTTCAAGTCTCTTGAATCATTCTAGAACAGTAAAAGTATGTGTTCATTATATTGTGAATCTAAGTCCAAGTCTATAGGAACTTTCTCTCTCGAAAGAGTAACGTAATATAAAGGAGATTTGATTTTTCCAAATATTTCAAACAGTTTGGAACATTCAGTCATGCATTACAACCAAGCATGGACCTATAAAAGAAAGAGCAATAATGACTTGGCTTTGTGATATAAATGAGTCGGGTCAGATTGTATTAAATGATTTCCAAAAACTTGTGGGAGTGTAGAATTTTAGACAAGTATGTAAGAAGATATGCATACGAAGGTTGTTTATACTCTGAAAAATGTGTGTTCTTGCCATGAATCCTGGTCAAAGAGGTAAGAGTTGGAGTTAATGTTTGTTATCATGTGGAGTGACAGGACATTCCCTCTGACTAAGGGTAGAAAAATATTTTGACCAATACAAGAAACATCATTAGTTATGATGATGTGAAATGTTCGTGAGAGTTAAATTAGCATTTTTATGCTTGGAATAATCATTTCACGTCGATTATAATACCAGGGGCCGTTGGGAAAATGATTTTGCTAAAAAAAAAAAAATACTTTCTTTGAATATCATGGAATTCCTCTCGTGTTTCCAAAATAAAAATTGTTAGTCGAAACAGTAGTTTAACTAAGTTTATTCATATTCTTTTCCTGTTGCATAAGCTTTTTAAGACAAACAAAATGAAAAAATGGCAGAAAACCAGTGTAGTTTATAAAAGAATGTATGATGCTAATGTATTTAATTAGCTACTTCAATTATATATAATAATTAAGGAGTTGAAATTGTGTTAAATTTCAATTTCCAAAAAGATTTTTCACTAAATAGTGACTTTAAATACTTCTCTTTTAAATAGTGATTTCAAATATTTCTCACTAGTTGTTCGTGTGTATTATAGTTGGGAAATGGACAATTGAACGGTTTATTGTTTGCAACAATCTAGTCTTTAAAAAATTATTCAAAGTAAAAAAAGATCAAATTTTCTGATAATAAATCTTATAACAACTCTAGATCTATCAATATGATCTTAGGAAGTCTTGAATAATCTTGTTTTAATGTTTCTGTTGGGTACATTATACCTAGAAAACTCAACAATAGTTTTACAATCATTGGTAGACAATTAAAGTTATTGTTGGCATGTTTTATTTGTTATTGGTGTTAATTTTAAATTAATTTTACATGCAAAAATTAAATTTTCCAGAATTATTTTTTCTTTCATGATTAAAAAAAGAATGACTATTGTTCCGGCTATATTTGGATGGATTATTTGAATCTAGCCAATATCTATTATTGTAGTCGAAAACATAAATTAAAAAAAAATTAGTTGTCGCAACAACTAGTCGTCGCTTTCCACAACCACAACAATGTCAGAAAGGCGGTCATACATGACGATGCTGCCTCTTGCATTGTGGTTGTGCAGGGCAACGATAGCCATAATTGTCGATGCACTGCTCATCGATAGTTAATCACTTTGAAGAACAACTACAACCATTACTAGTGTTTTAGTGTCTACTCTGGCAGCTGGCAATGCCCTACGCCAAAAGCAACCCGGGAGAAAGAAAAGATGAGAGGCAAAATTATAAACTACCACTAAAGTATTTTTTTTAACATATTGTGGCATCATAAAAAAAAATTCCCCTGACTCTTATACCTAATTACTATGGGTATTTTAGGGTAGAATTACAATTTTACCCCTTGAAATATAAAATATTAATTCTATATTTTAACAAAAAAAAATTGAATTAAATTAATTGTATGATTAATTTTTATAATAGAATTTGTATTGAATTACAATGTTTAATTCAAAACTTTGTGTATTTTGTTAAATCCTAGTTGGATTAGGATTTAATTTATATGTTTAATTAAATAATGTTTAGAAAAATAGTTTTTTTAAGCCATAACATTTTGTTTAAATGTTCATAAAATAATTTTCAATGTTAATATGAATTTTAGTTTGATTAGTTTTCTTATTAAATTTTGAATTTTTCTTCAAAGAGAATTTATATCAAGTAAAATGTATTATATTTTTAAAATTATCAAATTAGATTTGATTTAATATTTATAAATGTTAGAAATATTATTTTAAAAATTGCATATAAAGCCAGTAATTAGACTTGAAGCATACAATGATTTTATTATGCATTTTAATATGTAATGATGGATGATAGATGGTTATGGACATTAAAGATCGATGTCATAATAGTTGTAATAACAAATAGGATCTTTGTGTCCAACCCTTTTTTGTTGTAAAATTCTTTTCTTATATAATTTCTCTTGAATGTAACTCAAGGATTATTATACAATTATATAAAATTTTATGTAATTTAAAAATATACGAATTAAGATAGAGAATCACTTTGTAACCCAAGATGAAGAAGAAATTGAGATGAAGGCTACAACAAAGATGCTTGCAAAGGACTTATGAAGATTTGCAACAAACTACCTAGGATTTTACCATTTAATTCTCTTTAATAGCTCAAGGGAATTAGCTTAGATTTGTAAATAATCATCCAATTAGAATGACACACTACGAGGTGTGTTTATATATAAAAAAATATGTTTGCAATGTATATCTATTTTGTCATGTTATGTATGAGACCTAATTAATTGATAATAAGTTAATCATTAATATATTAAGTACATAATGAGAACATGAAAAGTTTCCCTCTAATTTTATATACATAAAACCAAAGTTTTATTCATGGATAACTTGGCGAGTCACTTAAGGTTACTGTTAATTGAATATGTTTAATGCTATAAAACTAAATTCTACTTAACTAACTTGTATGATTTGATTTAGTCACTCATGATCATATGAGGCTAGAAGCATGGTTAGGAGAAACATATAAGATATTTTTTGACAAAAAGTTGTCACCTAACTTATCTAGAGGTCATATTTGATGTTAACAAATTAAGTAGACCAAATTTCTTGGATCAGTACCAAAATGTAAAAATTGTTCTTAAGTAAAAAAAATTGTATGTTCTAGAAAATCCAATTCCAAATGCCCTTATTAAGGGTGATAAAGAAAAGGTTAGGAATAAACATTAGTGTCATATTGATGAAGATAAACAGACTACACATATGATGTTTAATATGTACATGAACTTTAAAGGCAACATGAGAATATGGATGTCCATACTCATTATGCATCTCAAAGAATTATTTAATGAGGCTAGTAGGACTAAGAGGTATGAGATCTCTATGGAATGCTCCACTACATGATGATAGAAGGTTCTTTGGTGAACACCTATGCTTTAAAAATAATTGGCTATATTAAGACACTGAGTCAATTGGGTTTTGTCATGGATTGTGAGTTAAGTGTTGATTTGGTCTTGCATTCATTACCCCAAAGCTATTTAGAATTCATTATGAACTATCACATAAACAAGTTGGACAGTACATTGTCAGAATTACTTAATACGTTTAAAAATTTTAAAGGGTCCTTGAAAAAGAAAAGGACCAAATTCTTTTAGTTTAGTCTTCTAAAATGTCTAAAAAGAATAATAGTGTTGTCTCTAAAGTAAACAAGCCTAATGGGGGCATCAACAAAGATATGGGCATTTGTCATCATTATGGATATGAAGGACATTGGAGGAGGAATTGCAAGGAATACTTTGTAACCATCAAGGCAAATATGTATAATAAATCTTTTACTTCATGTATGTTTATAATTGAAAACTATCTTATTACTTTGCATTGTAGATTTTGGCTATGGGATACTGAATGTGGTTTTCACATTTGCAATTACATACAAGAGCTAATGAAAAGTAGAAGATTAGTAAAGGAAAAGTAGAGCTACAACTGAATAATAAAGAAAAGGTTGTTGCATTAGTTGTAGAAACTAGTTTTTTTGTTTTGCCTAATTGGCTGACATTAGAACTTTATAATTATTATTGTGTCATAGTTTTATAAGACATTGTTTCCATTTCTATAGTATTCAATGGATTTAAATTTATTATTAAGGACAAAAAAAAATTATATAATAATTATATTTTTATGGATATAATAATTATATGAATGGTTTTGTATATATCTGAATTTAATATGTTCATGTTCAATATAAACTGCAATAAAAATTAAAATACAAATTAGAATAAGTATTAAGAAACTTCAATTAGATTTAGACAGTTAATATCTGATAAGATATTTCAAGAATTATCTAAAAGAGAATAAGATTGTCTACATTTCTTATAACACTAAATCTAGATGAAATAGATTCTTAAGGCTAAAACATTGGATTTTTATCCTGAACCTTAAGAAACACAAAATCTTTATAATTTTTGCAAGGACATGTAATGCATCAATGAGATAAGGACCTCTCATAGAAGTTATGAATGACATGTTACTCATAATTGATGATCCAACCAATTACTTGGAAGTAATATTTGATATGGATTCCAAGAAATGACTTGAAACTATGGACTTTATGTATTAACCAAGTTTGAAACTTGGTTGATCCACTTGAAAGTATAAAACCTAATGGATCTAAGTCATTCTTCGAGAGAATGACTAACATGAAAGGCAATGTACAAATATACAATACAAGCTTTAAAGAGTAGGAATATCCAATTTTAATGGTATAATTAAAAGATTTGATTAATCAAAAATATAAATAAACCTTGTGTTTATAAAAGGTTAGTGGGACTGGTGTTGTTTTTCTAACATTATATATTGATGACATAATATTATTGAGAAATGACATATCTCCACTTTGATTAGTAAATTTTTGGATATCCGAGAATTTCTCTATAAAGAAATTAGAAGAAACAACCAATATATTGGATATATAGATTTATAGAGATAGATTGAGAAGATTGCTTAGATTGTCTCATTCCATGTATATAAATTAGATGCTAACATAGCTTAGCATGGAAGAATCTAAGATTGAATTATTATCTATTTTGCATGAAACACCTTCATCTAAAGAGATGTGTTCTAACACATAAATTAAAACAGATATGATGAAAATAGTATCATATACTTGGCTATAGGATCCATAAATGGAGAAGATAAAGTAGAAGTTCAAAATTGTTTGAATAAATAATTTTTCAATAAAATGTTATACAAATAGTTAATATCAATCAACATATGTTTTATTTTCAATGGTAGTGTCCTGAGTTGCAAGAGTTCAAACCGAGAAAGCACAACTAATTTTACAATTGAATGATAGTATGTTTAAGGAAAAAAATAGGTTTGGATCAAAAAGTTCATCAATGAACTAGGTTGGTTTCTAGCATTGTTAATCTAGTTACCTTGTATTGTGATAATAATATAGTCATTCCATAAACAAAATAACCAAAGTCTCATCAATGATTCAAACAAGTACTTAAAAAACTTCATTTGATTTGATAAATAAGTGAAATGAAATTTATAGAGATAAAGTGAGTACCCACTAAAAAGCTTCTATAATATCCTCTTACTAAGTCATTATCCATGTAGAAGCATTAATGCTACATGATAGATTGGTTTTAGTGCTAGTGGGAGATTGTTAGTTTATAGTGTCATAAAGTCAATTAATTGGTTATACATTGAATATCATATTCATGTAAATACATATTTATTATTAATAAAGGCTTAATTTATCTTTAGTATTCAAATAATAAAAGATTAAAAAATATAATATTTTATTTATGAATATAGAGTGAAGATAAAAAATCCATGGGACAAAAATATTTTGCAAAGAAAATTATAAAATTGTTATAATTATGGGATTCATATTGATCAAAGCAATTTTTTTGAAAATGTTCTTGGTCGATGCTCTCTTAAATATTGGATATTTATTAATATCATAAAGACTAATATATATTATGTTCCTTTCTTTATAATATGAAGCAATTGTAATCATAAGTTGAGGTATAAGAGATACCTAAAACCAATATGTATGTTTTTTTCATAAGGCATGTACATTGAGCTGACCCAAATGATAATATCATATAGAAAGATCACTTATGTCTATCGAAAGACTCATGTAACGGTTATATAAGTGATCTTTAGACTTGAGATCATTAAGTTATCTCACATAAAAAATATTATGGTTTGATCTTGTTATATGTTATCTTAATTGAGGTAATGAAGAGGCAGACATTAGGTATAACATAAACTATATGAAGGTACTAGAGTGATCAAGAGAGGATTTATTACCCTAAGTGAATTAGGGAAAATATTCTAAATCTTTACTACAAGGAAAAAATTGATTGGAAGGATGTTAATGATGATGTTGTGAGAAGAATGTGGGAGTATCTTGTTGCAAATAGGTAATTTCAACGACGATTGTAATTCTCATTTCTTTTCAAATACCACAATTTTATTTTTCATTTACTCATTAACAATTCATTTGTATCATATATGTTGCATGAGTTTTGGTAAAAGGAAAATAAAAAGCAGAAAAATATATGTGAGTAATAGAGCTTCCAAACTGGAAGAACATGGTAGTATGGAAGGATTTTAGGCCACCATACATCTCTAATGCAATAAGGGCGGATTACATTAAGCACGTGAAGTCTGAGTTTTTCATAAGACGCTCAAATTGTAGTGCGCAGAATCGAAACGGATGTTTTCTATGTTTCGTTACCACACACAACGGTTGCTCCGTGCTATTTCTTTCGCATGAAAAATGGATGGTAAATGTTTTTTTAATAACATCATTTTTTTGCTTATATTTTTTTTCTTAAAATTTATAATTGACAGTTTTTTTCTTGCAGACTACGACTTTTAAACGTGATCTATTACCAAGAAAACTTTTTGTTAAGACGTAAGTGTGGAGTAGAGACTCCAAAAAAAAAGTGTAACAATAATTTTAAAAAAATCATAGTAGGAAACATATAATAATAGGTTGAATGAGAAATACAGGGACGATCCTTCGACCCATCCAGATTTCAATCTGAATTTGTTATTAGAGACGAGATCGTCAGGCAGACCTGATAGAAATCGGGTATATGAACTCTCTAACACTATACCTAATAATTTATGAATAAATCGTAATGTTTCAATAATTGTGATGTCCTTCAAATCGATTCAGTTCACGCAAACTCTGGAGTTCCAAGTGGCTACTAAGAAAATGCACGATGAGACAATTGAACTTTGTGCTGAGATGGTCGCACTGCACAAAATAGTTGTGCAAATGCAATCACATTGGGGTAATCTGTGTGCTCTCTTTTTACGTCTCATGGTCTCGACCAACCTCTTCCTCCTCCTCAAGCGCGACCTCTGTTTTAGATTTATTATATTTGAATTTTGAATGTTCAAAAATTAATGAATATTTTAATTTTAATTTTAATTTTAATTTTAATTTAATTTGAAATATATTTGATTTAAATTTTTTTATAGTATTAAAATTTATTAAATTTAATTTTTGAAAAAAACATATTAGTGACGGAATTACAAACAAAAATATTTGTTGGTATTTTCCAAAGAGTTTGATAATAATTACTCAAATTTTCACTATGACCGACAGAATAACCAGCGGAATCACCGATGGAATATAATGACAGAATCACCGATAGAAGATACCTATAGAATCCCCAACAGAAAATAACGACTGATTATTCCATTGGTGTAGTCGTTGGATAAAAAATTACTGATAGAATGAACTTATAGACAGATATTTCCATTAGTAAAACTGTATTTTCTTGCAGTGTCCTAAATATAAGGAGTCTTGCTAATTTCTATAGCACTCTTCAAAGCAATAAATATTCCATTAGTATTTCAATTATCCTGGAAGGAAACCTGATTTCTAGCCAAAAGGTTTGAGAGAAAAGCAGTTTTTTTAAAAATAATAAGGAATTTTTTATTTATCTATGGCATTAGCAACAAAAAGTTTTTTTTTGTTATTTGTCGAACATAATTAAGAAAATAAATTGAACCCCCGTCAGTAATTCATGAGCATAATTGTTATTTTTCAACTTGTCCCATCTTTTTTTATGTTTTTGTAACTTATTTTCTTGTAATTACAAGGAAAGGTATGCTTTTTTTCCTTTTTTTTCAAGAAAAAATTTAGAAAACGGGATAGATTGATAATGTGCCCAAACATGGGACGAACTATTAGCCCCATATGTTTATACAAATAGGCACACATGAGCTTAGAAAAGATTAAACAATTATGATCTTTATTTACAATAAGGTAAAATATTAGAAAACACCTTTTCTTATTTGATTATATTAATATTATATTTGGATGCTCATTAGACCTATGCCTCTTTGACTTGTCATGGATATCAATTTCCTTTGTAAAAGCTAGTAATTTAACTTGATTTTGTACGAAAAAATTCAGATCCTAGAGATTTAATTGAAATGCGGTTAAAAAACAAAACAAAAAAATCTTAGATTTAATTCAGATCCTCCAATCTTAGTTTAGCACTTTTCCATTTGTTTCCCTTTCTGGTTCATGCTGGGATCTTTTGTCCAACTGTTGTATCAAAAGGAAAAATAATCAAAGCCCAATTCATTGGACTAGTTGAGGGTTAAGTGAAAGTGAAATATAAAATAAATTACAATATTGAGAAGAGAAAACGAAACTAGGAGGAAGACATGATTGTAGGAACAATTTGACAGGCTTAAGATTCCTGTATCAAGCACTTGTGTTATATATATATATATGTCATCAAGAAGAACAAATGTTGCAAAGTACATGACGTGATAGCAAAAAACTTAAGAACTACATTGCAGATCTCAAATTCGAGTTAAGACATGTTTACCTTATAAAAGTCTGGGATAGTCAGGGTTTTACTCGCTTAACCTGGGCCGGCAAAAAATATCTAAAGAAAAGTGAGGTTTTCTTGAACTAAAAGAAAAATCAAGAAAAAACACTTGGACAGGAGTGTCAAAGCAACTCAACACCAATATGGTGAGGACATGTACTCAAATAGTTGACAATGATACTTAGCATTCCAACCTATTGCTTCTCTAATTGTTTGTTCTGTCCCCAAATAGTTTTTGACATTCTTTTCCATCATGAAATAGTATCAGTTATGTACTTTTTCTTTTTTATTCGAGGAAACTTCACCTCCTAGAAAACACATTTTATAAGCTCAGGTGATCGAGTAAACTCCCGATTATTTCAAGCTCTTACAAGATATGCACGTCTTAACTCAAACTCGAGTTTTGTTGTGCAAATCACAAACATCTGCCATCATTTCATGCCCCTGAGACTACTCAATGGCTGGAAGAGGCATTCAACAAGGTAATCAGAACACTGGGCACTCAGAGCCCAGTCAGAGTAAGGGTGTCTTTCTTTCCTTTCTGGATCGTGAAAGAGGAATCACACTAGATTTCAAGACCCCCCCAAATCTTGGTTCAGTTTGTTGATTCCATCCGATTATGATTATTGAAGCCAAAACATTTAACACCATAACGCATCGTTAGTCGAGAGATGCTCGTCTGGAGTCTCTATGGCAACATGCTGCCTTGACAGTAGCTGTTCCCAATTAAAGGCTGTTATGGTTCAAAATTTGATGACATGCCTCTCGCAAACCGAACTGGCTTGCTGCACGAAGCTCAGTTGCCCGAAGACTTGGCTACATGGGAGGCATCCATTCGAAAAGAAAATCAAGGATATAGAGTTTTTTTTTAAGGAAAATGTTGATGTAATTTCTTCCTATTGTTATCTTTCTTTTCTTTATTATATATATATATATAGATAGATAGATAGATCTTTGGAGATTTTAACTTGCAACAAACCCCTTATCCTTGCTTCTGTCTGTATCAGATGGAATCAAGATGGTGAAGAAAGAAAATAAATGCAGCAGTATATACTAACTACACAGCATTTTCGGTGCGCATTGCATCGCGGATCTCTCATAAAGAAAATGAATTTAGCATGTCTCCATAGACATTCATAAAGAAGTCGTCAAAACACAGGAAAGAAGACAGCTGGTTGCTGAAATTCGCTCAGCAATATACAGTAGGATTGAAGGAATGAAATTAAGCCTCCCTAAGTAAGATTAACAGTTTCATGACAGCAGCTACATCATAAGACAAAATAAATACACAAAGAGGATCATAGCAGGAGGAAGTATCAAACAAGAACATTAAATTGAAATGTGTGAAAACAGAATTTAAAAGATAATTAGCAAATCACATCAAATGTACACTTGCAGTAGCCCTCACCCAGATAGAACACCAGTAAAGAATCTACCTAAAAATTTGCTGGCACCTGACAATTCTTTCAAGTCTTTTGCCTCCTAGAAAATGGTCCCATCATAAGTTACAAGAATTTTACGCATGCTATGATGCCTCTAAACTAAATATTTCATAACACGTTAGGTGTTATGTGGGTTGAGTAAGAATTAGGTGAGTGACAACTGATCGTAATGTACAATATGCATGGTCAAAGGTAGAAGGCATGGCCAAAAAACTAAATTGGATCACCTGCTTTTCGACTCATTCTCTGCTAGCTTGTTCCTTAGATCTTTGAGAGCATCAACAACCTCAGAATCAAGATTGTGTTTTAATAATCTACCCTGAAATGAAGTCGGCCTGAGCAGATAAAAAAACAAATTAACCACTTCGAAGTAGAAAGTTCTTTGGAGTGAGTGATGGTATATGCATTCAAGAGAGAGTAAAGTCACTTGAGATAAAATGAAGGTTCAATATGCAATGATAATCAATTAAAGCAGAAATAGGGTTTGATCCCAAACACTTTTTCTTGACTCAAAGGCCAACCTTTGTCATCAAAGAAATAAAACTGATAGACCAAACTTTTCATCAAGATATTTATTTTACTTTTTAGTTCGTACTAGTCTTTTTCATGATTTTCCTTCATCAGATAAAACTAAATAGACAGTACGTGGTGTCATTGAAAGGCTTGAAAGAGAAAATATATGCACAAGATGTCAAAGGCTTTCATCTATTGGGATTCCTGCAAGAATTTCCCTTGTTCAAATGAAGCTAAGTAGGCTGGTAGGTGGATATCATTGTTCGGCCTACAAAAGAGGAACAACAATTTTTTACAAGATGTTATGCGCTTTCATAAGTTGGGGTTCTTGTAAGGATTTCAAATTAGTTGGGATTCCTGAAGCCATATATAGCTAGCCAGCGTGTGTGCAACAGCAAAACAAAGCTTGAGCTTAAACTCCTATTTTTAGCTCAAGAATGTTAGCACTGGAAGGGACAATTCTATTACATGCAGACTTGAATAAAGGGCATTGTTGTATTCTACTGTGGGGTAAGGATTTAGCGCTGACCAAGGACTGAGGACTGAGGACTGAGAATTGAGAACTCGGTATATTTTATACAAATACAACTCATAGTTTCGTCTGACCTGTCATTTACACAATCACATCAGACCTCAATGGCGATATAAAACCTACAATGTCTCATCTTCTAATACTCTTTTATTAGCGGCAATAGAATGTTCCTTAATTTATTTCTAATTTAAAGCACACCTTAGTTCTTGAAGTGCCCTCTCCACCTCTTCCTGTGATGCCTTTATCTACAATCATAACATTGAAAGAAAATGAATATGGCAAACAGAAAAAACAAAACTATAATTTGCTGCACAGAAAATTCAAACATCAAGCATTTAAAAGAAGACAAGACAAAAGAGTGCCTCACCTCAGAAACCAAGGCCTTGCAACTCCAAATAAAGGCTCCCTGCCACAGTGGTATAAAACAAAAGTATCAGGAGATTAACTGAGCGTCATAAGCCCCATGTTAAAGAAAGAGAAAAATGTTATATACTAACCACGAGGTGATATCATCTCACAACACAGTACAAAAGGATTATTTTGATTTTCAAGAAACAATATTTATTAAAAGGACTAAAACAGGAAAGCATGCCTAAAGAGTTATTTCTAAATTTTTCTGATTTGGATTGGGGGAACAATTACAGAAACAGAAGAAATTTATTCCAAAACTGGGGAAAAAACTAAACTAACACAGTTACTTTGGCAAGAGTTTTCTCAAAGGAGCTAGCAGAAGATGCAATCTTATGATAAGTAATTACTGCCAATGGACTGGAAATCTAATTGCACAGTCCCCCTTGCATTGTCTCAAAACAAAGTTTAAATAAAGCCTCTCTCTCTCTCTCTCTCTCTCTAAATAAATATTTACATGTGAATGCATACATGCGCTTTGAGTGTAGAGAGAGAGGGAGATTGGAGCTAAAAATGCAATCAAGTTTACTAGATCAACAGAATTCAATAAAGGAAAATGCATACTGCTCCATGTGCTGCATGCTGATGAATATGATCAGAAGTAACGACCCATACTTTTGGACATCCATCCTCCTTCAAGGCTACAACCTGTTAGAGAAATAAGATTCTGATGCTAAACACAAAGGATAACAGCTACATACAAGACAGAAAAAAGCAAGAAAATTATCTTCAAGTGCATCACCAGTCTCCAAACATAAATGGCATAATAAGGGTAACCACATTTACAGCAGATTTGAAAAAGTTGGTACTCGGGATGTGAAACTCTTGCATAAAGAAAAGAGGCGAAAACTGGGCTCAGAATCTTATCAGTTCAACACATATGACTAAAAAGATCTGCCTGGCATGCAGATACAGTGAAATGTGGTTTAAGATTTTCCTTGCAGAGGACACCGTGATAAGAAAATCCTAGACTGTGATAAATGGATCAAGATATCGGTTATTGGAAGTAAATGTGAAATTTATGGTCTAAATGTAGTATAAAAAATAGTTGGAAGAGTAGGGGTTGGAAAATGGATGATATGACACCGAGCACACAGAAAACTCTGACAATTATGTCCAGCTGATAAAGAATGGTGTATATCATGAATTTCTAGCATCAGTGGTCATTTTCTTTTCTTTTAAATTTTGATATTATTAGAGATTTTAGGAATTAAGTAACCTGGCAGGAGTAACTTTTTAACATCACACAAACCATCTGCCTCCACAGGAAACCTCGAATGGAATTTGGACCCGATACCTCTAAATATGGAACTAGAGATAAAGCCTTGGGAATGTCACCTTTGGAACATCACAGCGGTAGTTTAAAGAAAAGATCTTAATTTCCTTCTCAACTTGCAAAAATATATACCTCTTTTTCAATCCATGCATCAGCACAAGATTCGCCTGTGAAAATTATGTCGACACTGCAAATTGTGGATGTTTTATATCAAAAAAGAACCAATTATATCAGCAATAAACAGCAAGACATTTGAATATATTTAACAAACTAACACAAATCATTCTCAATCAATATTAGATAGCATGGTAGAAAATGATAGGCAGGGCAAACAATAACACCTTCAGTAATAATACTTATCTTTCATACAAAATAAAGGTGCATAATCCCATTACATTTACAAAACCAAAGAGCTCCAACCTACAATAAACACTCCTAAATCATTGACAGTCTAATCATTCAGGGGAAGTGACAAGTATAATTCTGAAGTTTGAAGAGTGAAATATACATGCAGTGAAGGAGTCTGCTTCAGCCACACCAACAAAAGTAAAACATAATAAAAATCATATTCACATGTGTGTGCAAGTGCGTGTGCAACTAATTACAAGATCAGTAACTGAACTCAACTAGACCTTAAGTGATATGATCAGCCTATTTTCCACAATTAGCATATTATTATGAAGCACAGAATGGATTTCTTGATGGATCCTATTTTATATAGATGATGAAATCTAAATAGTCATCCAGGGAGTAGATTATCAAAAAAACTGGTAATTATAGATTAGGATTATAAAAGTACCCAGTAAAATTTTCCTTGTGCGTAGGCAGCCCTGACATCATGGCATCAAAGACAACTACAACTTTCACATCTGTATATGTTTCAAAGTTAACAAAGATAGAGGCATCAACATTTAGAAAACAAGCAAAAGGATGCAAGATTGAATTAAGTTTCAACCTTGAGACACTAGGAGCAAATGACCCAAAACCAACAGAAAATAAGGATTTAAAGTGAAGAGTCGCTAATTAATTCTTCCATGTTTATTAATATCAATTCCTTGTGGATATAGTCAATGATCAGAAGAGCACTGAAGCATACTACTCCCAGAAACAACACTATTCAATTAAGCAAGGGCCAGGTTGTAGCATGCAATATATGATGGGATATGTAACGTTCTTCTTTAATCGATCTTAAATTGGGTTGTTCTATACTCACTTCACTTTCAAGTTAATGAAATCAACGATTTAATTGTGATAAAATTTACAAGTACATAAATAAGAATCTTGCAATACATTAATTAAGTGAAGTTTTTCAAGAGAGCACCAGTTAACAGTAGTTTCCTAATTCTACTCATCATCTTGAAAGGTGCTAAATTATCATAAGAAATAATTGTTTTAACTTGGTTCAATAATATCTGAGTTTTTAGGCAAACCCAATGGGGGATGAAACTCGATTGGATTCAATCAAAGTAGAACATATATTCACAACAAGATAGAACTGTCAAGTCTCGAAGTTTCAGCTCTCTTAGCCATCCTGGTCCATTTGAGAATGTGTATTAACAGAATTCTGAGGTTATTACATGCCAATTATAAGTGTTGTGCAAGAATATTTATTTTTACGATGTTAGCTTTGCATTAGTGTTTTAAGGGGTGAAGTGAAAACTCACATATTTGTTGCCCCATTGACAATTGGCCATGGAAAAGAAATATAAAAAAACAAATAAGGCAGGGGATGAAATATCTAACGAGTTTCTTCAAAAGAATGATAGTAAGGTTTTTTTAATCAAAGTTATTATTCTCATGGTCCTCTCATCATAATTAATACCCCTTAAAAGAAAAGGTATAATGATGGGTGCCTGCATGTCCAACCCATCACAGCAACCAAAAACCTTTATCATGTCTACACAGGGTAAATTAGTCTGAGGTAGCGGAAATGAAGACTAAAATATGTATCAAATGGTTGAGGCATAGGAAATTGAAGGCAATCCCAAAATATCAGGCATGAAATTGGCCTTGAATATAGCCAATTTCAGCAATTGATATTTTCTTGGCAAGCCCTTCATATGATTGATAACCAGACTCGTGCGTGTCATGTGTGATGAAGAAATGAAACACATGGAGAGCAGGAAGAATGAATCCATGATACTCCGGAGAGTTGTATAAAATGTAGGAATGACCTCTCTATTTCCTCCAGCTTCATGTGAATGTGACTGCACACTCAAACATGTATATGTATATTCCATGGTATATCCTTAACAAGACTTCATCCCATTTGAATTTTTATAATGGAACTCAAAGTACCAGTCATGTAAAAACGCTTCTTCATTAAAGTATATGGTGAACAAAGGACAAACCTCTGGCCATACTGAATGCTACAAGTTCATTGATTAACTTTTGTCGTGCAATATCAAGTCTTCCATTCATAAAATGTTTCTTCAGTTTCGCCCAGTATCCACATACATTATACCCATCAACAAGCAAGACCGGGACTCCAGTGTCTACAATCTGGTTCGTACTGTAAATCATAGTTAGCAGAGCAAAGAGCATTGCTTTTCCAAGAGGCTTAAAAGTGGATGCTGAAATAAAAACCAAAAAAATAAAAGAAGAAAGAATATTACTAGTAGAGACTCAAAGTAGGATCGCGGTAGAGCTCTGTGTCATCTGGAAGGTCCTCCTTCTCCACCTTCTTTCTGCGGTAACTAGTAGAAGGCCTAGGTGTGCTAGACTTCTTCTTTTGAAACTCCTACAAAATCCTTCATTCGATTAGATTACAGGCAGGAATCCCACAAAAGAGATTCATATTTCAGTAAAACTGACCTTCCATAACTTTAGAAACTGCAAATTCTGCTTGACGTTTGATGTGATTCTTGGAGGAGCTGGCTCAGAACCCTGTTAATGAAAAGAAATTTACAAATACACAAAAATCGTTAGACGTCAACCTTGAATAAGTTTCTTAGACCAAACCCTCTTCAAAACCGTTTCAACCTACTGAATATACTCGCTCAATCTGATGATATGATTCCTTGAACAAAGGTTTGCATTGTTCAACATAAGATATAAGACACATCGGTATTCCCTGATCATATTCAATTTCAATCCAACTTGGGGGATCACATTCATATTAAAAGAATTGTTTATTTAGTTCTCAGGTGAAACATACACTTCTTGGTGTAAAATCTATTATAGGATTCCCCCACATATAAACCTTATTGTTTTCACATCTCCAGCCATGAACATTGATGCAGATAGCTGATATACAGGTGTTAACATGACAAAACAGAATCATACATATGGCGGGGGCACAATGACATAGAGTAACTATTTATAAAAAGGGAAAAAACATACTGTCGAAGCTGTTGTTAATAAAAAAAAAAAAAAAAAAGAGACAGAAAAGGTGAGTGCTAATTTCATTGAGACATGATTATACAACTATATCAAGAGGGGGGGAAAGAGACAGGAAATAGAGATTAGGGCAAAGAGAAATAACTAACCTTATTAGGAGAAGATGCAGGCTGGGATTTCTTGCTTTTGGCCATTAGAATAACAACCCTGTAGTTGTTGTAGTGGTGACAAGAAGAGGAAGAAGCACCATATGGAGATGGCACTGTAACTGCTTTCATGGATGAACCCAGTCACTGTGCTTCTTCTTCTTCTTCTTCCTCCTAATTGAATAACAAACTGATCTTGTTGGGGGTCTTGGATTCTGAACAATCTAATCTACATAGAGATAAGAGTAGAAGAAGGCTAGTAGCTGTAGCAGTAGGAGTCAGCTGTGAAACTGAAAGTGTTGAAGGGAGATAAACATGAGGTTATTAGCTGGACAGACAGACTGGACAGGAGGACATCAAATGAGAACCAGAACAAATCTCTCATGTCTCACCCTCTCCATCTCTCTCAAAAGAAAACTTTCATCTCATCTAAATTCACTGTTACGAAGTTGCTGTTTGTTTTTTGTGGTAAGAATTTGTGTTTCGTAATTTTTTTTTTTTAAAATGTGTTCATATTAAAAATACTTTTTTTTTAAAATATATATTATTTTATATAAAATATATTAAAAATTAAATATAATTAACCGCACATTAAAACATTTTTTCTTTGCTTTTGGGTTTGTTGTAATTATTAATAGATTTTATTTTATATATAAACTTGCCATAACCCAGCAAATTGATTTGGGATTTAGATGAGATCTTGGGCAGGTTTTTATTTAAATGGTCAATATTTAGAGCATCTCCAATGGGAGTAGGCATTTTGGAGAGCCAAATCTTTAAAATTGATGTTTAAATAGTGTATATATGACTTTTTTGTTAATGTGTGCTCCAATGGTAAAAACTATTTTTGAGAGCTATTTTTTTATATTATTTTAAATATAGTTCAATTATTTTGTATATAGTTTAATTATGTAATTAATTATACAATTAATAGGAGTGAGTTATATAATTAAATAATTGCTTTTAAAAAACCCTCCAACAATATAATTATTAATTTTGTATATAATTTTTTACTCTCTTGTTGAGGTATTTTTAAATAAAAACAAAAATAAAAACAAATATTTTTGATATAGTTATATTATATATATATATTATAATATATAAAGAAGGTGGCCCCAAGGTGGGGCCAAAATTTTACCCCGTCCCTCATGAGCTGCTACAAATAGCAGCTCATGGAGGGGGTACCATTTTGCCTCTGCAAATGGCACCCCCCGTTGCAGTTCAAAAAAAGAAACAAAAGAGTTAAAAATATATTATTTAATGGATGCCTCCTCATATAGCACTCTCCGCTGCGGATGCTCTTAGGCTTGTAATTGGTCCAGTGAATTATCATATCAATCTTAAACTTAGGTGACTTGGCGTAACCTAGATGAGTCTTGATCTCTTTTCATTTTATATTTTTTTAATAAATTCAAAAAATATATAATTAATTTATGAAATTTGGTCTCACATATTTTTCTTATAACTTACATTCTTATGAAATGTTTTTTTTTTCATTTTTCTATTTGTGATAGCTATAGTTATAGCCTACATCCACAAAAACATTTTTTTTAATTTTTTTATGTGGTTTTCTATGTAGGATATATATATATACACTACATGCATGTGGAATGTTTTTTAACTTTTTCATGTGGGGTTAATATGAGGTTATTTGTCCGCGCGCTGCGCTGACTTTTTTATGTAGAAAACTGATTGATTTTATGCATGTTGTAATTGATTATTTTATTATTTAATTAGTAGAATTGTATTACCTTAATAAATTTAATTTAAAGGACAAATTGAAACAAATATAAATTTTAGTATCTAAAAAATTAGAGAATTAAACACAAAACCGGAAATTAAAAGACTGAGGACTGAAATGAAACTAAAATATATAATCACTCTGAATTTGTAAATTTTCCATTTTCAACTTTAAGAGAGGTTTTTTAGAATTGCAACATGAATCTTTCTATATTATTCTTACATGTTTATTTATTCTCTTTGTAATACTAAATTCTTCAAGTTCTTACATCAATTAGTAAAATACATATTAATTCAATAAAACTCATTTCAATTCATATCCATATACCTATAATATAAGCTTGCTCATATTAATTTAACAAATCTCCTAATTATTATAAACCCTAACATTCCAACAAGCTAATTATGAAAAATAAATCCTAAGTAATACAATGAAACAAATAATATTAGCTTACATATATATGTAATTAATAAAATCAAGTGATTTATAAAAAATCAAAATAGCACAAGTACTAAAATAGTTAAGATCTCAAACAATATAATTGAATATTTTATTTTAAATCCAAAAATTAAAATTAAAATTCAATTTCGACAGGTGAGATATAAATAAATGAAAAAAAAGGGTTCAATATATTCGTCAGAGCTTGCTGAATATTCAAAAGCAAATAAGAATTCACAGTAGCTCTCCCTTGGGACCTGAAAAGCCCCCACTTTAATCAAAGGCACCATCACTATATATGCATGTATGGATGTTTAGCACTTCCCTTGATCACATCGTCGTAACTTGCCGACGTCGATGCTGAATCAGCGTTAGGGTTCAAACCAGCAAGCTGCAAGATATTCTCTATCTCCTTCACCACTTCCCCCATTGTTGGCCTGTCACAGCCATTGTCTTGCACACATTTTAGGGCAACATCCACAAACCTGTCTAGACCTTTTAATGTCGTGTCCGAACCGATGATGGGGTCAAGAAGTTCGCGGAGGTAATACAAATTATTTGCTCTATCCAATGCCATCTTCACCTCTCTCACAACGTACTTTCCTCGTTCTATTGGCCTTCTTCCGGTCAGTAGCTCCAGCATTACCACTCCGAAGCTATAAACATCACTCTTATCTGTCAGCTGCTGGGTCATGTAGTACTCTGGATCCAAATAGCCCTAAGAAAATGCAGTAATTATTATTACAATCAGTTCTATATATCATCCATTCTGGTCATATCAGATGCAGCGTTTCATTCTGTTAAATGCATGAAATAATGGTATTGTGCAGGTGGAGTACTGAGGTTGCGGATGAACTGACCATCGTCCCTTTCACCTGAGTGGTGACATGGCCCTTTTCACTGTCTCCCATAAGCTTGGAGAGTCCGAAATCGGCAACTTTTGCGTTTAAGCGTTCATCTAATAGTATGTTGCTTGATTTTATGTCCCTGTGGATAATGGGAGGGTTGGCAAGTTCATGCAGATAGGCCAGGCCTCTTGCTGCACCAAGGGCCAATTTGAGTCTCCTCACCCAATCAAGCCTGATTCCTGTCCTCCCTGCTTGGATTGGCAAGAGCAAAGGAAAATGAGCGGTGATCCTGACTGCTCAAATATTTGAAGAAAGAATTGATAGGTCGTAGGAGCATGATGAAAGTACCTGATAGGCTTTCCATGAGACTTCCATTTGACACAAACTCGTATATGAGCATGTGTTCACCTCTTTCAAAGCAAAAGCCTACCAGGCTTACAACGTTTTTGTGGTGGACTCTGGATAAAAGCTCTATCTCAGTCTTGAATTCCACCCCGCCCTGCATCGATCCTTGCAGAGCTCGTTTGATGGCAACTAGCTCTCCAGTAGGAAGAACCCCTCTATAAACCTGCAAATGTTATCACGTTTAACTTTGATGTTGTAGTGTAAGAATTCTGACTGACAAAAAACAAGTGTTGTGAACAAGTTCCGAGTAGTTTGAGATTCAGGGTTTTCTTTATTTGAATGTTTATGCGAATAAACTTTATCAGTAAATCATGAAAATGGAGAGATCGAATGCAAATAAAAATCCATTTTCAGAGAGGGAGGGAGAGAGCGAATCGGACTTAACCTTTCCATAACCCCCGGAACCAATGCCATTGGTTTCTGAGAAGTTATTGGTGTATTTTTTGATCTCTTCAAAAGAGAAGCATCTGGCTCCTTTTAATTGAGGAACTCCTCCAACACCAAAATCACTGTTTTGTTCAGTTGCTTTTTCTGCTCTCTTTTTCTGACCATAAGCATAAACCCCAGCACCAAGCAACAGCAGCAGAAGGGCAAGGCCACCAGCCGCAGCTCCGACGATGACACCTCTGCTTGATGACTTCTTTGATCCTATAACTCCTCCTGGATGAAAAGAAAGAGGGGGACACAATAAGAATCGGAGAAACAGTTGGTTAAGTTTTTCAAGTATGAGACCACCTGTGAAATGCAGATACGTATCACCAGCAAAAAAGAAGGGTCCAAATTGCGCTGGAGGCTTGAAAGTCTGGTTGCTGAGCACAAAACCGATTCTTGAAATTGCTGTTCTATTGAAACGGTCTTGGCCAAACGGAAACACTTGCAGATTCAAATAAAGGTACTGGGATGGATCTTTTCTTGGTTGACTGAGATGAACTGAATCCACTGGAAGTTGGTGGGACTTGAATGAATCCATCAAAGATTTTTCGAGAGCACTGAAGTAAGTGATGTTTCCAAGGTTTGAGAATGAAGGAGCTCTGAACACTAGAACTCCCGTGTATGGAAATGCACATTTACAGTTTGGACTGGAAAGCTGATTAGCAAGGCAGGATGAAGGAACACAGTTTTTCGGAGGCGTCGCGTAGGAAGAATTGGGTCGGGAGACGGTGCAGTAACTTACAGTCACTCCTGTTTCCCGACATATTGGGTTGCCTTCAAGCCTGCAAAATTTAACAGACACACAAGATGAAGCTACTGACTAGAAACATATATATATCCCGGCAATTTGACTTTCTCATAGTACTAAAATGATCTTGTTTAGCAATATAATATAATATAAATCATGAATCTGCCTTACATTACACTCACTCCTTCTCCTCCAAGATCGAATGTGCCATTGAGCTGGTTATTTCTTAAATCCCTGTCACCAGAAGTCAAATGAGGTTTCAACCAGCCATGCCATAAACAGTTAAGTATCACTCTAAACCCATTTTCTGTAAATCCATTAAGGGAAGCAGATAATTTTCTGTACAGGTTTCCAATTAAACATCAATGAAATGAAATGTTGAACAACTCTATGCTGATGACTCTTACACAGTCTGCAAATTGGAAAGGCTGAAGAAGTCAGCAGGGATCTGTCCTTGAAGGTGTGTATTTTCCATCACCCTGCAATAATAAGTTAGACACCAATAATTGAGGTGTTGTCGAAGTTCATAATAAAAAGTATTAAGCTATGAAAAGTTTAATATAGTTATCGCTTACTCAGAAATGGCTTATTTAAGTAGATATCGCTTACTCAGATTGGATACCTGGACTCCCAGTTTTTTATGTGTTCAATAAAAATTCAACAGGACTCCGCACCAAGAAAATAAATAAAAATTCAATAAGAAAATAGTACAGAAAGCCACATGTTATACGACAGAAGAGCAGGAAATGAAAGAATATACGGTCCAAACATAATGCTGCTGGAAGGTATATGTGGAAATGTGATGTAGAACAGGTTGCGGAATCATACATGCTGAAGAGGGATCACCCGAAATTCAAAGGTAACTGAATTTCAGTATCCGGGTCGTCGAAGTCGGAATAACGCGAAACTCACCCAGTCAATGCGTTTCGTCGTTTGCGGAAGATAAAAGCAGCTTTGCTGCTGAACTCGACCCAATTTTGACCGAATTCCATCGTTTCGGCCTCGAAATCGTCAATTTTGCTATTTTAGGAAAGTTTTGTTTTTGCAATAACTTTTGAATTAAGAGTCCGAATTGACTTTGGTCAATTAGTACTCTCTTAGAATTCATAGGCCTTTCACATTCTGCATTTATCTCAAATTTTTCATTTATGGCAAATTTAATGTTTTATGTCCTTTCCTTTTCTGTATTGAATTAGGCTAGGGTTTTCTACTTAAGTATGTTTGTAAACCCTGCAGCCGACTTCAACTATCATATTATTAAATAAACTTTGAGTTTGATTGAGATTTAATCTCGTTTTTTTTAATTTTACAGAATATTGACGTTAGTCGTATTCCCACGTGATTTTCTGCTGCGTCAAAATGAGAACTCCTAACTAATAGGAAAACTTTGCTTGACTTTCCGGGAGAGAAAACAAATTTGTCATAGTTTAGGGAGAGAAGATTTAGACTGGGTAGGAAGGCAGAGAACCATACAGTGTTGTCAAAGACTGCAGGTTTGAAAGCCATGGAGGAAATTCTGTATCATCGAAACTATTATTGCTCATGTCCCTGCAAACAACAACTTGGTCAGAATACACAAAATAGCCACAGAAAAAAAAGTTATGCAAGATTTCATCTCAGAAACTGATCGTTGTACTAGTAATCTTCATGTAAAATCTTACAAATAGGTGAGAACATTCATGCCAGTAAGGTTGGGGAGTGGCCCATGTAAATCATTGTTGGATAAAAACCTGAAAATTGGTAACCAGGCAACACTCTTTAACATAAGAAAAAATCCCGTCAGAGAAGCTAATGATCGAATACAGCCGGTTATGATGGAATGTCTCTTCCCTCCATACTTACATCACACTGACATCGGCAAGACTACTGATGCTTGATGGGACAGTTCCTCTGAATGAGTTCTTATCAAGGCGCCTGTAACCAATACATTACAAAATTTGAGCATCGTGAATCACCGAACAAAATGAATTGATTCTCCGGTTATTCTGATACTTACAGGATCTCCAGAGTGTTCACGAGGCCAAGGGTGGAAGGGATGCTGCCTGTCAGCTTGTTGTTATCAAAAAGCCTGCAGAAAGGAAGGAAAAGAAAAAAACTATCAAAGAAACCTTAAGTGGACAGATATCAGTGATTCTGAATTATGCAATTCCAGAAGAGTCAAGCCAATTGTAAAACAATCTTAAGAATCCGAGAAGAGAAAAGAAATGTACAAGTGAACAGTTTTGGGGGTTATTGTGGTTTAAGCATATATTCAACCGAAAAAGAGTACACAGCATGTAGCCACATGATCTCTTATCCAGTTTGTGAAATAGTTATATACACCAGCATCCAATATCTTAACAATTGAATGAAACTTCTTGAGGTCTCGGCCTAGCGGAGGCAGGGACTTGTTCCTTCCTCTGTGCCTAGGTTCGAGCTTTTATGTTCATGCATGTCACCCCTGCAGTGCCTTACCGGTTTACTGGACTTGCAGGATGTTCAGTGAGTTCGGGGATTAGTTGTGGTGTGCGTAGGCTGTCCCGGATACTCCGGTTATCAAAAAAAATAAAATTGAATGAAACTTACACATGTATGAGTTTCATTTCTGAGCTAAAAAGTTTAGGAGGGATTGTGCCTGAGAGCTGATTCAATCCAAGATGACTGTAAATAGGTTTTAGGGTATCAACAAACATGGAAACGGAATCAGAATAATTTGTAGTAAGAAAGCATCAATGAGAAGTATAGCACAAAGAGATCTGACATACAAGTGTTTTGTGTGAACTAGCAGGTCCAGACCAGGTGTAGTTGCCGTGGAGACAGGGATGGTCCCAGTTAGCCTGTTATCAGCAAGATCTAGCCAGTAAAGGCTAGTTAGATTCCCAATTGAAGGGGGAATAGATCCAGTGAAGCCATTCGAATTCAGAGATCTGCAGGCATAAACGACGGAAAATGATGAAAGCATATCACTACAAGCATAAATTGGAAGTTTCAGAATCATGAACAATAGCTGATTCAATGACATTGTGGTAAAGAAAGGAAAGTATTACAAGTTGAAAAGTTCTTACAGATAGGTAATTAGTGGCAGAGATCCTATTGAATCAGGGATCGGACCAGAGAAACTACAACCAACCAGCATTCTACAATGAAAGGAAACAAAAAAGCAACATCAGGACCGATACCAGGAAAGACATTTAGCATCAAATTACAGTATGGTGAAATAGAATATCCCCTTACAAGCTTGTTAGTTTCTTCAAATCCCCAATTGCTGAAGGAAGAGGGCCGCTCAGGTCCTTGTTGTAGGATAAATCTCTATATAAAGATGCAATTACTAGAAATGTACAATAGTATTCCTTGCATGGAAATCATCTATCCCTTTATTCAATCATTTTAATCACTCTATATGAAAGCAATCCCTTGCCAGCAGTTATTCCAAGCAATGCCTATCTCGAATGTAAAAGCAAGCTCTGAGAGTGAGGCATCAATACTTAATGCCTTGGATCAGTTAGAGAATAATATAAATCATATTATGAGACCTCAGCTAACAACTGAAGTTTTTTGGTGAGATGGTTTCTTAACATGTTATCAGAACCTTGTTTGACAGCGGCCACGAGTTAGAATCTCACCACCTCCATTCTATTTGATAAAAATCAAGTACAAGTTAATGTTGGGTTTTCACTTGAGAGGGTGTGCTAGAGAATAATATAAATCATATTTTGGGACCTCAAATAACAATTTAGACTTTTAAGCGAGATAGTTACTTAATTGAATCATCCTTTAGAAGACTAAAAGTTGAGCAATAATTCAAGTACATTAGCTGTAACTTGGATGTTTGGATTTTATTCATCACATTGAAAAGGAAAGGTTACAGAGAAGAATGAAGACATACAGAATCTGCAGTTCTGACAAGGACTGGATATCTCCAGACAGTGAACCTTTCAATCCCATGCTCGCCAATGTTCTACAGTTGAGAATTATCGGGTTAGTACTAAAAACTGAAGGAAAAATATGGAAGCCTCGATCAAGCATATCCAGTGGCTCACATGGAGGTCACACGTGAACTGGAGCACAAAATGCCATCCCACCGACTTCCGCAGGGATCAGCGCCCACCCAAGTAGGTGGTACATTTTTCCAGGTATCCTTGAGAGCTTTCAGTGCAGTAACTGCATCAGGAGTCAGCGATATTATAAAACAAATCAATCAATCAATGTGAGAATTGTCAATTAACATGGTATAGATTGAGGATCTATATATGAATAATTATAATAAAAGTTGCAACTTCTTGATTTCCCAGATTAAACAAGACTAATGGACAATTCTGGGGCCTAGCAACACCACTTCAATAATCGTATAAGAGTAGGAAATCATCCAATGAAGGCTGGATACTCTTCTGAGTTGGAAAAAGTATATCATAAGACATAAATTTAGAAGCAGAATCTAGTGTATCTTAAACCAGAAATTCCCTGACCAAATACCAACAGAACTGACACTAACATCGAGTCCTGACTCTGGAAATTTGCACAAGCAGGCATGCATAGACACAACAAAATTCAGCTTAATAAGATTATGCAATAAATTGCACAACAAACTGTTAGATAATACTATAAATCATATTTTGGGGCCTCATCTAAAACCTTAAAATTTTAAGTGAGATGGTTTTTTAATATGGTATCAGAGTCTTGTGTCCCAGCGGTCACGAGTTCGAATCTCACCACCCCCATTTTATTTGATAAAAATCAAGCACAGGGTAATGTAGAACTGTACAAGTTTCAAGCCCAAAGGGCTTTCACTTGAGTGAGTGTGTTAGAGAATAATATAAATTATATTTTAAACCTTATCTAAAAGATTAAGTTTTTAGGTGAAATAGTTCCTTAACAAAAACAAACAAAACATCTGTGAATTAACAGAGGTGGAATCTGGAATCCTGAGTCTATATTTAAGCACACTATCTGTTAGACATGAGCAATCGATACTAATATATTTGGATCCATACAAGAAAGGTGGAATTTACTAAGTGGTTCTCCAGAACAAGAACACAGGAAGATAATAATTTGCAGAGAACTTACAATCAGCCTCATCAGTCACTGCTGGTATGGCACATACTTGAATCAAAGCAACAACCAGAAACACAAGATTTCTAGGACCCATTTCGCAAGAAATCCTCGGAGAAGCTCTCTGTATTCAGTCAATTTGTAATGTTGAGAAACCGAAAACACATGCAGTACCAGCACTTGAATCTCACACATAAAAACAACTTCAACAGCTGGGAACTTAGCCTTGTAAATCTTTCTTTCACCAAACCAAACCAAAACCTGTTATCTTCTCCATGTCAAGGGGACTTGTCGTCCAAAGTTGTCCATTTCGTACGATGATCATAAGTTTAGGGATACAATACGTTCAGACTCCTCACCAAACAGCTAGCACTGAATTAAACAGGAAAGGAGCAACTTGGAGTTGGAGGCTGGCCAGCGTACCACTAAAATGGATGTCAATTTCAAAAATATTCAAAAGATAAACAACATGATGAAACCAACCACGTCCAGCTAAGTGGGGGTTGTGGTATTAAATTCTACTGTAGCAAATAAGGCCGCACGCATTTAATAAATATCTGTACATAGCATGCATGAGATAGCCCGGTAAAGATGATATTAATATCAGCAACATGGTTCCATGATTGCATTTTTATTCTACCATATAGTGTATATATATATATATATACTTTGGTAAAATTTGTAAGATAACATATAGTATTTATTATAATTATAATGTTGTTGCTGTAAATAAGTTTTCTTCCAATTTTGTAGGAGCAAAAGGGGTCATCATTATCTTCATATGTCCTCCTCAAGGATGCATTCACGCTTCAAAGGAAGAACTAATGACTTTTTAAGGGGATGCTTGGCAGTGTGTTTCAAAAATATTTTTGAAAAAATTGAATATTTTCTATTTTTATTTCTTACTTTAAATTCAATTTTTTGATGATTTTGGATCATTTTCTTATGATGATATCAAAATTGATTTAAAAAAAAACATTATTTTGATGCATTTTTAAATAAAAAACACTTTAAAAAACAATTACAATCTTGAGCCTAGACCTATCCTATTGCTCCATAAAAATATCTAAAAAGACAACCATTGTAGTCCAGGTATGGAAGATCCCTATCTCAATAGTCATAACCTTTATTTTCCACTAACTCGGCTGCATCATTCTCTAAGTTGGGGAGAACTTGTCCTCGAGATATGCTCATCCAAATAAGATTTCAAGTGTTTCACACTAAAGACATCAAAAGTCTTCGTGCCTGTTTGAGAGTGTAGTTGTGATTGTTTTTGAAAGTGCTTTTTGTTTAGAAATGCATCAAAATGATATTTTTTTATTTTTTAAAAATTATTTTTGACATCAGCACATCAAAACTATCTAAAAGTACCAAAAATAATAATTTAAAATAAAAAAAATAAAAAAATTATTTTTTTTTCAAAAACACTTTCCAAAAACTCTCCCAAACACCCCCTTCATAATAGAAAGGTAGAGCTTGCAAGCACTATCATTGGACACTTTGTTGTTCGACATGAGGACCATGTGTTAACTCCAACACTCTAGAGACAATCTTAAATCACTTAGTGACTGACAATCTTAAATAATTTGGTGACTTTTTCACGGTGGTTGAATTGAGGTTATTTTTAAAAATATTTTTTATTTAGAAATATATTAAAAGAATATTTTTTATTTTTTAAAAATCACCCGTATATTAAAATGATCTAAAAATATTAAAAAATCAATTTAAAATAAAAAAAATCATTTTTTTTCAAAAAAAAACTTTTCTGATGGATAGTCCAATTATGAGATTTATTATAAGAAAAATTTGCGGCTAGTCTTCCACCAAACTCCGCAGCCATTTTCCAAGATTGTGGTTAACCACCACCTTTATGTCCATCTATTTAAGGACAATAAGTGTTTATTTAGAAGTATAATTGAGATTATTTTTAAAAGTATTTTTGGTTTAGAAATAAATTAAAATAAATTTTTATTTTATTTTTTAAAAATTATTTTTGACATCAGCACATGAAAATAATTTAAAAATACTAAAAAAAACAAAATAAAAAAAATAATTTTTTTTCAAAAATATTTTTGAAATGGGATGTCAAACACAACCTAATCATTGCTAAAATTGAACTTTTGTTCCTATCTTTCACCATCAACTCTTCCAAAAGTTACTCATAAACAACACACACAATCTTTATTTATTATTATTGTTTTCTCTTGGAAACACATGTTAGGGCATCTCCAACCAAGCAGCCAAATGAAAAGCCAAAGCCAAAAATGCGTCATTTTGCCTTTTTTGTTTTATTTATTCTTCTCCAACGAAGCAGCCATTTTGATAGCCAAAATGGTTGTCCCCCGCTTGATGCGCTATTAATAGTGGGTCGAAATGAGAAAACTATAACATTGTTCATCATTAATAAATCATATTTAATAGAAAAAGGGGGTTGGGGCTCTGTGTGGGGGGGAGCGGGCTGTGTGTGTTGTGTGGGTGGGTGGGGTGGGGGCTATATACACACACACACACACACACACACACAAATAATGCATATACAAAATATTAATAATACAAAATAATGTAATTATATTAAAAATATTTATTTTTGTTTTTATTTTTTGTAATTATATTAAAAAAATTATATTGTTGGAGGGTTTCTTAAAAACAATTATTTAATTATATAACTTATTACTATTAATTGTATAATTAATTGTATAATTAAACTACTTACAAAATAATTGCACTATATTTAAAATAATATAAAAAAATGGCTCTCCAATAGCTTTTATCATTGGAGCACACATCAACAAAAAAACCATATATACACTATTCGAATAGCCATTTTAGATATTTGACTCTCCAAAATCGCTCTTAACATTGGAGATGCTCTTAAAAGGGCATTTCTAATGGAAGAGCCAAATAAAAAAAGTAGTTTTATTTTTATATCTTTTCTCCCCTGATTTTGCAGCTCTAAAAGGATAGCCAAATGAAGAGCTAGCCAAAATATATTAATATTAATATTAAATGTATTAAAATACAAGTGAGTTGTTAAATTCATTTTTTTGCTAGTAGGGTTGCAATCTTGAAGCAGCAGCAGAAGAAGAGAAATGGAAAACACAAAAAGTGATGGAAAAGAAGAAGAAGAAGAAGAAGAAGAGAGTGTAGTGTTGGAAATTCCACTAGGAGACGCAGCAGAGACATTCAACTTGGAGAAAGCAGCATGCAGCCATGGCTTATTCATGATGTATCCCAACCATTGGGACCCTCTTTCCCGAACATTCTCTCGACCTTTGCGTCTCTCTCTATCTGATTCTGATCCTCAAGTCTCCACTCCGACTACTTCACTCTTTGTCTCCATCTCTCACCTTCCTCACCTCCCTCGCTCTCTAAGCGTCCGCGTTTATGGCACGCGGCGCCTCTCTCCGAAGCATCAAGAATCACTGGTGGCTCAGGTGGTGAGGATGCTGAGGTTGTCGGAAACAGATGAAAGGAATGCAAGAGAGTTTAGAAAGATGGCAGAGGCGGCAGCCGCGGAGGAGAATTGTTCTTTGTTGGCAGATTCTGGTGGGAGAGTGTTCAGGTCTCCCACTTTGTTTGAGGATATGGTGAAGTGCATTCTTCTCTGTAATTGCCAGTAATACTCTCCACTCTATCTTTTCTTTTATTAACGATTGTAGAGTCCTTTCCCCTTGTCTTTGGCGTGCCTTTGTTTTGTTTGATATAATGTCCCTGAGAGCAATATGATGGTTTCCTCTCTCTCTGAACAGATGGCCGAGGACTTTGAGCATGGCTAGAGCACTTTGTGAGTTACAGTTTGAACTGCAGTGTAAATCATCTGGTGTGTTTGCTTCTCAAGCTGCGAATGCAACTGTCAAGAATGAATGTAACGACACTGCTCATAATTTTATACCAAACACGCCTGCTGGTAAAGAGTCCAAGAGAAATATCAGAGCATCTAAAGTTTCAAAAAAATTAGCAAGCAAGTTTGTGGAAACAAAAACCCTCTTGGAAGCTGATGCTAAGTTGAACACAGACAGTGCCCATACTGGAAGAGAAATTTCCATGCCAAGTTTGTCGCTAGAGAGGGTAGAAGATGATTCCTGTGAAAGATGCAGTTCACGTCATGGGTCTGATTCTGGTGCGCCTGATAGTCTTCAATCTCAGAATGGAATACAACCTGGTGTGAACAAGATGATTGGTAATTTCCCCAGCCCTAGAGAACTAGCAAATCTTGATGAAAGTTTTCTGGCCAAGCGCTGCAAACTTGGCTACCGAGCAATTCGAATCATAAAACTTGCCCAGAGTATTGTAGAAGGGTGGATTCCGCTAAGAGAAGTTGAAGAAAGTTGTGCTAATGGAGCAAGCTCTTCTTTGTATAACAAGTTGGCTGATCAGTTTAGAAAGATAGATGGATTTGGTCCTTTCACATGCGCAAATGTGCATGGGATTTTATCATATCATTCCAACTGATTCTGAGACAGTGAGACATCTAAAACAGGTTAGCTTTTGTTTCTAATCCAATGCTCTGTCAACTGTTGAAGATATGCTTCCAAATTCCCATAGCTGTCAATACAGGTGCAGGCCAAAAAATCCACCATTAAAACAGCTCATAGGGATGTTGAAGAGATATATAGAAAATATGCGCCATTCCAGTTCCTAGCATACTGGTAATTATGGAGTGTGCTGAAGTTTTAATTGTTCAAAGTCAATATCATACTCACGTGATTTTCTATGTTCAGGGCAGAATTATGGCACTTCTATGAGAAAAGATTTGGGAAGCTAAGTGAAATGCCACCATCTGATTATAAACTTATTACTGCCAGCAATATGAGAAGTAAAGGTGGTCGTAAAAATAAGAAGACTAAAAGATGCTAATGGAAAGCGCCCTTACCTGAAGTTAATTAAGAAAGTAAGTGAAAATTTATGCTTATTGTATGTGCTTATGAAAGGTGTTATGTGCTTGCTGACTTTCACATCCTTATATATGATCACACAACCAATGCATACTGTGGCTCTTTGAAAACTTTTCTGTCACCACATTCAAATAATATCTTCTGATTTATGATATTATTTTAAGCTAATTTTATAAATTTATTTAATTAAGTTTTTAGCTGATTTTGTAGGTTTAGCATTGTAATCCCTTGTATTGGTTACATTATAGTCCTTATTTTTTAAAATTTATTTATAATAAAGTCACAATTGATTAATCATCTCATTCTATTTCTAATAAATAATCCCCATGTATGTGACACATTAGACTCCTAATAATTTGGCCAAAATATAATTTATAATTCTAAATAAAACAAGATTAAATTAATTATAAAAAATTATTAACAGTTCAACAACTAATTGATTTATATTTAAAGATCAAATACAATGTCTAGTAAACTAGTCATGATCCTTCAAATATCAAGAAAGTCATAAGTGGTATAATTTAGCCTTTTAGTAACTAGTTTGTCATTGTAATTATTATACTTTCATAAAAAAATATTTTTATTTAGATATTATAGCGTAGAGTATAATATATCTTTGTTAAACCATTTTCATTCTCGACCATAGTTGTCAGTTTCGCTTCGGTTGACGTTTCGTTTTTTCTATTGGTACGAAATGTTTCGGTTTCGGAGCGTTTCGGTGCGTCATTTCCAAGTTGTACTATTCATATATAATTAATTAAAAATTAATTATAGTTATTGATTCTTTGAATAAGATTTGAACACCTTGGCCAAGAATTTCACAATAAATACTATTTAAAAATTGATGAAATATTTTTCTAACTTATCTAGGACCATGAATTCTCTCTTAATTACTCAAAATATAGTTTATGTCACATCCAATATATATATATTTATATGTGTGTGTTTTTGTTACCCTTGATTAGGACAATGTGTGGTGATAATCAAAGTATAACACTCCATATATAAGATAACTCAACAAGTTTAAAGATTATTTACACAATTATCACGTGTATCTTTCCATAAACATATATGTATCTTTCCATAAACATATATGATCTTTTCATATATAAATCTCTCGCAGGTCAATTTAGTGTGCATGTTATCTGACAAACACATGCATATCAATTTCATTTATTTCTTATATGTTAGTTTATGAGAGCAATTATTTTCTTTCATAAAAGAACATAATATGCACAAATCTTGACGGCTCTAATCAATATTCAATCTTAATATAACATTGACGGGGAACATTTATTAACAATGTTTTGATGCAATATAAATCTCATAATTATAATAATTTTATAATTTTCTATGCAAGACATTTTTATTGAATGGACTTTATCTCTGCTATACTTCCATTAATCAAATATTAGTTTCATTGATCGAATATAATTGAATATTAAAGATAAGAAAAACTTGTATTAACAATAAATATATTTTATTTGAGTAAAATCAGTGTAACCTGCCAATTAGTTACATTAACACTATTTTGACAAGCATGCTATTGATTTGTAAGAGGTAAAAGAGTCATTATTCTATTTCTGTCATACTCGATTTCTCAAAAGATTGCTCCTTTTTTTTTTCATTTCTAAATGTTAGAACTCTTAAGGACCATAATTAACCTGATTTTTTTTCAGTTCTATTTAGAATAACTTCGGAACATAGTTGTTACGTATTTGCCCAGATGGGTTGTTAGGTTCAGTTTACACGCGTCCAGGCGCACACTTCTACTCTCAAAGCTCTATTGGTTAACGAGTCCTCATGGGAAGGTTGTCATATGCAGGGGCTCGCCGGCGTGCTTAAAAGACTCGTGGCTGATTGGTGAGTTTTTGGACAGTCATCCAGGACACCAGATCCATTTCCATTGTCAGCACTTGCACCGAAATCACTTTTCTTGACAAGGCCTTGCAATAAACTGCAACCCGAGATGAGCTGCTGGAAACTCATGCAAATCTGGAGAGCCGGAAAACATCTGGATCAGTTGTGTTGATGCCATCATCAGGCTCCGATCAGCCAGAGATAAAGATGCTGTCCCCCCTACACCCTGGAGAAAAAGGTTCCCCCAATCTTCCAAAAATGTATATTTCTCATATTGCACAGGTTTTTCTCATATTTTGTAGGTTGTTCTGCGAGTGATTATGATTATTTAAAAGATAAAGGGTAAATAAATTCTCCATTAGACTCAATTACTTGATAGTATAATGATCACATAAACAACGACTCCTTTTTAGAACAAGCAAGTATTATTACGTATAAATAATGACAGAACTCGAAGAAGTAGCACTCTGACTCATCTGGCCGTAGCTAATAAGCTCGACTCATGAGATCGGCATGTTTCTTGACGACGATAAATCTACACTCAGTGACTGCTCTCACGACTCGGAATCAACACTGACGCAAGTAGGGTTGCAAGGGTAAGGGCAATCGATTTTCTCAAAAGCACTTCGGTCATAGAACCAGTCTCCAACTGCCTTCCCCATTTTCTGCAGTTAAGAAGCACCCCACAAAGGATCAGTAAAAATGCAGCGGTGATCGAAACAGTAAGGAAACTGAAGTTATGGTGTTCATTACCGCATTGCCCATGATGGGGGATTTATCGGCTAACCACATAGACACCGACCCGGATTGGCAGTGAGCGTAGCAGGAATTTATCCACAATCCTCTCGATGAAGTTCCGAGTCCAATACTCACTGCTTTCAGGAACTGTGTCCTGTAATCTGAAAATAAAAAGTTTTCTGTTGGCACCAAGCTGATAAACTTGACTTCACTTCCCCCCATCATCACAAACAAGAACTTAACTAAACCCGACTCAAATTTGGTCATTAATAAAGGAACAAAAGTTCTGGGAATCACTCTGAACAGTTTGGAGTTGAGTGGCCGAGCACTTTTTCAAGTCGAGCTTGCAGTTCTTCCATTCTTTTTTGGAATCGACGGCGGTCGGTGCGAGGATGTTCTTTATCTGAATGAATTCGAAAAGGATGGAAGATTAGAGAAAATACAAGGGGAAATGTAAAAGGTCAATACAAATCAATCCGGTTTTTCAGAAATTTGCTAACCTGCCAGGAATCATAGGCTGAGTTGATTACAAAAAGGGGCGTTCGCATGGTCTGCGCCACATATTGTGGGAAGAAACACTGCAACAACAGCAAGTTTTGGTTACACCGAAGAAGACAAAGTGAAGAGAATCAACAAGTCGATACCAGAATAGTCTTCCTTACCAATTCTGGTCTCATTTTCGAAGTGCATGACGCAGGCAAATTCTTTGCTGATCCCTGCAGCAAAAAGATGGAGAAAGAGAATCAAAAGATGTTGCCATGACCAAAATCAAGTTTTAGCAAATCAAACTCACAGGTTAACAACAAGGGAAGGAAAAGAAATCAAGTTTAAGTGATTATCAAAAGATAGAGAGTTACATGGGTTCTAACAACTTGACCGAAGAACGATTCAATTCGAGACCCTCCAGAGATGTCTGTGCTGTAAAGAACAATGATGGTGACAGTGATTTGCTACAAGTAAATGGTGAACAAAGGACAAACCTCTGGCCATACTGAATGCTACAAGTTCATTTATTAACTTTTGTCGTGCTATATCAAGTCTTCCATTCATAAAATGTTTCTTCAGTTTCACCCAGTATCCACATACATTATACCCATCAACAAGCAAGACCGGGACTCCAGTGTCTACAATCTGGTTCGTACTGTAAATCATAGTTAGCAGAGCACAGAGCATTGCTTTTCCAAGAGGCTTAAAAGTGGATGCTGAAATAAAAACCAAAAAAATAAAAGAAGGAACCTGGAAAGAATATTACTAGTAGAGACTCAAAGTAGGATCGCGGTAGAGCTCTGTGTCATCTGGAAGGTCCTCCTTCTCCACCTTCTTTCTGCGGTAACTAGTAGAAGGCCTAGGTGTGCTAGACTTCTTCTTTTGAAACTCCTACAAAATCCTTCATTCGATTAGATTACAGGCAGGAATCCCACAAAAGAGATTCATATTTCAGTAAAACTGACCTTCCATAACTTTAGAAACTGCAAATTCTGCTTGACGTTTGATGTGATTCTTGGAGGAGCTGGCTCAGAACCCTGTTAATGAAAAGAAATTTACAAATACACAAAAATCGTTAGACGTCAACCTTGAATAAGTTTCTTAGACCAAACCCTCTTCAAAACCGTTTCAACCTACTGAATATACTCGCTCAATCTGATGATATGATTCCTTGAACAAAGGTTTGCATTGTTCAACATAAGATATAAGACACATCGGTATTCCCTGATCATATTCAATTTCAATCCAACTTGGGGGATCACATTCATATTAAAAGAATTATTTATTTGGTTCTCAGGTGAAACATACACTTCTTGGTGTAAAATCTATTATAGGATTCCCCCACATATAAACCTTATTGTTTTCACATCTCCAGCCATGAACATTGATGCAGATAGCTGATATACAGGTGTTAACATGACAAAACAGAATCATACATATGGCGGGGGCACAATGACATAGAGTAACTATTTATAAAAAGGGAAAAAACATACTGTCGAAGCTGTTGTTAATTAAAAAAAAAAAAAAAAGAGACAGAAAAGGTGAGTGCTAATTTCATTGAGACATGATTATACAACTATATCAAGAGGGGGGGGAAGAGACAGGAAATAGAGATTAGGGCAAAGAGAAATAACTAACCTTATTAGGAGAAGATGCAGGCTGGGATTTCTTGCTTTTGGCCATTAGAATAACAACCCTGTAGTTGTTGTAGTGGTGACAAGAAGAGGAAGAAGCACCATATGGAGATGGCACTGTAACTGCTTTCATGGATGAACCCAGTCACTGTGCTTCTTCTTCTTCTTCTTCCTCCTAATTGAATAACAAACTGATCTTGTTGGGGGTCTTGGATTCTGAACAATCTAATCTACATAGAGATAAGAGTAGAAGAAGGCTAGTAGCTGTAGCAGTGGGAGTCAGTTGTGAAACTGAAAGTGTTGAAGGGAGATAAACATGAGGTTATTAGCTGGACAGACAGACTGGACAGGAGGACATCAAATGAGAACCAGAACAAATCTCTCATGTCTCACCCTCTCCATCTCTCTCGAAAGAAAACTTTCATCTCATCTAAATTCACTGTTACGAAGTTGCTGTTTGTTTTTTGTGGTAAGAATTTGTGTTTCGTAATTTTTTTAAAAAAAATGTGTTCATATTAAAAATACTTTCTTAAAAAATATATATTATTTTATATAAAATATTTTAAAAATTAAATATAATTAACCGCACATTAAAACATTTTTTCTTTGCTTTTGGGTTTGTTGTAATTTTTAATAGATTTTATTTTATATATAAACTTGCCATAACCCAGCAAATTGATTTGGGATTTAGATGAGATCTTGGTCAGGTTTTAATTTAAATGGTCAATATTTAGGCTTGTAATTGGTCCAGTGAATTATCATAGATGAGTCTTGATCTCTTTTCATTTTATATTTTTTTAATAAATTCAAAAAATATATAATTAATTTATGAAATTTGGTCTCACATATTTTTCTTATAACTTACATTCTTATGAAATGTTTTTTTTTTTTTTCATTTTTCTATTTGTGATAGCTATATTTATAGCCTACATCCACAAAAACATTTTTTTTTAATTTTTTTATGTGGTTTTCTATGTAGGATATATATATATATATATATATATATATATATATATATATATATATATATATGCATGTGGAATGTTTTTTAACTTTTTCATGTGGGGTTAATATGAGGTTATTTGTCCGCGCGCTGCGCTGATTTTTTTATGTAGGAAACTGATTGATTTTATGCATGTTGTAATTGATTATCTTAATATTTAATTAGTAAAATTGTATTACCTTGATAAATTTAATTTAAAGGACAAAATTGAAACAAATCTAAATTTTAGTATCTAAAAAATTAGAGAATTAAACATAAAATCAGAAATTAAAAGACTGAGGACTGAAATGAAACTAAAATATATAATCACTCTGAATTTGTAAATTTTCCATTTTCAACTTTAAGAGAGGTTTTTTAGAATTGCAATATGAATCTTTCTATATAATTCTTACATGTTTATTTATTCTCTTTGTAATACTAAATTCTTCAAGTTCTTACATCAATTAGTAAAATACTTCAATAAAACTCATTTCAATTCATATCCATATACCTATAATATAAGCTTGCTCATATTAATTTAACAAATCTCCTAATTATTATAAACCCTAACATTCCAACAAGCTAATTATGAAAAATAAATCCTAAGTAATACAATGAAACAAATAATATTAGCTTACATATATATGTAATTAATAAAATCAAGTGATTTAAAATAAAATCAAAATAGCACAAGTACTAATATAGTTAAGATCTCAAACAATATAATTGAATATTTTATTTTAAATCCAAAAATTAAAATTAAAATTCAATTTCGACAGGTGAGATATAAATAAATGAAGAACAAGGGTTCAATATATTCGTCAGAGCTTGCTGAATATTCAAAAGCAAATAGGAATTCACAGTAGCTCTCCCTTGGGACCTGAAAAGCCCCCACTTTAATCAAAGGCATCATCACTACTATGCATGTATGGATGTTTAGCACTTCCCTTGATCACATCGTCGTAACTTGCCGACGTCGATGCTGAATCGGCGTTAGGGTTCAAACCAGCAAGCTGCAAGATATTCTCTATCTCCTTCACCACTTCCCCCATTGTTGGCCTGTCACAGCCATTGTCTTGCACACATTTTAGGGCAACATCCACAAACCTGTCTAGACCTTTTAATGTCGTGTCCGAACCGATGATGGGGTCAAGAAGTTCGCGGAGGTAATACAAATTATTTGCTCTATCCAATGCCATCTTCACCTCTCTCACAACGTACTTTCCTCGTTCTATTGGCCTTCTTCCGGTCAGTAGCTCCAGCATTACCACTCCGAAGCTATAAACATCACTCTTATCTGTCAGCTGCTGGGTCATGTAGTACTCTGGATCCAAATAGCCCTAAGAAAATGCAGTAATTATTATTACAATCAGTTCTATATATCATCCATTCAGGTCATATCAGATGCAGCGTTTCATTCTGTTAAATGCATGAAATAATGGTATTGTGCAGGTGGAGTACTGAGGTTGCGGATGAACTGATCATCGTCCCTTTCACCTGAGTGGTGACATGGCCCTTTTCACTGTCTCCCATAAGCTTGGAGAGTCCGAAATCGGCAACTTTTGCGTTTAAGCTTTCATCTAATAGTATGTTGCTTGATTTTATGTCCCTGTGGATAATGGGAGGGTTGGCAAGTTCATGCAGATAGGCCAAGCCTCTTGCTGCACCAAGGGCCAATTTGAGTCTCCTCACCCAATCAAGCCTGATTCCTGTCCTCCCTGCTTGGATTGGCAAGAGCGAAGGAAAATGAGCGGTGATCCTGACGGCTCAAATTGAAGAAAGAATTGATAGGTCGTAGGAGCAGATGAAAGTACCTGATAGGCTTTCCATGTGACTTCCATTTGACACAAACTCGTTTATGAGCATTTGTTCACCTCTTTCGAAGCAAAAGCTTACCAGGCTTACAACGTTTTTGTGGTGGACTCTGGATAAAAGCTCAATCTCAGTCTTGAATTCCAGGCCGCCCTGCATCGATCCTTGCAGAGCTCGTTTGATGGCAACTAGCTCTCCAGTAGGAAGAACCCCTCTATAAACCTGCAAATGTTATCACGTTTAACTTTGATGTTGTAGTGTAAGAATTCTGACTGACAAAAAACAAGTGTTGTGAACAAGTTCCGAGTAGTTTGAGATTCAGGGTTTTCTTTATTTGAATGTTTATGCGAATAAACTTTATCAGTAAATCATGAAAATGGAGAGATCGAATGCAAATAAAAATCCATTTTCAGAGAGGGAGGGAGAGAGCGAATCGGACTTAACCTTTCCATAACCCCCGGAACCAATGCCATTGGTTTCTGAGAAGTTATTGGTGTATTTTTTGATCTCTTCAAAAGAGAAGCATCTGGCTCCTTTTAATTGAGGAACACCTCCAACACCAAAATCACTGTTTTGTTCAGTTCCGACGATGACACCTCTGCTCTTTTTTTCTGACCATAAGCATAAACCCCAGCACCAAGCAACAGCAACAGAAGGGCAAGGCCACCAGCCGCAGCTCCGACGATGACACCTCTGCTTGATGACTTTTTTGATTCTATAACTCCTCCTGGATGAAAAGGAAGAGGGAGACAATAAGAATCGGAGAAACAGTTGGTTAAGTTTTTCAATTATGAGACTACCTGTGAAATGCAGATACGTATCACCAGCAAAAAAAAAGGGTCCAAATTGCGCTGGAGGCTTGAAAGTCTGGTTGCTGAGCACAAAACCGATTCTTGAAATTGCTGTTCTATTGAAACGGTGTTGGCCAAACAGAAACACTTGCAGATTCAAATCAAGGTACTGGGATGGATCTTTTCTTGGTTGACTGAGATGAACTGAATCCACTGGAAGTTGATGGGACTTGAATGAATACATCAAAGATTTTTCGAGAGCACTGAAGTAAGTGCTGTTTCCAAGGTTTGAGAATGAGGGAGCTCTGAAAACTAGAAGTCCTGTGTATGGAAATGCACATTTACAGTTTGGACTGGAAAGCTGATTAGCAGAGCAGGATGCAGCAACACAGTTATTCGGAGGCATCGCGTAGGAAGAATTGGGTCGGGAGACAGTGCAGTAACTTTCAGTCACTCCTGTTTCCTGACATATTGGGTTGTCTTCGAGCCTGCAAGATTTAACAGACACACAAGATAAAGCTGCTGACTATAAGCATATATCCCGGCAATTTGACTTTCTCATGGTACTAAAATGATCTTGTTTAGCAGTATAATATAGAATAAATCATGAATATGCCTTACATTACACTCACTCCTCCTCCTCCAAGTCTATTTGTGTAGTCTGAAATTTGATTTTTTCTCAAATCAATCAACGCAAGTTGGTTTCCGTGGCCTGTTCCAAGATCGAATGTGCCATTGAGCTGGTTATTTCTTGCATCCCTGTCACCAGAAGTCAAATCTGGTGTCAACCAGCCATGCCATAAACAGTTAAGTATCAATCTAAACCCCTTTTCTGTGAATCCATTGAGGGAAGCAGCTAATTTTCTGTACAGGTTTCCAGACATCAATGAAATGAAATGTTGAACAACTCTATGCTGATGACTCTTACACAGTCTGCAAATTGGAAAGGCTGAAGAAGTCAGCAGGGATCTGTCCTTGAAGGTGTGTATTCTCCATCACCCTGCAATAAGAAGTTAGACACAAATAATTGAGGTGTTGTCAAAGTTGATAATAAAAATGTATTCAGCTATGAAAAGTTTAATGTAGCCATCGCTTGCTCAGAAATGGCTTATTTAAGTAGATATCGCTTGGTCAGATTGGATATTTGGACTCCCAGGTTTTTATGTGTTCAATAAAAATTCAACAGGACTTCGTACCAAGAAAATAAATAAAAATTGAATAGGAAAATAGAACAGAAAGCCACATGTTATATGACAAATTTTAAACAACTATCATACCTAAAAGCTTAAGTTGTTAGGCGAGGCTCCATAATATGATTTATATTATTCTCTAACATACCCTCTCAAGTGAAAGTCTTTGGGGCTTGAAACTTGCACAGATCCACACTACCTTGTGCTTGATTTTTATCAAATAAAATGGGGGTGACAAGATTCGAACTCGTGACCGCTAGGTCAACAAGACTCTGATACATGTTAAAAAACTATCACACCTAAAAGCTTAAGCTGTTAGGTGAGACTACAGAATATGATTTATATTATTCTCTAACACACCATCTCAAGTGAAAGTTCTTTGGGCTTGAAACTTGCACAGATCCACACTACCTTGTGCTTGATTTTTATCAAATATTATAGAGGTGGTGAGATTCGAACTCGTGACTGCTGGGTCAACAAGGCTCTGACACCATGTTAAAGCACTATCACACCTAAAAACCTAAGTTATTAGGTGAGGGTCCAGAATATGATTTATATTATTCTTTAACAACAGTAGGAAATGAAAGAATATACGGCCCAAACATTAAATTCCTAACAAATAAGAAAACTTTGCTCGACTTTCCGGGAGAGAAAACAAATTTGTCAAAGTTTAGGGAGAGCAGATTTAGACTGGGAAGGAAGGCAGAGAACCATACAATGTTGTCAAAGACTGCATGTTTGAAAGCCATGGAGGAAATTCTGTATCATCGAAGCTATTATTGCTCATGTCCCTAAAACAGCAACTTGGTTAGAATACACAAAATTTCATCTCAGAAAGTGATCATATACTAGTAATCATCACGTAAAATCTTACAAATATGTGAGAACATTCATGCCAGTAAGGTTGGGGAGTGGCCCAGTTAAATCATTGTTGGATAAAAACCTGAAATCGGTAACCAGGCAACACTCTTTAACATAAGAAAAATTCTCGTCAGAGATGTTATTGATCGAATACAGCCGGTTATGCTGGGATGTCTCTTCCCTCCATACTTACATCACACTGACACCGGCAAGACTACTGATGCTTGATGGGACAGTTCCTCCGAATGAGTTATTATTAAGGCGCCTGTAACCAATGTAGCATGCACACCACATTACAAAATTTGAGCATCGTGAATCACAGAAGAAAATGAAATTTGATTCTCCAGTTATTCTGATACTTATAGGACCTCTAGAGTCTTCACAAGCCCAAGGGTGGACGGGATGCTGCCTGTCAGCTTCTTGTTATCAAAAAGCCTGCAGAATGGGAGGAAAAGAAAGAGACTATCAAGGAAATCTTAAGTGGACAGATATCAGTGATTATGAATTATGCAATTCCAGAAGAGTCGAACCAATTGTAAGACAATCTTAGGAATCCGAGAAGAGAAAAGAAATGTACAAGTGAACAGGTTTGTGGGTTATTGTGATTTAAGCATATATTCAACCGAAAAAGAGTACACAGCATGTAGCCACATGATCTCTTATCCAGTTTGTGAAATAGTTATATATACCACCATCCAATATCTTAACATTGAATGAAACTACTTGAGGTCTCAGCCTAGCGGAGACAGGGACTTGTTCCTTCCTCTGTGCCTGGGTTCGAGCTTCTATGTTCACGCCTATCACCCCCGCGGTGCTTTACCTGTCCACTAGGCTTGCAGGACATTCAGTGGATTTGGAGATCAGTTGTGGTGTGGGTAAGCTGCCCGGACACCCCGGTTATCAAAAAAAAAAAACAATTGAATGAAACTTACACATGTATGAGTTTCATCTCTGAGCTAAAAAGTTTAGGAGGGATTGTGCCTGAGAGCTGATTCAATCCAAGATGACTGTAAAAAGGTTTTAGAGTATCAACAAACATGGAAACGGAATCAGAATCATTTGTAGTAAGAAAGCAGCAATGAGAAGTATAGCACGAAGAGATCTGACATACAAGTGTTTTGTGTGAACTAGCAGGTCCAGACCAGGTGTGGTTGCTGTGGAGACAGGGATGGTCCCAGTTAGCTTGTTATCAGCAAGATCTAGCCAGTAAAGGCTAGTTAGATTCCCAATTGAAGGGGGGATAGATCCAGTGAAGCTATTCAAATTTAGAGATCTGTAGGCATAAACGACGGCAAATGATGAAAGCATATCACCACAAGCATTTACTGGAAGTTTCAGAATCATGAACAATAGCTGATTCACTGACATTGCGGTAGAGCAAGGAAAGTATTACAAGTTGAAAAGTTCTTACAGATAGGTAATTAGTGGCAGAGATCCTATTGAATCAGGGATAGGACCAGAGAAACTACAGCCATTTAGCATTCTACAATGAAAGGAAACAAAAAAGCAGCATCAGGACCGATACCAGGCAGGACATTTAGCATCAAATTACAGTATGGTGAAATAGAATATCCCCTTACAAGCTTGTTAGTTTCTTCAAATCCCCAATTGCTGAAGGAAGAGGGCCGCTAACGTCCTTGTTGTAGGATAAATCCCTATATAAAGATGCAATTACTAGAAATGTACAGTAGTATTCCTTGCATGGAAATCATCTATCCCTTTATTCAATCATTTTAATCACTCTATATGAAAGCAATCCCTTGCCAGCAGTTATTCCAAGCAATGCCTATCTCGAATATAAAAGCAAGCTCTGAGAGTGAGGCATCAGTACTTAATGTCTTGGATCTGTTAAAGAATAATATAAATTATATTCTGAGACCTCAGCTAATAGCTTAAGCTTTTAGGTGAAATGGTTCCTTAACATGGTATCAGAACCTTGTAGACTCAGCGGTCACAAGTTCGAATATCACCACCTCCATTCTATTTGATAAAAATCAAGCACAAGGTAATGTTGGGTTTTCACTTGAGAGGGTGTGTTAGAGAATAATATAAATCATATTTTAGGATCTCAGCTAACAATTTAAGCTTTTAAGAGATGGTTACGTAATTGAATCATCCTTTAGAAGACTAAAAGTTGATCAATAATTCAAGAACATTAGCTGTAACTTGGATGTTTGGATTCTATTCATCACATTAAAAAGGAAAGGTTACAGAGAAGAATGAAGACATACAGAATCTGCAATTCTCACAGGGACTGGATATCTCCAGACAGTGAACCTTTCAATCCCATGCTCGCCAATGTTCTACAGTTGAGAACTATCGGGTTAGTATTAAAAACTGAAGAAGGAAAAATATGCAAGCCTCGATCAAGCATATCCAGTGGCTCACATGGAGGTCACACGTGAACTGGAGCACAAAATGCCATCCCACGGACTTCCGCAGGGATCAGCGCCCACCCATGTAGGTGGTACATTTCTCCAGGTATCCTTGAGAGCTTTCAGTGCAGTAACTGCATCAGGAGTCAGCGATATTATAAAACAAAATCAATCAATGAATATGAAAATTGTCAATTAAAATGGTATAGATTGAGGATCTATATATGAATAATCATAATAAAAGTTGCAACTTCTTGATTTCCCAGATTAAACAAGACTAATGGACAATTCTGGGGCCTAGCAACACCACTTCAATAATCGTATAAGAGTAGGAAAGCATCCACTCAAGGTGTCATCACCCAATTTCTGGGTTACTCCCTAAAATCAACCCAAGAATAACAAAAATAAAATAAAAGAGGTCGGTGTTGGTAAAAAAATCAATGTGCAAATTTTGGTTGTTTTCGAGAGTCTAATTGTATCTCTTTTGTCCCCAAAAATAGAGGAAAATACAGATTTAAGGCAAAAATAATTTATCATTGGATAAATCTGTGTAAAAATTAAGTCGAGCGACATAATTATATTTTTATGGGTTGATTTGATTTAATCGTCGACCAATTTAAAAGTGTAATTATGTTTGAGAATTAATTTAGGGTCCAATTGAAGGATTTAATTAAGTGCAAGGACTTAATTATACTTTAAGTTGGTCAAATTAATTTTATTAAGGGCTTAATCGATGAAAAATCAAGGTCTGAAGCTTAATTCGGGTTCAATTGAGAAGTTGGAAATTTTCGGAGACTGAATTGAATTTCCCAAGCCAATTGTGCGAAATCAGGGGTCCAATTGAAAACAATTTGAGAGTTTAATGGTCAATTGAGGGTCAAATAGCATAAATTGGAAGCCAGGGACTAAAATAAAAAAGGAGCGCAAATTTAAGGCTAACATTGAATTTTTTGCGGAGACACAATCGCGCAAAATTAAAAGTTTAAAAACAATTAGGGGTGCGATTGAATCAATTACAACTTGAGGGACCAAATTGCATTTTACACTCTCTCCCAAATTTATCACGCGTGGCTGCACTGTTCAGTCACCTGAACAAGTGCAGACACGCCTCTGCCTCTTCACTTTTCAGGTGAAGAGGCAACCCATCGGTGCACGCAATGGGAAACCGAAGGGTTGCCTCTTGCCTATAAATACATGCATGAAAATGCATGCAGGGAGAGGGGAGCAGGGGAGAAAAAAACTGGGCAAAAACAGAGGGAAACCAGAGGAGAAAAACAGAGGGAAAACATAAAAAACGGGGAAGTTCTGGAAATTCATTGAGATCTTTAGCAAATAAAAACAAAGAGAAATCACACGAAACAACACCATCATCTTTATCTTCCTCAGCATCAACTCTCTCTCTCTCCCCAGTTTCACAGCCCGTCTCTCTCTCTAAAACAGCCCCGTCCAGCTCTCTCTCTCTCCACCGTTGGAGACCATTCAACCACCCAACACCTCTCTTATCATCACCGTGAGCTTCCCCTCTATACCAGCAACCTAGCCACACTCTCCGGCGAGGCAGCAGGGACGATGGCAGTAGCAGCGACGTGAACCCGTGGAGTTCGGACGCCTCCTCCGGCCACCACAGGCCACCGTTGACGACGCCACCACCACAGGAATCATCACCTTGACCTCCTCTACCCAACGGTGCTAATAGGTACACCTCTTGTCACACTCGAAAAATCACTGTTGATTGTCTCCTACCTCTCGTCGCCTGCATGCAGTGGGACGTAATTCGTCCCACTGTTCATGCAGGCCAGCTGTTTGTGTTGGGCCGGGCTTCGTGTCCGGCCCACATGCATTGAGGAGGTGGGCTTACAGCCCACCTGGACTGGAGGCCCAGTCCATGAGAGGTGGGCTGATAGCCCACCTAAGCTTTATCCCAGCCCATTAAAATTGGGCTTTGGCCCATTTTGGTTAGCCGGCCCGTTTAGTTGGGCCCGACCCGAATTTTTTATTATTATTATTTAAAAAAATTACAAAAAATTGCATTTAAAAATAAAATAAAAAATATGTTGTTTTCGTGCATACGGCCGGTTTCCAAGATCTTTTCCATCATATTTTTCATAAACAAAATATTTTGCATCTTCCCCATGTTTTAAAACGAAAATTGGATATCGTAACCGGTTTATGATTATCCATTGGAATTTGGCCAAAATATCAAAAATAATTTTAAATAATTTTGTTTTATCTATTAGGGTGTAAATTTACATTGTAAAGTACATCCATGGATAAAAAAAGGGGTTTTTAAACTACGGTGTAAATTTATATTGTAAAGTACATCCGTAGATAATAAAAAGGATTTTTCAGATACGGTGTAAATTTACATTGTAAAATACATCCGTAGATAAAAAAGGTTTGTAGCTGCGATGTAAATTTACATTGTAAAGTACACCCGCAGACACAAAAAAAAATGGTTTTTGAAAATACAATGTAAGAAGTTTGGCTTAGAAAAAAACAATCAAACAACAATGCAGCTTACCTTAGGTAGGGTGCACTGGGGGTGATGCGTCTTCCCCTTGCACAACAAGTCCCCTTACCTAGACTCTCGCAGACCGTTAGGTTCCTAGTAACCTTAATACTAGGTGGCGACTCCTAATAATTATAGTCGTAAATTTTACGACTATAAAGCACCTCATTTTCACCGCGCGCCGTTGTCTCCCCAGAGAGGGATGGCGGGGAGCGAAGCTCGTAAAAAATCGTCGTCGCGACACAAGGCTGGATACTCTTCTGAGTTGGAAAAAGTATATCATAAGAGAGAAATTTAGAAGCAAAATCTAGTGTATCTTAAACCAGAAATTCCCTGACCAAATACCAGCAGAACTGACACTAATATCGAGTTCTGACTCTGGAAATTTGCACAAGCAGGCATGCATAGACACGACAAAATTCAGCTTAATAAGATTATGCAATAAATTGCACAACAAAACTGTTAGAGAATAATATAAATCATATTCTGGCGTACGCGCGCGAAGCACCGGAGCAGATATCCAGTCCACAGTGCCAATGAGTGTGCAGCTACAGTGCAACGCCTGATCTCTTTTAGAGTATTTGATAATACATATTAATTCAACAAAACTCATTTCAACTCATATCCATATACCTATAATATAAGCTTACTCATATTAATTCAACAAATCTCCTAATTATTATAAACCCTAACATTCCAACAAGCTAATTATGAAAAATAAATCCTAAGTAATACAATGAAACAAATAATATTAGCTTACAAATATATGTAATAAAATCAAGTAATTTAAAAAAAAGTTATAATTAAAATAGCACAAGTAATAAAGTAGTTAAGATCTCAAACAATATAATTGAATGTTTTATTTTAAATACAAAAATTAAAATTCAATTTCGACAGGTGAAATATAAATAAATGAAGAACAAGGGCTGCTCTGATCATAACTCGTATGCAACTCTTCAAGTAGTTGCTGAATATTCAAAAGCAAATAAGAATTCACGGTGGCTCTGCCTTGGGACCTGAAAAGCCCCCACTTTAATCAAAGGCATCATCACTATGCATGTATGGATGTTTAGCACTTCCCTTGATTACATCGTCGTAACTTGCCGACGTCGATGCTGAATCGGCGTTAGGGTTCAGACCAGCAAGCTGCAAGATATTCTCTATCTCCTTCACCACTTCCCCCATTGTTGGCCTGTCACAGCCAATGTCTTGCACACATTTTAGGGCAACATCCACAAACTTGTCAAGACCTCTTAATGTCGTGTCCGAACCGAAGATGGGGTCAAGAAGTTCGCGGAGGTAATACAAATTATTTGCTCTTTCCAATGCCATCTTCACCTCTCTCACAACGTACTTTCCTCGTTCTATTGGCCTTCTTCCGGTCAGTAGCTCCAGCATTACGACTCCGAAGCTGTAAACATCACTCTTCCCTGTCAGCTGCTGGGTCTTGTAGTACTCTGGATCCAAATAGCCCTAAGAAAATGCAGTAATTATTACAATCAGTTCTATATATAATCCATTCTGTCATATCAGATGCTGCGTTTCATTCTGTAAAATGAAATAATGGTATTGTGCAGGTGGAGTGAGGTTGCGGAGGAACTGACCATCGTCCCTTTCACCTGAGTGGTGACATGGCCCTTTTCACTGTCTCCCATAAGCTTGGAGAGTCCGAAATCGGCAACTTTTGCGTTTAAGCGTTCATCTAATAGTATGTTGCTTGATTTTATGTCCCTGTGGATAATGGGAGGGTTGGCAAGTTCATGCAGATAGGCCAGGCCTCTTGCTGCACCAAGGGCCAATTTGAGTCTCCTCACCCAATCAAGCCTGATTCCTGTCTTCCCTGCTTGGATTGGAAAGAGCGAAGGAGTTAACGGATTGAAGCAATAAATATCATTTTTATCATAGGATGCTAGCTTGAGAGAGATAATCCTGAAACACAGGACATCTTGTCTGGTATTGGAAGAGGGAAAGATGTGTAAAAAAATGTGTAAGATAGCTAACTCCAAGTGAGTGATCCTGACGGCTCAAATTGAAGAATTGATAGGTCGTAGGATCCGGTGAAAGTACCTGATAGGCTTTCCATGAGACTTCCATTTGACACAAACTCGTATATGAGCATGTGTTCACCTCTTTCAAAGCAAAAGCCTACCAGGCTTACAACGTTTTTGTGGTGAACTCTGGATAAAAGCTCTATCTCAGTCTTGAATTCCAACCCACCCTGCATCGATCCTTGCAGAGCTCGTTTGATGGCAACTAGTTCTCCAGTAGGAAGAACCCCTCTATAAACCTGCAAATGTTATCACGTTTAACTTTGATGTTGTAGTGTAAGAATTCTGACTGACAAAAAACAAGTGTTGTGAACAAGTTCCGAGTAGTTTGAGATTCAGGGTTTTCTTTATTTGAATGTTTATGCGAATAAACTTTATCAGTAAATCATGAAAATGGAGAGATCGAATGCAAATAAAAATCCATTTTCAGAGAGGGAGGGAGAGAGCGAATCGGACTTAACCTTTCCATAACCCCCGGAACCAATGCCATTGGTTTCTGAGAAGTTATTGGTGTATTTTTTGATCTCTTCAAAAGAGAAGCATCTGGCTCCTTTTAATTGAGGAACACCTCCAACACCAAAATCACTGTTTTGTTCAGTTGCTTTTTCTGCTCTCTTTTTCTGACCATAAGCATAAATCCCAGCACCAAGCAATAGCAGCAGAAGGGCAAGGCCACCAGCCGCAGCTCCGATGATGACACCTCTGCTTGATGACTTTTTTGATCCTATAACTCCTCCTGGATGAAAAGAAAGAGGGAGACAATAAGAATCGGAGAAACAGTTGGTTAAGTTTTTCAATTATGAGACTACCTGTGAAATGCAGATACGTATCACCAGCAAAAAAAAAGGGTCCGAATTGCGCTGGGGGCTTGAAAGTCTGGTTGCTGAGCACAAAACCGATTCTTGAAATTGCTGTTCTATTGAAACGGTCTTGGCCAAACGGAAACAGTTGCAGATTCAAATCAAGGTACTGGGATGGATCTTTTCTTGGTTGACTGAGATGAACTGAATCCACTGGAAGTTGATGGGACTTGAATGAATCCATCAAAGATTTTTCGAGAGCACTGAAGTATGAGCTGTTTCCAAGGTTTGAGAATAAAGGAGCTCTGAAAACTAGAAGTCCTGTGTATGGAAATGCACATTTACAGTTTGGACTGGAAAGCTGATTAGCAAGGCAGGATGCAGGAACACAGTTTTTCGGAGGCGTCGCGTAGGAAGAATTGGGTCGGGAGACAGTGCAGTAACTTCTAATCACTCCTGTTTCCTGACATACTGGGTTGTCTTCAAGCCTGCAAAATTTAACAGACACACAAGATAAATCTACTGACTAGAAACATATATCCCGGCAATTTGACTTTCTCATAGTACTAAAATGATCTTGTTTAGCAATATAATATAGCATGAATCTGCCTTACATTACACTCATTCCTTCTCCTCCAAGTCTTTTTGGGTAGTCAGAAATTTGATTTTTTCTTAAATCAATCAACGCAAGTTGGTTTCCGTGGCCTGTTCCAACATCCAATGTGCCATTGAGCTGGTTATTTCTTGCATTCCTGTCACCAGAAGTCAAATGAGGTGTCAACCAGCAATGCCATAAACAGTTAAGTATCAATCTAAACCCATTTTATGTGAATCCATTATGGGAAGCAGCTAATTTTCTGTACAGGTTTCCAGACATCAATGAAATGAAATGTTGAACAACTCTATGCTGATGACTCTTACACAGTCTGCAAATTGGAAAGGCTGAAGAAGTCAGCAGGAATCTGTCCTTGAAGGTGTGTATTTTCCATCACCCTGCAACAAGAAGTTAGAGGTGTTGTCAAATTTCATAATAAAAAGTATCAAGCTTTGAAAAGTTTAATATCGCTTACTCAGAAATGGCTTATTTAAGTAGATATCGCTTACTCAGATTGGATATTTGGACTCCCAGGTGTTTATGTGTTCAATAAAAATTCAATAAGAGAATAGTACAGAAAGCCACATGTTATATGACAGAAGAGCAGGAAATGAAAGAATATACGGTCCAAACATTATGCAGCTGAAAGGTGGAAATGAGAACTCCTAACTAATAGGAAAACTTTGCTTGACTTTCCGGGAGAGAAAACAAATTTGTCATAGTTTAGGGAGAGAAGATTTAGACTGGGAAGGAAGGCAGAGAACCATACAATGTTGTCAAAGACTGCAGGTTTGAAAGCCATGGAGGAAATTCTGTATCATCGAAACTATTATTGCTCATGTCCCTGCAAACAACAACTTGGTCAGAATACACAAAATAGCCACAAAAATAAAAAAAGTTATGCAAGATTTCATCTCAGAAACTGATCGTTGTACTAGTAATCTTCATGTAAAATCTTACAAATAGGTGAGAACATTCATGCCAGTAAGGTTGGGGAGTGGCCCATGTAAATCATTGTTGGATAAAAACCTGAAAATTGGTAACCAGGCAACACTCTTTAACATAAGAAAAAATCCCGTCAGAGAAGCTAATGATCGAATACAGCCGGTTATGATGGAATGTCTCTTCCCTCCATACTTACATCACACTGACACCGGCATGACTACTGATGCTTGATGGGACAGTTCCTCTGAATGAGTTATTATCAAGGCGCCTGTAACCAATACATTACAAAATTTGAGCATCGTGAATCACCGAACAAAATGAATTGATTCTCCAGTTATTCTGATACTTACAGGATCTCCAGAGTCTTCACGAGGCCAAGGGTGGAAGGGATGCTGCCTGTCAGCTTGTTGTTATCAAAAAGCCTGCAGAAAGGAAGGAAAAGAAAAAAACTTTCAAAGAAATCTTAAGTGGACAGATATCAGTGATTCTGAATTATGCAATTCCAGAAGAGTCAAGCCAATTGTAAGACAATCTTAAGAATCCGAGAAGAGAAAAGAAATGTACAAGTGAACAGTTTTGGGGGTTATTGTGATTTAAGCATATATTCAACCGAAAAAGAGTACACAGCATGTAGCCACATGATCTCTTATCCAGTTTGTGAAATAGTTATATACACCACCATCCAATATCTTAACAATTGAATGAAACTTCTTGAGGTCTCGGCCTAGCGGAGGCAGGGACTTGTTCCTTCCTCTGTGTCTAGGTTCGAGCTTTTATGTTCATGCATGTCACCCCTGCAGTGCCTTACCTGTTCACTGGACTTGCAGGATGTTCAGTGAGTTCGAGGATTAGTTGTGGTGTGCGTAGGCTGTCCCGGACACTCCGGTTATCAAAAAAAAAAAATTGAATGAAACTTACACATGTATGAGTTTCATTTCTGAGCTAAAAAGTTTAGGAGGGATTGTGCCTGAGAGCTGATTCAATCCAAGATGACTGTAAATAGGTTTTAGAGTATCAACAAACATGGAAACGGAATCAGAATAATTTGTAGTAAGAAAGCATCAATGAGAAGTATAGCACAAAGAGATCTGACATACAAGTGTTTTGTGTGAACTAGCAGGTCCAGACCAGGTGTAGTTGCTGTGGAGACAGGGATGGTCCCAGTTAGCCTGTTATCAGCAAGATCTAGCCAGTAAAGGCTAGTTAGATTCCCAATTGAAGGGGGAATAGGTCCAGTGAAGCCATTCGAATTCAGAGATCTGCAGGCATAAACGACGGGAAATGATGAAAGCATATCACAACAAGCATTTATTGGAAGATGGTAGTTTCAGAATCATGAACAATAGCCGATTCAATGACATTGCGGTAGAGCAAGGAAAGTATTACAAGTTGAAAAGTTCTTACAGATAGGAAATTAGTGGCAAAGATCCTATTGAATCAGGGATCGAACCAGAGAAACTACAGCCAACCAGTATTCTACAATGAAAGGAAACAAAAAAGCAGCATCAAGACCGATACCAGGAAAGACATTTAGCATCAAATTGCAGTATGGTGAAATAGAATATATCCTCTTACAAGTTTGTTAGTTTCTTCAAATCCCCAATTGCTGAAGGAAGAGGGCCGCTCAAGTCCTTGTTGTAGGATAAATCCCTATACAAAGATGCAATTACTAGAAATGTACAATAGTATTCCTTGCATGGAAATCATCTATCTCTTTATTCAATCATTTTAATCACTCTATATGAAAGCAATCCCTTGCCAGCAGTTATTCCAAGCAATGCCTATCTCGAATGTAAAAGCAAGCTCTGAGAGTGAGGCATCAGTACTTAATGTCTTGGATCTGTTAAAGAATAATATAAATTATATTCTGAGATCTCAGCTAATAGCTTAAGCTTTTAGGTGAAATGGTTCCTTAACATGGTATCAGAACCTTGTAGACTCATCGGTCACAAGTTCGAATATCACCACCTCCATTCTATTTGATAAAAATCAAGCACAAGGTAATGTTGGGTTTTCACTTGAGAGGGTGTGTTATAGAATAATATAAATCATATTCTAGGATCTCAGCTAACAATTTAAGCTTTTAAGAGATGGTTACTTAATTGAATCATCCTTTAGAAGATTAAAAGTTGATCAATAATTCAAGAACATTAGCTGTAACTTGGATGTTTGGATTCTATTCATCACATTAAAAAGGAAAGGTTACAGAGAAGAATGAAGACATACAGAATCTGCAATTCTGACAAGGACTGGATATCTCCAGACAGTGAACCTTTCAATCCCATGCTCGCCAATGTTCTACAGTTGAGATTTATCGGGTTAGTATTAAAAACTGAAGCAAGAAAAATATGGAAGCCTCGATCAAGCATATCCAGTGGCTCACATGGAGGTCACACGTGAACTGGAGCACAAAATGCCATCCCACCGACTTCCGCAGGGATCAGCGCCCACCCAAGTAGGTGGTACATTTTTCCAGGTATCCTTGAGAGCTTTCAGTGCAGTAACTACATCAGGAGTCAGCGATATTATAAAACAAATCAATCAATCAATGTGAGAATTGTCAATTAACATGGTATAGATTGAGGATCTATATATGAATAATTATAATAAAAGTTGCAACTTCTTGATATCCCAGATTAAACAAGACTAATGGACAATTCAGGGGCCTAGCAACACCACTTCAATAATCGTATAAGAGTAGGAAATCATCCAATGAAGGTTGGATACTCTTCTGAGTTGGAAAAAGTATATCATAAGACAGAAATTTAGAAGCAAAATCTAGTGTATCTTAAACCAGAAATTCCCTGACCAAATACCAACAGAACTGACACTAACATCGAGTCCTGACTCTGGAAATTTGCACAAGCAGGCATGCATAGACACAACAAAATTCAGCTTAATAAGATTATGCAATAAATTGCACAACAAACTGTTAGATAATACTATAAATCATATTTTGGGGCCTCATCTAAAAGCTTAAAATTTTAAGTGAGATGGTTTTTTAATATGGTATCAGAGCCTTGTGTCCCAGCGGTCACGAGTTCGAATCTCACCACCCCCATTTTATTTGATAAAAATCAAGCACATGGCAATGTGGGACTGTACAAGTTTCAAGCCCAAAGGGCTTTCACTTGAGGGGGTGTGTTAGAGAATAATATAAATTATATTCTAGGCCTCATCTAAAAGCTTAAGTTTTTAGGTGAAATAGTTCCTTAACAAAAACAAACAAACAAACATCTGTGAATTAACAGAGGTGGAATCTGGAATCCTGAGTCTATATTAACAAACATCTGCACACTATCTGTTAGACATGAGCAATCGATACTAATATATTTGGATCCATTTCGAAAATATACAAGAAAGGTGGACTTAACTAAGTGATTCTCCAGAACAAGAACACAGGAAGATAATAATCTGCAGAGAACTTACAATCAGCCTCATCAGTCACTGCTGGTATGGCACATACTTGAATCAAAGCAACAACCAGAAACACAAGATTTCTAGGACCCATTTCGCAAGAAACCCTCAGAGAAGCTCTTTGTGTTCAGTCAATTTGTAATGTTGAGAAACCGAAAAAACATGCAGTACCAGCACTTGAATCTCACAAGTAAAAGCAACTTGAACTGCTGGCAACTTAGCCTTGTAAATCTTTCTTTCACCAAACCAAACCAAAACCTGTTATCTTCTCCATGTCAAGAGGACTTGTCGTCCAAAGTTGTCCATTTCGTACGATGATCATAAGTTTAGGGATACAATACGTTCAGACTCCTCACCAAACAGCACTGAATTAAACTGGAAAGGAGCACCTTGGAGTTGGAGGCTGGCACACCACTAAAATGGATGTCAATATCAAAAAAATTCAAAATTTGACACAATAAAGATAAATAAAATGATGGAACCAACCACGTCCAGCTAAGTGGGGGTGGGTTGTGGTATTAAATTCTACTGAAGAAAATAGGCCACACGCATTTAATAGATATCTGTACATAGCATGCATGAGATAGCCCGGTAAAGACGATATTAATATCAGCAAAATGGCTCCATGATAGCATTTTTATTCTACCATATAGTATATATACTTTGGTAAAATGTATAAGATAACATATAGTATTTATTATAATTATAATGTTGTTGCTGTAAACAAGTTTTCTTCCAATTTTGTAGGAGCAAAAGGGGTCATCATTATCTTCATATGTCCTCCTCAAGGAAGTAATCATGAGCGCTCCATAGGAAGAACTGATGACTTTTTAGAAGACATTTAAAGACGTTGTCATTGCGTTTTAAAAATATTTTTAAAAAAATTAAAAAAAAATTATTTTTATTTTTAATCTTTACTTTAAATTCAATTTTTTGGTGTTCTTAAAACATTTTCATGTGATGATATCAAAAATAATTTTTCAAAAATAAATAAAAAAATTATTTTAATATATTTCTGAATAAAAATTACTTTAAAACATTTATTTTCCACTAACTCGGCCGCGGAGATCCCTATCTCAATAGTCATGACCTTTATTTTCCACTAACTCGGCTGCGGAGAACTTGTCCTGGAGTTATGTTCATCCAAATAAAGTTTTGAGTGTTTCACACTCAAGACATCAAAAGTCTTCATGTGGAAAGAAAGGTGGAGCTTGTAGGCACTATCATTGGACACTCATTTGTTCGACGTGAGGACCATGTGCTATCTCCAACACTAGAGACGATCTTAAATAATTTAGTAATCATTCTATAATCTGGTTGAAATTATTTTTGAAAATAATTTTTGTTTAAAAATATATTAAAATAATATTTTTTAATTTTAAAAAATCTAATTTTAAAAAATCATTAGTACCAAAGTTATTAATTTCGTGCTGTTCCGGCCGGAACGTGCCATACCAGTAAGAAAACCGGGACGAAACGACGTCGTTTTCGCCATAGTTTTCATTCCGGTCCGTTCCGGAAATTCCAGCCGGAACGTCCCGGTTCCGTTCCGAGATCAAAATAAAAAAAAATCAGAAACAGAAAAGAAAAGAAGAACTCAACCCATAAATTATATATTAGTAAAAATAAAAAATCAAAATCAAGAGATAAAGCAGTGTTGTTCGGTATGAGTGTAGGAAGAGGTAGTGAGAATACGTTACTTGCCATTAATCAATGGAATTTGGAGGGATTTTTTTGGTTTATGAAGAAGAAGAACTTTGAAAAAGAGAGGTATTACGGAGTGGAGGAGAGAGAGTCTCGAGAGAGAGAAAAATGGAGGGAGGGAGGGAGATCAAAGAAAGAAACAGAGGCTATGGAATTTGGAGGGATTTTTTGGTTTATAAAGAAGAAGAACTTTGAAAGAGAAAGGTATTACAGAGTGGAGGCGAGAGAGAGTCGAGAGATAGAAAAATGGAGGGAGGGAGGGAGATCAAAGAAAGAAAGAGAGGTTGTGGATCTAAGTCTGACTAAGCCGGATCTAAGCCAAGCAAGAAGAGACTGATAGATTTCTTTTTTCTTTTTTTTTTTAGAAAAGAAATTTTATTAAGTCAGAAAAAGAGGGCGAGAGATTTTAATGACGAGAATGAGCTCGGTGGAAATGACCATCTATTGAAATGTCTAGTTGATGATTTTCTTTATATTTCACCTCAAGATCAAGATCCTTATTTTTATATTAATGATGTAGAGGATGTTTGATTTATATTTCTTTTATTTTAGAACATTTTACCTTCATAATATTTTGGAATTTTAGAGATGTTTCTAATTTTGAGATTATGTTTGTTTGACTTTGTGTTTGTATTGTATAATTTAAAGTTAATTTATCTTGAATTTTAATTATACTTGTTAAATTAATATTTTATTTTTTTTCATATATATATATATATATATATGAACAGTACGACACCGAAACGGCACATCGAAACGCTCCGAAACTGGAACGTTCCGTTCCAATCGAAAAACCAGAACGGCGACCGGAACAGCGACCAGAACGGTATTGACAACTTTGATTAGTACATCAAAATGATCTAAAACATAAAAAAATTAATCTAAAATAAAAAATAAAAATAAATTTTTTTTAATTTTTTTTAAAATACTTTCCAAACACAACACAACACAACGATGGATAGTCCAATTATGAGATTTGTTATAAGAAAATTTTGCGTGCAACAAGGCCATGTCGCACTATTTCGGCTAGTCTTCCACCATCCAGTTTCCAAGATTGTGGTTAGCCACCTCTATCTCCATCTATTTAAAGATAATAATTGTTTATTTTGAATATTTTTAAAAATGTTTTTTTATTTAAAAATATATCAAAATAATTTCTATTTTATTTTTTAAAAAATATTTTTAACATCAAAGAAAATGACTTAAAAATATTAAAAAAATTAATTTAAAATAAAATATAAAGTTACTCATAAACAACATACACACAATCTTTATTTTTTATTATAATTATTATTATATTTTTACCTACAGATCTACAGATTATACGTTACAAAACACTAAAAAAATCAGAAAAGAATCGTTTGTTTTGGTGGATAAAATGCCATAATTTATTTCAATTTCCAACCACAATAAATCAAGTTTTAGAATTTGGAATTTATAAACACATTTTCAAATTGTTTTCTCCTGGAAACACGTGTTAAAGGGCATTTCTAATGGAAGAGCCAGATAAAAAAAGTAGTTTTATTTTTATATCTTTTCTCCCCTGATTTTGCAGCTCTAAAAGGATAGCCGAATGAAGAGCTAGCCAAAAATATTAATATTAATATTAAATTTATTAAAATACAAGTGAGTTGTTAAATTAATTTTTTGACAGGAGCATCACGCTAGTACGGTTGCAATCTTGAAGAAGAAGAAGGAGGAGAAATGGAAAACACAAAAAGTGATGGAAAAGAAGAAGAAGAGAGTGTAGTGTTGGAAATTCCACTAGGAGACGCAGCAGAGACATTCAACTTAGAGAAAGCAGTATGCAGCCATGGCTTATTCATGATGTCTCCCAACCATTGGGACCCTCTTTCCCGAACATTCTCTCGACCTTTGCGTCTCTCTCTATCTGATTCTGATCCTCAAGTCTCCACTCCGACTACTTCACTCTTTGTCTCCATCTCTCACCTTCCTCACCTCCCTCGCTCTCTAAGCGTCCGCGTTTATGGCACGCGGCGCCTCTCTCCGAAGCATCAAGAATCACTGGTGGCTCAGGAGGTGAGGATGCTGAGGTTGTCGGAAACAGATGAAAGGAATGCAAGAGAGTTTAGAAAGATGGCAGAGGCGGCAGCCACGGAGGAGAATTGTTCTTTGTTGGCAGATTCTGGTGGGAGAGTGTTCAGGTCTCCCACTTTGTTTGAGGATATGGTGAAGTGCATTCTTCTCTGTAATTGCCAGTAATACTCTCCACTCTATCTTTTCTTTTATTAACGATTGTAGAGTCCTTTCCCCTTGTCTTTGGCGTGCCTTTGTTTTGTTTGATAAAATGTCCCTGAGAGCAATATGATGGTTTCCTCTCTCTCTCTCTCTCTCTCTGAACAGATGGCCGAGGACTTTGAGCATGGCTAGAGCACTTTGTGAGTTACAGTTTGAACTGCAGTGTAAATCATCTGGTGTGTTTGCTTCTCAAGCTGCGAATGCAACTGTCAAGAATGAATGTAACGACACTGCTCATAATTTTATACCAAACACGCCTGCTGGTAAAGAGTCCAAGAGAAATATCAGAGCATCTAAAGTTTCAAAAAATTTAGCAAGCAAGTTTGTGGAAACAAAAACCCTCTTGGAAGCTGATGCTAAGTTGAACACAGACAGTGCCCATACTGGAAGAGAAATTTCCATGCCAAGTTTGTCGCTAGAGAGGGTAGAAGATGATTCATGTGAAAGATGCAGTTCACGTCATGGGTCTGATGCCGGTGCGCCTGATAGTCTTCAATCTCAGAATGGAATACAACCTGGTGTGAACAAGATGATTGGTAATTTCCCCAGTCCTAGAGAACTAGCAAATCTTGATGAAAGTTTTCTGGCCAAGCGCTGCAATCTTGGCTACCGAGCAATTCGAATCATAAAACTTGCCCAGAGTGTTGTAGAAGGGAGGATTCCGCTAAGAGAAGTTGAAGAAAGTTGTGCTCATGGAGCAAGCTCTTCTAGGTATAACAAGTTGGCTGATCAGTTTAGAAAGATAGATGGATTTGGTCCTTTCACATGCGCAAATGTGCTTATGTGCATGGGATTTTATCATATCATTCCAACTGATTCTGAGACAGTGAGACATCTAAAACAGGTTAGCTTTTGTTTCTAATCCAATGCTCTGTCAACTGTTGAAGATATGCTTCCAAATTCCCATAGCTGTCAATACAGGTGCAGGCCAAAAAATCCACCATTCAAACAGTTCATAGGGATGCTGAAGTGATATACGGAAAATATGCGCCCTTCCAGTTCCTAGCATACTGGTAATTATGGAGTGTGCTGAAGTTTTAATTGTTCAAAGTCAATATCATACTCACGTGATTTTCTATGTTCAGGGCAGAATTATGGCACTTCTATGAGAAAAGATTTGGGAAGCTAAGTGAAATGCCACCATCTGATTATAAACTTATTACTGCCAGCAATATGAGAAGTAAAGGTGGTCGTAAAAATAAGAAGACTAAAAGATGCTAATGGAAAGCGCCCTTACCTGAAGTTAATTAAGAAAGTAAGTGAAAATTTATGCTTATTGTATGTGCTTATGAAAGGTGTTATGTGCTTGCTGACTTTCACATCCTTATATATGATCACACAACCAATGCATACTGTGGCTCTTTGAAAACTTTTCTGTCACCACATTCAAATATCTTCTGATTTATGATATTATTTTAAGCTAATTTTATAAATTTATTTAATTAAGTTTTTACTTGATTTTGTAGGTTTAGCATTGTAATCCCTTGTATTGATTACATTATAGTCCTTATTTTTTAAAATTTATTTATAATAAAGTCACAATTGATTAATCATCTCATTCTATTTCTAATAAATAATCCCCATGTATGTGACACATTAGACTCCTAATAATTTGGCCAAAATATAATTTATAATTCTAAATAAAACAAGATTAAATTAATTATAAAAAATTATTAACAGTTCAACAACTGATTGATTTATATTTAAAGATCAAATACAATGTCTAGTAAACTAGTCATGATCCTTCAAATATCAAGAAAGTTATAAGTGGTATAATTTAGCCTTTTAGTAACTAGTTTGTCATTGTAATTATTATACTTTCATAAAAATATATTTTTATTTAGATATTATAGCATAGAGTATATTTTCTTTGTTAAACCATTTTCATTCTCGACCATAGCTGTCAGTTTCCCTTCGGTTGACGTTTCGTTTTTTCTATTGGTACGGAATGTTTCGGTTTTGGAGCGTTTCGGTGCGTCATTTCGGGTTGTACTGTTCATATATAATTAATTAATTATATATATAAAAAAATCAAAATATTAATTTAAGAAACACAATTCAAATTCAAGATAAATTAACTTAAAATTATATAATACAAACACAAAGTCAAACAAACATAATATCAAAATTAGAAACATCTCTAAAAATTATATATTATTTAGTTCATCACAACTATAGATAAACACGAAAAATAATTATCTAATTTTTTTTTTTAAATTGTTTTTTTATGAAGGTGTCAGGGGTGTTTCAATTTATTTTTTTGATGACAAAAAGAAAAAAAAATAATTATAATTTTTATTTTTTATAAAATCAAAGTTTACGCAATAATTTTATTTTTTTATAATATATATTTTTTAATTTTATTGTTTTGATTTTGGTTTTCTAATTTTTAATATATCTAAGTAAACAATATATATATATATATATATATATATATATATATATAATGAGAAGGAATTGACCTGCGGAGCAAAAGCAATTCATAAAGAATTGCATTTAAAATTTAATTTGACGGGCTGGGGGTTGTCCCACAAGCGGGAATGCCGAATGAATATTTTTTCCGGATCGAAACGGAACAGCTGGCATATTCCCAGCGCATTTCGGCTGGAATTTGGCCGGAATTTCCGGTACGGGCCGGAATAAAAACTTGGGTAAAAACCACGCCGTTTTGCCTCGTTTTTTTGAATGGTACGGGGCGTTTCGGCCGGAACAAAACGAAACGGACATCTATGTTCTCGACACTATAGTTATTGATTCTTTGAATAAGATTTGAACTTGGCCAAGAATTTAACAATAAATACTATTTAAAAATTGATGAAATATTTTTCTAACTTATCTAGGACCATGAATTCTCTCTTAATTACTCAAATATCTTTATATAGTTTATGTCACATCCAATATATATATGTGTGTGTGTGTGTCTGTTTTTGTTACCCTTGATTAGGACAATGTGTGGTGATAATCAAAGTATAACACTCCATATATAAGATAACTCAACAAGTTTAAGGATTATTTACACAATTATCACGTGTATCTTTCCATAAACATATATGATCTTTTCATATATAAATCTCTTGCAGGTCAATTTAGTGTGCATGTTATTTGACAAACACATGCATATCAATTTCATTTATTTCTTATATTTTAGTTTATGAGAGCAATTGTTTTCTTTCATAAAAGGACATAATATGCACAAATCTTGACGGCTCTAATTAATATTCAATCTTAATATAACATTGACCAGGAACATTTAGTAACAATGTTTTGATGCAATATAAATCTCATAATTATAATAATTTTATAATTTTCTATGCAAGACATTTTTATTGAATGGACTTTATCTCTGCTATACTTCCATTAATCAAATATTAGTTTCATTGATCGAATATAACTGAATATTAAAGATAAGAAAAACTTGTATTAACAATAAATATATTTTATTTGAGTAAAATCAGTGTAACCTGCCAATTAGTTATAAGGTATATTCATTAACACTATTTTGACAAGCATGCTATTGATTTGTAAGTGGTAAAAGAGTCATTATTCTATTTCTGTCATACTCGATTTCTCAAAAGATTGCTCCTTTTTTTTTCATTTCTAAATGTCAGAACTCTTACGGACCATAATTAACCTGATTTTTTTTCAGTTCTGTTTAGAAGAACTTCGGAACATAGGTGTTACGTTTTGCCAGATGGGTTGTTAGGTTCAGTTTATACGCGTCCAGGCGCACACTTCTACTCTCAAAGCTCTACTGGTTAACGAGTCCTCATGGGAAGGTTGTCACATGCAGGGGCTCACCGGCGTACTTAAAAGATTCATCGTTAAATGGTGAGTTTTACCCCCAGGCAGCACAGACTGATGCAGATCTGGAGAGTCGGAAAGCATCTGGATCAGTTGTGTTGATGCCATCATCAGGCTCCGATCAGCCAGAGATAAAGCTGCTGTATCCCCTACTCCCTGGAGAAAAAGGTTCCCCCAATCTTCCAAAAATGTATATTTCTCTTATTGCACAGTTTTCTCATATTTTGTAGGTTGTTCTGCGAGTGATTATGATTATTTAAAAGATAAAGGGTAAATAAATTCTCCATTAGACTCAATTACTAGATAGTATAATGATTACATAAACAATGACTCCGTTTTAGAACACGCAAGTATTATTGCGAATAAATAATGACAGAACTCGAAGAAGTAGCACTCTGACTTATCTGGCTGTAGCTAATAAACTCGACTCATGAGATCGGCATGTTTCTCGACGACGATAAATCTACACTCGGTGACTGCTCTCATGACTCGGAATCAACACTGACGCAAGTAGGGTTGCAAGGGTAAGGGCAATCGATTTTCTCGAAAGCACTTCGGTCATAGAACCAGTCTCCAACTGCCTTTCCCATTTTCTGCAGTTAAGAAGCACCCCACAAAGGATCAGTAAAAATGCAGCAGTGATCAAAAACAGTAAGGAAACTGAAGTTATGGTGTTCATTACCGCATTGCCCACGACGGGGGATTTATCGGCTAACCACGTAGATACCGACCCAGATTGGCAGTGAGCGTAGCAGGAATTTATCCACAATCCTCTCGATGAAGTTCCGAGTCCAATATTCACTGCTTTCAGGAACTGTGTCCTGTAATCTGAAAATAAAAAGTTTTCTGTTGACACCAAGCTGATAAACTTGACTTCACTTCCCCCCATCATCACAAACAAAGAACTTAACTAAACCCGACTCAAATTTGGTCATTAATAAAGGAACAAAAGTTCTGGGAATTACTCTGAACAGTTTGGAGTTGAGTGGCCGAGCATTTTTTCAAGTCGAGCTTGCAGTTCTTCCATTCTTTTTTGGAATCGACGGCGGTCGGTGCGAGGATGTTCTTTATCTGAATGAATTCGAAAAGGATGCAAGATCAGAGAAGATACAGGGGGAATGTAAAAGGTTAATACAAATTAAGCTGCAATTTTCAGAAATTTGCTAACCTGCCAGGAATCATAGGCTGAGTTGATTACAAAAAGGGGCGTTCGCATGGTCTGCGCCACATATTGTGGGAAGAAACACTGCAACAACAGCAAGTTTTGGTTAGACCGAAGAAGACAAAGTGAAGAGAATCAACAAGTCAATACCAGAATAGTCTTCCTTACCAATTCTGGTCTCATTTTTGAAGTGCATGACGCAGGCAAATTCTTTGCTGATCCCTGCAGAAAAAAGATGGAGAAAGAGAATCAAAAGATGTTGCCATGACCAAAATCAAGTCTTAGCAAATCAAATTCACAGGTTAACAACAAGGGAAGGAAAAGAAATCAAGTTTAAGTGATTATCAAAAGATAGAGAGTTACATGGGTTCTAACAACTTGACCGAAGAACGATTCGATTCGAGACCCTCCAGAGATGTCTGTGCTGTAAGGAACAATGATGGTGACAGTGATGATTTAGAAAGTTTCTGCAACTCAACAAAGGGAGATAGATTCGATTAAATGAGCTTACCCGTGGATGAAATAGCCAGCATCAGAAACACATTTTACTCTAGCACTTGCAGGCAGGAGAGAACGGAATTTATCACAATGCAAAATAGCAGCCAATCCACCAGCAGAGCATCCAGAAAGAATAGCCTGTCATTTACAAGTCCCACCATGTTAAACGATTAAATGAGAGTAAACAAGTTGCAGAGGTCATTAAAAGGAGGCATACATTTCGAGCATTTTTCATTCCTTTCGCCAATAGATCATCAACCACAGCCTGCCAGATCCTTTCTCCCCTGAAGTAAAGCTTGGTTTTCTGGTCCAGCAAAACAGATACAGCAACTTCAGGATTTTTAAACTGTAAGAAAATCTTTCAAGCTCAAAGGAAACTCCAAGTAGCTTACCGGATCAACAGCTGCCACATCACCAGTAAATGATGAACCATCACAGTATCTGATCTTGATTCTATTCCAGTTATAGAAATCTAAACCGTCCAAACAGAGCACAGTTACTTAAGCACACTACTTGGAAAAAAACCTAAAACCAGTAAATGTTGAGCCCTACCAGGATTAGCTGCTTGCTTGCTGCCTAGTATGCCGGAGAACCCCATTGTCTTCTCCATTTTCGACGATGAACCCTTGTAAGTGTCCCTCCGGGAAACACAAGACTCGACACTCTCACACCATCCTCCTCCCTGAACCCCAGATCACCAGAAGAAATGTTATAAGCAGGCCAAATCCATGCAACTATCGCTATAATCAATCAAGTTTATCCAGGCATTACTCCATAGTATAGCCGGCATGAAAGCAGCTCGAGGAGAAGAAGAACTAACTAACCTCCATGTGAACCAACCAGCTGTCAATCCCAGAACCAGATCCTCTCTCAAAGTGGTAACCTGGTGGGCTCCCATCTAAGCAAACTGCAAATTATATCACAGTGACAACAGATTAGAGAAAAACTGAATTATATTTACCAGCACAAAATATATTTATCAGCAAAGAAGCTAAAGCTGCTCACCAGCTCCTCTAGCAGCAGCAGTCTGGACAATAGTGAGGGGAATGCTAGCTCCTTCTGTCTTGAGCAATGTCAGTACGCAAACGACAAGACACAGCCACTTGCCTGAACTTGAACCATCCATCCTGCTTGCTGTAAGAAACTATGTGATCTCAATATTGAAGTTCAAATCGGAGAATATTGATATTTCAAAGAAATGGATAGAGCTCGGGACAGAGTATATAGGGAAGAGAAGTTCTATCCTAGTACATGTGAAGGAACAGGAGAGCTTGGGTCACAAAAAGAGTGGTGTACATTCACAGAACTTTCCCCTCATGACCATCATTGCCACCTGTTTTAGATAATGCTGGCAGCTGTAAGCATGGAATTGTGATTGGAAATGTTATGGCACTTGCATGCTTTTCTTAAATAAAAAAATAGAAAAACAGTAATTCAATATTCTGTTTTTAATTTTTAAAAATTTCAAACACAAACCAAAGCTCGTTACATTTACAAAAGGCATCTTTACACCTTAGTTTTTTTTGTTTTTTTTAAATATATATATATATAATTTCTAACATTTTAAAAAGAAAAAACACAGATTACAATTTCAAAAACTACCATGATAAAATACTATTATTTGTGGGAAACCTTGAATAAAATGTATAGAGTTTGACAGAATGACAGGTATTTTTGAGGTAGATTTCTGTGAAACAATGGATGGCCGAATGGAGATCGTCTCTTTCCATGGTTCATACGCTTTCATCGAAGTCATTTTCTTCGCTCCTTGTCATTGGTTTTGATTATTTATTTGTTTATTTGTTTTTATGTGTGGGTGGTGGGTTTCCTTTTTGAATTATTGTACTACAAGATTTCTAGCTGTTGGCCATATATATATTTAAGAGCCTGTGTCTGTCGGTGGTCTTTATAGGTGGCTGCCTTTTGTTTATTCTCTGCTTTTGCTAGTTTTGTTCTTCAACCATATCCCGAGGGCTCAACTAGTTAAGATGCTGGACCGACGATTCAAAATTGTTAACAAACCCTCTTTTTTTTTATCAGCATACAGTATACGGTAAGCGGTAAGAGTTTTGAATTAAGATATTTGTTTCTCAATAATCTTAGATTTGAATCCTGTGATTATTAATATAATGATTACTGGAAGCTTACATGATTATTAACTTTAAAATATATAGAATTAATCGAAGTGCATATAAATTAGCATGAATGTCCATGTGGATAAAAAAAAATTATACAAACAGTTCAAAATTGTTAACAAACACTAAAAGTCTTGGATGTTTACACAAGATATATGCTATCTTTACTTTCTTAGATTTCTTTGTGAATTTACCATTCTAGATTTTTCTATATTTTTATTCTAACTATTATACTTGATTTTTCTATCTTTTTATTCTCACTATTATACTTTTTTCTTCTTTCAGCAGTTGAATCCTTTTAGACCCAAATTAAAGAACAAATTATTTAAATTTATTAGTCAAATATAAGATTGAAAGAAGTAAAAAAAACAGCCAAAATGAGTTTTGGATTAATAATTCTCATGAAAAGTTTAATTTATCATCTCACTTTAATTATACAATTTGGTTTTAATATAATGTTCAATTTTAATATTTATAATCTCCAGTTTGATAGGGGAAAAGATACAATAGAGAGTTGTTCTTCATGTTGTTTCAAGCCATAAAATAGTTGTTCTAGATGTCAACAAGTTTCATGTAATGATAAGAGTTTGATGATAGTCGTTTAGAATTTCAATGTTGAATGATTGAAAATCTTGATGCATTACTTCCAACACTACCATGAAATTTGGTTTTTGGTTGCCCACATGCATTGCACATGCCAACTTATTTTACTTATCTATTTGCCACAATTTTCATGTCTTAATTTTAATTTTGACTGTTAATTGAACTTTATTTTATTTTGAGAAATCAAATATCATTCGAGACATGAAAATTTCTCTCAAGATTACAACATCCTCGTATAAGGCAACCAAAAAAACTAGAAATAATAAAATTTTATAGCATCAAATTGAAAAGAAAATTTGATGGATAGAAATTAAAAAAGAACATAAACTTCCCACTTATTGTTCAAATAAATCCTGAATTTTAGCTTAAAAAAATTAAATATTTCTTTAAGCTTTAAATTCGGTCATTGGACTTATGATTACTTAAAATCAATGGAATTTATTTTTTCCCTATTACACCAAGTATTAAATGAGTGATGAAACATTTCATTGTTATCTTGAAATCTCTATATGCAAACATGAAAGATAAATAACCAATGTCAATCACAAATCAAAGCATTGTTAAAGGATTGAATAAGAAGAAGAAAATTAGGGGATCAAAGATTCAAAATTCAAATGGACAGGTGAACACTTTATGGAATTAATGGTGATTTTTCTCATATGCTTTAGTGAAATACTAAGCATATTTAGATTTTTATTTAATAAGTTTGTATATGAATGTTGCATTCTAGTTATAATTTCAAGTTAATTTCAAATTTAAGAAAAGAAAGATTCGATATTATAAATGTGTTTTGTAGTATCAAATAGTTTTTAATGATGGAATGAAAAGATAATATTTTCACTTAATAAAATTAATTTAAAAATAAATAAATTGATAAATTATGGAAAAAAAGTATTAATTTCAATTAAAGAATAAAACTTCAACTTGCTCTCCCTAGTTAGAAGTAAGATATATATGTAAATGCAAAACATTTACCTCAATTGTTTTTTTTCATTTTAAATGTTTTTTTTATTTTTCTTGAAGGTTAGATTTAGGGGATAAATACATTTGATCACACCAATACAATTTATCAATATAACATTTAATGGAAAGAAATTTAAAGATAAATTATAATAATCTCTCATGAAATTATATAAGCAATCTCAAAGATTAATTAATACAAAAGAGTTAAACAAAATAATTAAAATAAATAAGAAAGAGTATAGTAAAGAAAAATATAATTTTAAAAAAAATCAAATTAATTAAAAAGAAAAGGTTAAATGATGTTACATGCCAAGCCAAACATGAAAAACCTAAATTTTGTAGACCTTAAAACCTAAATTTTAACCTAATTTTACCTAAACATTTCTAAAACAATCATAGAAACCCAAAAAAAAAAACATTTTGACACTAAAACAACCTCTAACCAATGTAAAAAGTTAAATATCAAGCTAAACAAAATCATCATGGGCCTTGATCTTTTTTTTTTACACTACTTTTAGTGAACCTTCCTCTATAATACAAATTTATTGACACTAAGACCATCCTTTTACGGCAAAAAAAAAAAAACCATTAAAACCTTTTTCTCTCCTTTTCTTTTCCAATAACATTCTCTCAATCATCTCTCAATATTCAAGGGGTAAAAAATGATAAATAAGCAATGAAGTTTAGGACTAAAAAAGTGACATCCTTAAATAAATATAATCGAATATGATTAAATTTTAAACTTTAAGCACCATTTTAAATTTTTTTTTATCATTTTTTAAAATGAAATTGAAAGGGTGATTTTTTTGGTTAATTTTATTCTTTGTTCATCCAATTTTCCTGAACTATAACCTAAAGGTATAATTCATAATATTTATTTTTATTTTAATGATAAGCATATAAAGCAAAACAAATCATAATATAAAAAATAATGTCAATATAACTCATAAGAAAGAATTTACAAAGAAATTAAGTTTGGTGACTGCTTTGGAAACAATTCAGCAACTTTAAGAGAATTATGAACAATTAAGTGACATCAACTTTAAAAGAATTATGAACAATTAAGTGATCAAGCTAGATGATGAACAATGCTGCTATAATCAATTACTGTTTCATTTTAGTTTGTATTGTTAATCCATTTTATATATATATACTGACACATATATCTAAACACCAAATTTTTTTTTAAAAAATAAACTCATCTTTATTTCTAATTAAAAGAATGATTGTTTCAAAATCAAAGTTACTAAATTCTTTTAAAAAATAGATCAATTTTGTTTTGTCCTTATTTCCTATTTATATAATTAAAATGTTCAAAAAGTATGTAATAAATTTCTTAAATTACTATATTTAAAACTATTAAACAAATTAATTAATATTGATTATCAATTTAAGCTTTCTACAAGTCTATTTGCATTCTTAAAAAATCAAAAATAGTTATGGTGTTTAAGAGTTTATTTTTATATCAAAACTCATAAATATTTTATCAAGGCTTGACAGTGAAGAAGAATATAGAAAGAGGACAAAATATAACAATTATGTTTGGGAATAAAAGAAAACATGAGATCCTTGCTTCTCAAAACAATTCAAAGAACATTGCAATGAAAATATGATTGTCCAATTATTGTTGTAAAAGAACTTAAACCTCAAAAAATAACAATATAAGACTAAACATGATTAATGTAATACCAATCGAAAAGGTTTTTCAAGACAACTATTATTAGCAAACTAGGATTCAAAGATATCTATAAATAGCCATTAAGAAATTAATGACAAAACACCATAAAGCCAAACATCTAAATACCAATGGTTGTCCATTACATTAATATTTTTTTATTTTGTGGTCTTAAAGGGTCATTTAAAGTATATATTGAATTCTCAACCATGTATTATAAATATTTTATGTTAAGTTTAAATTAAAAGAGTTTAACTTAGTCTTTTACCTTTCATTTATTATTGTATGTTTATGTTAATGGTGAACTAATATCCCTTGAGATTTTATATCTAAAATATTTAATTAATCTATATATTTTGCATTGGTTGTTGAATTACATTTATATCTTTTTGGAATGGTGGGCAAATAAAAGTTATATCCCTTTAATTTTATACAATAAAATGTAAGCATAAAGTATCATTTATGTATTTATGTAAGTGTGTGTAATGGATATCCTTATTGTTGAAATGAGAAGAAAATTATATTAATAATATGAAACATAATGTTGAAGATGAGGATGATTTTGTAAGTGGCTCTTATAGTAATGATGATGAGGATGATAATCTTTTCAATTTCAATTCAAAATTTGATTTTTTTAATATTGTTTTATCAATTAAAAAGAAGGAATAAGATAGATTATTGAGATTTTGACCCAAAAAAAATATATTTTTCTTGATTTGATGAGAAAACATAACATGATGAATTTGGTGTTGGATTTGAATTGTCGATAGGTTTTTGAATTTTAAGAATAATTTGATAAAAATAAAAAAATGTTTGTGGACATTAAAGTAAAATAAAAAAAAATCAAATCTAGTAGAGTTAAACTATAAACTATTTTAAATTATAACATAGTTTTTTTTAATTTAATAAATTAGACCATATCAATTTTTGTAACATATTAAATCATAAATGCTCAATATGATCACCTAAATTCTTATTATAAATATTATATATGTAATCGACATCAAAGCTACTTATGAATGCAAAGTTGTGTTGTAGAAAAAACTAAGCTTGAGTCCTAATTTGATTGTCTTATATTATCCTCAAATCATGTAACAAAAATATGACAACACTAGGAATAAAACAATGAAGATTTTTATTGTTAAAATATACATCTTTATATGTAAGTAAGATCATAGTCATTTCAAAAAAAAAAAATGATCTCACACTCTTTTATATAGAAACTCTAAGTGTTTATTTATATTTTTTACATTCTCTTATTTTCTCCTCTCCACTTTTAGCTTCAATTGATTTTTTTACTCCTTAACCAAATCTGAGTCTTTTCTCTCCTATCATATTATTTCCTTAAAACTTATTTTATTTTCACGTTTTTAACTCATAACCTCATATAATTTATTTGTCTCCTCGACTTTGCTTTTTCTTTTCAGCTTTAATTGGTTTTGTTTAAGCTTTTGAAGCAATTTTTTGTCAACTTTTTTCTCAAACAATATTGTATAAAATTAATAATTGATAACATTTTAAGATAAAACATGTTTGACTAACCACTTCTACACATATTCTTTCATGGTAACAACAACATCACATTGTAGTATTAATATTTCAACTTCATTGTTCTTTTTTAAATTCAACTAGTCTTTATAAACTTGTTTAGGTGACAATGATTCAAGTGTGTATATCCTTTCATCCTTTTCAAGAGAATAACCATTATTAAATCCATCATGTTTGGTTTTCCTATCAAATTGTCAAAGTCTCGATAACATTAAATAACTATTATGCATAAAACCATCACAAAACCTATCCTTTTAATTTCCAGTCAAAAAAGAAATCAAAACATTTGTGACATCTAATATGAAATAAATTCCTTTTATTACTCCTTTAAAAATTTCATAACAACTTTATAATAAATAGTCTTTAAGAACTTTTTATCTTTATCTTTTAACCTTTAAAGCCTGAAATTTTTATTTTTATTCCTACCTAATGTTTTGCACCCTTAACATTTGTTTTTTTTTTTTACAATTTAACATTTTTTTTACCTTTATGATTAGGACTATTATGTAAATCAACTATCATAGTCTCCTATCTATCTTTTTTGTTCAAAATCTTCTCAAATTTTAAGTTAACATATCCAACTTCCTTTCCATACTCTCATTACCCTTTAGTGATAGACCAATTTACTTGACAATTTAATTTCTAAAAGTAAACAGTAGTAACAAAGAAAAAAAATATTTCCATACTCCTTTACATGCTTACTCTCAAATTAATCTTTTTTTCTCTCATCTTTCATAAACATTTTATAGATTCTTCACTTGGATATACTCATTATATCTTTTACTTCTCAATCCCTAACTTTCAATTCTTCAATGTAACTAGTATAATAATCAAATAAGTCAATTAACCAAAGCAACAAATTTTAATTAATTATTGACTCAAGAAACAAACATTTAACTGAAAACTAGTAAATTGATGAAACTATAAATGTGATTTTTGTGAGTGACAATGCAAAATTCATACGAGATATATGACAATACAAAGACACAAATAAAATTAAAGAATCAAGAAAATCAAGAAACTAAAGATTTTTTATACTAAACCCGAAAACTAAAAGAATAATATTGACCCAATAAAATTTCAAGAACCAAATCAAAATAACCCAAATGTTAATTTCTTTCCCTTTTAAACTTTCATCCAAATCACCAAATTTCAATTTATTTTCCTTTTTAGTTTTTTATTATTCAGCAAACTTAAAATAATTCAAGAGATAATTTTTTTATATATACTTTTAAAGTAGGATCAAATCACACAAAATAAAACTTCAAGGACCAAAATAAATTATAGAATAATGTTTTGTGTGTATGTGAACAGTATCGACTCCATAATATTCATCCCACATTTAGTTTTTTTATCTGATAATAATATACATTTTACCTCATAAAAACCCTTTAGATTGATAAACTAACACTTTAGCAACATCCATTATGAAGAATTAATGAAAGTTTTCTGCATAAGGATATAATTAAATAAAAATTTCATATTGATAAACTAACACTTTAGCAACATCCATGTGCCTTGATCTTTATATTTTGCTATTTATATGGTATGTTAAAACATATCATTCTCCCATTCTTTTTTAAAAAAATTATAATACAAACTACATTGTTGTGATCGATGACCTCCACTAAACCAGCTTTATATGTAACCATTGAGCTATAACACGCATTTGATAATAAAACTATTAATTTTTTTTTTTCAACTTATAATCTTTTGAACATGAAATATTTTACTTTATCTAAAATTTGAATACATAATTTTTATTCTCTTATGCGTTTGACTTTTGAGATATAACATATAGCTAATAACAAAATGATTAAATAAATATTTTAACGTCACACCTTGTTTCTTTTAGTTCTTAGAGGGTGTTTGGGATCCAAAATAAGTGTTTTTAAAAACATTTGATTTTTTTCTTAAAATTATTTTCTTATGTATTCTTAGATCATTTCAAAGTATTAATGTCAAAAATAAAAATAAAAAATATTTTTTTAATGAAAAATTCATTAAAACAATCATACAATTCACAACTCTTTGAATGTTAGTCAAAAGTGAAGCGTAGGGCAATATTTAAAAAGCCACGTGGAAAACCTTAAAGCGGTAGCACGAATGAAATAGTTTGTATTTGTAATTTGGAATTTTAACTATATTCATTCATCCCCATAGTTTAGATTTAAAGAGGTTACTTGCTCATGCGTTGCGCTGGACTTTTTTCTATATAAGTAACTGATTGATTTTGTGTGTGTTGTAATTAGTTACCTTAATATTTAATTAGTAAAATTGTTATAGATAAAATCTGTTAGAAATGAGTTTTTTCTTTTTGCCTACAAGGAACATTGTAATTGAAACGCAGGGGGAGTAACTCATATTTTTTCATTATAGACTTGGGCAAATCTGTCTACCCATTTTGTTTATGTGTTGCCTCGTAATTTTTTTTGTTTACGTAATATTATATCTAACATATTATACATAAAAATATTGTAAAAGTATTTTTTTTAACCAAAACAAACTATAATATAAAAATTAAAATTTTCTAAGAAATACAGCCTAAACAAAAGAGGAAATAATTAGAATTAAAAACCAAAATTAAGAGTGCATACATATAAACATGGACAAAAATAGAAACTATTTAGAAATATATCTAAGAAATAAAATATTTAAAATAAAAATTAAAAGTATATGGGCCGAGATGAAAACAAAATATGTAAATAATTTAAATGGAAGGATTAAATAAAAAAAAGTGTTGTAAGGAAAAAATAAATAATTCTTTTATTTCTTGATTTAGTTTCGAACCCTTTATTTTTTTAATAATTTTTGATATAATTCTAAATAATTTGTTAATATTTATGTATCTATACTCTTAGTTTTGACTTTTAATTTTTATTAGAATTTATTTTTGTATTAAATGTAGCTTTGGTTAAAAAAAAGAGTAAGTTCACCTTTGGTGGTGTGAAATGAAAGTAAAACTCTCTCTTATACATACATAGTTAATCTTCAATTGTTAGTTACTTATTATATTTTTTAAGACGTTAATATTAAACAAATATTAGAATATATAACTATTTTTAAGAGAAAAAACCTTTAAAATAATCTCATTATTTTAAATGTATTATTTATAATAAAATAAATATATTAAAAAACTAAATAATTGAAAGTCTTGTAGATTGATTATTTAATATTAAACAAATATTAGAATATATAACTATTTTTAAGAGAAAAAACCTTTAAAATAATCTCATTATTTTAAATGTATTATTTATAATAAAATAAATATATTAAAAAACTAAATAATTGAAAGTCTTGTAGATTGATTATTTCGCTCTAATGTATAGCATTATTAAAAAAATCAAGAATCATTATCATTTTTTGACATGTTATAATTTTTTTTAAACACTTAATTAATTATATATATATATATAATTATTTTTAAGAGAAAAATCCTTAAAAATAATCAACATCATTATTTTAAGCGATTTTCCATAATAAAATGAATATATAAAAACATAATATACAATTATTATTATTATTATTATTGTAAATAATTTTGCCATAGTAAGAACCAAAAGTTTTATAGGCCGATTATTTTGCTCGGATATATAGTATTATAAAAACAATTAAGACAATTAACATATTTTTGCGTGTTAAAATTTTTGTTTAAGGCTATGGTGAAGTGGAGGGCAATTGGCTCATATATTTTTTTCATTGTAAATAAATTGCCCCAATTTTTCTACCTGTTTCGTCTACATGTAACTTCGTATATTTTTATTATGTAATATTAGATATGAAACATCATACATAAAAAAAAACAGCAGAAGTTAACCTCTGAGAAAAATAACATCAACTAATTAATTATTTCGATTATTATTATCATTGTTATTATCATGATTGTTTTATTGTTACAATTATTGTAGCTGTCATTATAAATAATTCATATTCTAATTTTTATTGTTCATATTATCGATGACACCATAACTATTGTTAGAAAAAAAAATTTATTTTATTTTATAAGATTTATTCCTCATATTTTTATATTAAAAATATTTTAGAACACCAATTTAAAAAAAAATCAAAAGAACCTGGGTAATTTATTTTTGTATTTTTTTAATGATAATGATTATTTTAAGGTGCTAATATTAAATAAATATCAAAATCTATAATTAGTCACATATATTTATAAACAACAAAAACTTACAAATAATCATTATCATTATTTTAAATGTCTTATTTATAATAATTAGAAATTTCAACACCTAACAATGTTAACAAAAAAAAATTAAAAAAATAAAATAAATGACAACAAAATTAAATATTATTAGATTTAAAAAAATTATTTGACTTGAAGAATAAATAAAAATAAAAAATAAAAAACAGAGAAAAAAATAATAAATATCAATTTTCAAATGATCACCAACATAAATTAAGATTTAAACATTAAATAAAAAAACAACCTTAATAACAATCAAAATAATAAAAATTGAAAACAAAAACTAAGAGCATGTACATATAAACATAGAAAGAAATAGAAACCTTTTAAGAAAAATATATAAAAAATAAAAGAATTAAAATAAAATCCAAGATTAAAAGTATAAGGGCCGAAATAAAAAAACACATATATAATAAATTTTATTTAAATAACAATTAAAACTGTAGTGTTTTGAAATCTTTAAAAAGGAAAATACATGAATGCCTTTAGTGGCTTAGAATTAGGTTAAGGGTGTTGTAGTAATTGTACAAGATAGTAAATATAAATAGAAAAGAAAAGAAAAGAAAAAAAGAAGTAATCTGAAAATTTGAGAGAGAGACTCGGGAAGAGAGAAAGAAAGAAGAAGAAGAAGAAGAGAAAAGAGGGAAAGAGAAGAGGAGGAGAAAAGAAGAAGGAGAAATAGTTGTTAAGGTAATGTGTATGTTTTAATATGTATAAATGTGGTTATTAGTTACGATTTTCGCTTGTATTGATTGTTAGGGTTTGAGAATTTTATTTGGGTTTGATTGATGAATTAAGAGAGATGTTAAGGGTTGAATGTGTTGGGTAATGGTTTAATTAGTTTGATTGTAGATGATTTTGAAGTTATTGATGTGTTTGGTGTAAGAAAATATTGATAAATGGTGAAATAATATTGAGAAATTTCGAAAATCCCCTGCTGGAATTCTGGGTTGAGGTTGAAGATGATGAAAATTCATTTTGGTCCTTTTTGTGAAAATTACAGTTTAGTCCCTGAACTTTGGAAAAATTACAGTTTGGTCCTTGGAGTAAAATTGGAGATTCTTGACAGAATTGAGGTTGAATTATGGGGAAAGTTTCAGTATTGTTATGAAATTATGAGGAGTTCAATTGGTCACTCAATTTGGTAAAATTACAATTTGACCCTAAAAATATGAGAAAAATTCAGAATGGTCCCTATGTGAAATAATAGCATTTCAGAATGGTTTGATGGATAATTGAAGCTTATTCGATGAATTATTATCAAATTTATGAGTTATGTATTTGGAATTAGATTTCGGAAGAAACCTTTGTTTTAGGTTTTTGCGAAAAATGGATAGTTTGATTTAAAAACACATAGGATTATGAGTTGAACTCTTAGATATGTTATTAAAGGTATTTTACTTCTTTTGAGTCATTTTTTAGTATATCTTCTTTTATATATTCAGATAATCCCGATATTCAACCTGCGGGACATCAGTAAGATTTCGTCAACATTCTGCTTTTGAACCTTGTTTGCTTTTGAGTCAGGTGAGTGGATAATATTTAATATGCATGAAAAATAGTATAAATATTTGAATTTGCTAGTATGAATTGGATTATGCTTTTTGATAATATATATACCTTGATTACTATTCTTGATACGATAAAGCATAATCAATTGTTGAATATACATTCTTGATATGAGCCTATATTTGTTTGTGAATTGATAGCTCCTCATTTGATTGATACCATGAGTTGAGCCTTGAGATATGAATATGTTTGTTTGATTATAAGATATACCTATGATATGCCAGTCAGAATACCCATGCTAACAGGGTAGTGTTAGCCTTTGTGCACATCGTATCTGAATTTCTAGTTGGTCGGGGGAGTCACCAACCTGTGTGGACTGATCATCCCACAGTACGAAGCCTCATGCTCATTGCATTTTGATTTTCTGACGAGCTTTACCTATTAAATTCTTGTTACGACCTATTTGAGAAACTTCTTGTAAGAACTTCGAGCTGATTTGATATTATACTTCTCTTTGTTGTATTATCTCGTATGTGTATATTAGATGTTATCTACTCACTGAGTTGTTGAACTCACCCTCATTATTCATTATTTTCAGGGTCGTAACTTGCTAGCAGGTCATTTTTGTCCTACTCTTGGAACCTGCTATTTTGGTTGTAATTGATACTTTTGTTCATATGTCTAGTTAGTGCTCCACAATTATAACAATATGTAATCAACTCTTGTATATAGACAATTGAATTATTTTATAAAGTTTACTTTGTTATTTCCGCTGCATTGAACTTTGAAATTGAATGATAAGTTTGTGTGTAAGTTTAGGTTCGCATAAGTGTGGAACCTTGGAGGACCATGCCTATGTGCCGGTCACGGATCCGGGAATCGGGTCGTGACAAAAACAAATCTAAACTTTGGTACCGATAAAAATAAAAAATTTAACACAAAACCAGAATTTAAAAAACCAAGAACCGAAATGAAATTAAAATATTTAATCAATTTGAATTGAAGAATAAAATTGAAACAAATCAAAAACTTTGATGCCGATAATATTAACGATTTCAAACCATCGAGAAATTAAAAGTCTAAGAACCAAAATGAAACTACAAGATATAATCAGTTTCAATTGAAGGACAAAATTGAAACCAGTCAAAACTTATATAATTGAAATAAGAATCATATAAGACAATCAAAAGATCAGGGGCTACAATGAAAACCCAATAAACAGCGAGGTCCAACGTGCACTTTCACACGCAGGAGAGAGAAACGGGGAAAACTCTTCAACTGACGACCGACACGTCTTTAACCACCTTGGAATCCCATTTGCTGCATTAGAGTAAGAGAACCTAACTGAGAATAATTCTATACGGCAGTTGGGCATTTTTACACGCCGAAAAATGCCATGCGCCCCGTCCAAAATTTGCGTTAGCGCAGAAACGAATGGCGCATCTAGCAACGCGCCAACTCTTTGATTTTGTCTTATATAGGGTATTTACGTATTTGACTATTTAAAAAAAAGTGCAACGACTCTACTGACCCCGGAGTTTACTGTTTCATTTTATCTTATGTAGGGGTATATTTGTATTTAACTATTTAAAAAATATGTGCAATAACCTTAATTCCCCCGGCGGTTCCTATGCATTTTTGTCTTATGTATGAATATTATGGTTATTTTACTATGCACAGGAATGCAAAAAATCAAAAATACCCCCGGATCCAAGACTAAAAAACACAGTAAACAGAGGGCCAAAATAGTAATTTCACTATTTCAATTCACAATGCCTCTAAGTCTAGATGAACAATGAAAACTCCAACCTCTTTTAGCTATTGTATAGTGTGTACTCAGTTTTACATCAAACTAATAAAACAACCTTAAAAAATTTGCGAGAGCATGTTGCTTCCTCGACTTAAATACCACCACTTGTTATTTGATTAATTATTCATTTGTCAGCACTAACCCACCCCACCATACTAGAAATGAATTGTATTTGTATTTTGTGAGTGCTTGTCTAAAAGAGATCAAAGTTTTCAATAGCTAATAGCTAAAAGAGATCGCGGTTTTCAACATTAATGAACAGTGATAATGTTGAAAACCCCAACCTCTTTCGACTCACTGTTCATTAATGTTGAAACCCCAACCTCTTTCGGCTCGCTGTTCATTAATGTTGAAAACCCAACCTCTTTTAGATATTGTATAATATAATCATTGTACTTCCAATTTCTGGTCACTTTTATGGCCATAATTTCAGGGTTTACACCTACCCTCCCTAGGGCTCTTGGTTACAATTGCCCAATAGCTGAGGTTAAGCCACTATGGTCTCTTCTAAAGTTTGTTCCTATGATTTCGATTTTTGGCCATGTTTCTCTCAACGGTATAATAACATTTTAAAAAATCATAGTGCAAAACTCTCATTTGATTTCAAAAAGCATAACCTAAAAACCCCAAGCCTGACCACATATGTTGTCAAAATGTTAAAAGGATAAAAAGTAACCGAATAAACTCCCCTTGCTAAATGAAACTTGTTCACCTCAAGAATGAGAATTTCGATAGCAGACAATAAATGACAGTCTCTCCTAAATCCTTTGCCAAAAACTTTCTTTTTCTTTTTTGAACTTTGAGACTATAATATAAACAAACTGATTTTTTATACCCAAAACTAGAAGAAAAAAATAACTTAAATGACAAAAATCAATATTTGACAAAAAAAAAAAAAACCATCATTATTTCCCTAACATCAATTTGTAGTCTCTTTTGCTTTTAAATTTTTTATATAAAAATATGAAAAAGTTTTAGTAAAATCAAGTAAGAATATATTCCGGAGATCTCGAGAATCCTAGATCAAGTTTACACGAACAAATAAATTAAATAGAAAACATAATTAAGCAATACAAAAAATCAGCTCGGAGTAAATACCGAGTGCCGTTGGATCTTCCTCAACAGTAAATCAGTAGATCTTCGTCCTTTTCCATGAAGAATTCGCATGTGTAACTGCAAAAGTTCCATAGCTCTGACATGTAATTATAAAGTTTCTCACTTCATTAGTAAGCAATAGTAAACAATTCCATCCAAATTAAACCTTCACAGGACCATATTATCAAGGCAACACAACTGAGCCAGAATTATGTTCACAAAAACTGCACACAAGAAATGGCTAATATAAATTATGAACAAATCCATAACACAAGTGCAATATCATTTCCTTGAGCTTTTCAAGGCACGTGCTAGACAAGCTCAATTAACATTTTGAGTCCTCAAACCAAAATGGTGAGCTATTAACTGAACCGATAAAGGAGTTTTATGATTCAAGCAGTGTTTTAAAGAATTTGGAATAAAGGCTTTCTCCAATTGGTGCACCTTCAGCTTTTATTCCCTCGAAACTTTTGGAGCAAAAGGTACATTTCCTGAAGAGGCCATTGAAGCTTAGTTTCAGAATAAACTACAATTTTCTAAATGGGAATGATTAGGAGGTGGGTCCAAATAAATTCAAAAGAAGCATAAATTCTAAAAGATACTGAAGCAGGCGCACACGCAGAAAAGAATAGCAAAGTAGAGAGTAAGGTGTTTAGTGGCAACCTTTCACCTCAGCCTCTCTCTCCCAGACACCTGACGACCACCACCTGTTTAGCATCTTCCATATACCTGAATATGCCAATATTTACGGTGTAGCTTGAAAACACAAATTCCTTGCAGGTGTTTACTTTCAGGGACATGTTCAATAAGGGGTTCAGCATTTAGAACTTTCTTTTAACTCTACATATCACTATCTCAAGAATGTGATCCTCAGAATAAAACACTGAAACCTATTACATTTCTGTTCTGTAAGGAGATTTCAAAGAGAGAAAAATTTTGGAAACATTGTTTGGCTCATCCTCAGTCCTTAGCAACCAAAAGATTAAACATTAAAAAAGATTGCAAAACTAAATATTTCTACTTTGTTTTTAAATTTCCATTAACTTCTTTTTTTCTTTTTTATTTGTACCCACATCTATTAGATCTAGGAATTACAAACCAACATCCCATTGAATCATGTATTTACCCACCCGTGCTAGAACTTGAATGAGATGGTAAATCAAAGAAAAACTAAGCAGCTCGAATTGAAAGCAACAGGTACGGAAGCGGCCGGTCAGCCCAATTTTCCATTCGTCCACAAATTTTGAGAATCACACCGCACAAGGCAATCGCTAGAATACAATCAAGTTCCACCAGCTCACAAAAAATATGATAATATTGATTTCCTAACCAGATTTCACACGCTTGGTAGCTTTAAACAAAGCTTTGGCTTTTCAAAAATTAAATAAAAATAATAAGAGTTTTCTAACCTAAAATCGTGAATTAAGCTAAAATCCACCAAACAAGTAGAGCTTATTTCAATTTGATTTGATTCAACCAAAAGAAACGCAAGATCTATATTTGTTTATTTTCTGTAGGTACAAGAAATAAATTAAAGATTTATAAAAATAAAAATAATAAGAGAAAACCTGAGATCCGATTGAAATAATAAAACATGCTTTAGAGATCCAGCTTCTTTGGCGGCGGCTTCTGCTTCACCGCCGTCTCCGATTCAGTTGATGCAAGGCGGGATCCAATTCGCTGTTTTTTGTTATTTCTTTTTCTTTTTCTATAACAAACCAACAATGTCAGGCCATCTGGCAATCAAATCGCCGCCGAATCAGTTCCCGACCTGCACCAAGCGAATCAGAGACCGCCGGTAACTAAATCGTGTCTCCTTCTCTGATCGGTTTTCACTTTTCACACATAAACAAAAACACGCTAACTATTTCTGATTTATTATTATTTCAAATTTACAGACTGCTCGTTTAGAGTAGTGGGTAGGTGCTGGAATGGGATGAGGGTTATTTATAGACGGTACAGACAAACGTTGTTTAGACACGTGTCCCTTACCGTCCCCGTCAGTGAGGCGGCAACCATCAACGAATCATACGCATATAGCCTTGGCTTTCATGAAAATTGCGCTATATGCCATTCTTTCAGTCTCCCGCTGAGTGTCGGCGTCCAACGCTACAGTAAATGCACGTGCGCGTGATCTTCAGCTACAACGTGGACTGTCGCTGGATGCATGAGAATACTTAAAAATATTTAACTGCTATATTCTCTTTTCTGTTTCAAATTAATATAAAATATAAAAATTAACAGTTTCCGTACCAATTATATATTAACTACGCATCCCAAATTACTCATTCCATGAGAACTTAACAAAATCAAATTTGATGAAGGAGGGCATACGGAGCATTTATATATATATATATATATATATATAAACGTTGTCAATACCGTTTCGGTTTTTTTATTGATTAAGAATACTTTGGTTTTTTGGAGCGTTTCGGTGCGCCTTTCTAGAATTATACTATTCATATATAATTAATTAATTAATTATGAAAAAACTTCAAAGGAAAAAGAAATTAAATATAATTTTTATTTTTATAAATCAAAGTTGACATCAATTTTATTTTTTTATAGTATATATTTTTTTAATTTTTATTGTTTTGATTTTGGTTCATATATATATATATATATATATATATATATATATATATATATATATACACACGGTTCATTTGTGTCCATGGGTGGATGGTTCGGTTTGTCACATTGTTAAGCACTTTGTCATCCTAAACAATACGAGACAAAGCAATGTGTATATAAATATAAAGCACGAAACAACATTGTAAATTACTTACCTGAACGAGGTCAGTGAAATCAAAGTGTTGATATAAAATTAATTAATTATATATATAAAAAAATTAAAATATTAATTTAATAAACATAATTTAAATTCAAGGTAATTTAATATATATATATATATATATATATTGATATTGTAATTTATATATATAATAAAATATTGTATTGTTTGTGTATATATATATATATATATATATATATATATATATATATATATAATTAAATACATTAATTCAAAAAAATAGTTCAAATCCAAAATTAAAATTATTTAGAAATATGTAATTTAATCTAAAAAAAGACAATAAAATGATAAAATGATATTTCTGAACAAAATTATGAGCATGTATAATATTACGAGAATGTCATTATCAATCTTGCAAGGTCATTACATTCTCTGATTGCTTTGAAATTTGAAAATAATATATATAAATATGTCAAGACACATAAAATTTCATCTCAATCTAACGGTCAAATTAAAAGATATGATTGATATTATAAAATTATTTATTATTTTAAAAAACACTATTTGGCCGAAACGGAACGGCCGAAACGTTTCCGGAAACGTTTCGGTCGGTATTTGGCCGGAAAATCCGGAACGACTCGGAATTTAAACCGAGATAAAAACGACGTTGTTTTGTCTCGTTTTTTTATTTAGTATGAAACGTTTCGACCATTTCGAACGAAACGGAACTATTTGGGATAACTATGATATATATATATATATATATATATATATATATATATATATATATATATATATATATATATATATATATATATAATTTTATTAAATAAAAATATTATAATATTCATTTTATGAAATTATATCTTGAGCATGGTTGTCAAAATCACGATTTTGACACGACACGGAAAGGATTTCTGAAACTCGAATCGTAAGATCGGATCGTAAAATTGTAAGATCGTACCTGAATTTGTCCGTAAAAAAATCGTAAAATCACAGCTAAAATCGTGTAAGCAAAAAAATCGTAAAATCGTAAGTAAAATATTTCTGAATACAATACATCATAATTATGGACATAAAACTTCATTAGTTAAAGTTCATTCATGATTTAAAATAACTTCAAAATACATTACAAAACAATTATGTCCATGAAATTTCATAAAATAAAAACTTACAAATTTAAAACAAATCTTCAGCTGGCGTACAATGTAAACTAAAACCAGCCTCAGTTTCATCCCCCTCACTATGTCCACGACTTGCATCAATAGCATCTCTATCAAAATGATTATTAGTACTACCACTGGTGCTAACACCGATATTGCTAGTACTAGATCGAACTCCAACAATATTTAACCCTAAACTCCTTGAATTAGAAGTTTCAAAATCAACTTCAGTGGCTGGGGTACTTATCTCAACACCATTAAAAGTTTCTTCATCACTATCGTCTTCTTTTCCATTTGTTCTTCGTGTTGCACTATCAATAGCCTGAAGTAAATTAATGTTCGATGAACCACCATGTTCTCTTTCAGTCACTCATTCATCATTAGATGGGAGATCATCTATACCTTCATCGAAATCAATAACTTGCCTTTTGCCTTTATCATTCATTTTTAAATTACAGATCACAAAAACCAAGTCATTCATTTTTTTCTGTTGTAGATGATTTATTCGTTTCATATGAACCTATAAAAAAATATTCACAATTGATAACATATAAGATTCCTATCAAATATAAAAACAATAATTTTATACTTAAAAAAAAAAAAACTTACCATCTCGAATGCACTCCAGTTACGCTCACATCCAGATGAACTACAAGTCAAGCTTAGAACTCGAATTGCAAGATTTTGTAGCTCTGGACATTCATCCCCATAAGAAGCCCACCATCTAGCTGGAGTTTTTTTTATCCCTTGCTATTACGGCAGCCTCAATACCAATAACCCTTTTGCTTCCGTGAATATATCAAGTTGTAGATCAACTTTAGTCTTTTCTTCTTTATTAGGCACCATCCGATTTAAGCAGTCATATACTCCATATTTAATGTTGTCGTACTGTCTATAATCAGTAGTATAATGATAATGAGGATTTAAAAAATAAGCAAATGCATACAAAGGTCTGTGAAGTTGAAGTTCCCATCTTGCATTAATAATATCCCATGGTATATAATTACAAAACAAAATAAAAAATTAGGATATTAACATCAACATTAAATAGCATAAGAAAAAAAATAGTTATATTAAATAAATAATTGACATAAAATATAATTTGCACCTTTTTTGCACACAACCAAAATTCACTTGTATTTTTTCTTTCGCTTCAATCATTGCTCTATATATAAAACCCATGGTCAGTGTCTCATCTGAATCAACTAATCGAAAAACTTTTATAAGAGGATATGCTGCCTTAATGTAATCAGAGACATCATGCCAAAACTTGCTGTCCAAAACATAATTTTGAATCTGCTGCCCTTCACTTTTTGAATACCTACTTGACCTCCATTGGACGGAAGTGAACATTGTCATTAATTGAATCTTACAATCATTCAAACATCCAAGAGTCAAGTATGCTGTGGCAAATCGAGTGGCAGCAGGCCTGATTAAATCCTTTTCTTTTGTGAAGTGTCTCAGCATGGAAATAAGAAGAGTTCTTGAATATATGTATGTGGTGATTCACCTCCCCTTACCAATAGTTACTTCATGCACCTCTAGTTTCTTCTCAAAATCTTCCAAAATCAAATCAATACAATGAGCAGCGCATGGTGTCCAATACAAGTATTTCTTTTTTCCATCAATAAATGCCTCGTTGCCTTATAATTCGCAGCATTATCAGTAATTACCTGCACCACATTTTCCTCTCCAATCCTTTCCACAACAACATCTAATATCTCACATACTTTATTAGCTGTTTTAGATATATTAGATGTGTCTACAGATGATAAAAAAAAGTTCATTTAGGACTATTAACCAAAAAGTTACAAATAGAGCGTCTTTTCTTATCAGTCCATCCATCAGACATTATTGAGCAACCTGTTTTCTTCCATTCTAGCTTATACTCATCAAGCAAATGCATTGTGTTATCTACTTCTTGCTTTAAGTACTTCTCTCTAATATCATGGTAAGATGGAGGCTTAAATCCTGGCCCATGCTTTGCAACTAATTCAAACGCTTTAACAAACTCGGGATTTTTCACACAATTAAATGGAATCGCACTAGTGTAAAAAAACCTTGCAATTTGTTGACATGCTTCTTCTTTAATATCCTTCTTTAGCATCTGATTAATGGTCATTTGAGTACTTCCACTTCCACTTATTGGTTTATTTCCCTTGTTAACTGAGTTGATTTCATTATCTTCGTCTGCATCTTCGTCACTTCTAAAAAACTGAAAAATCTTTCTTTTCTTCTCAGATGCTTCTTGATTTTTCACCAAAACATTCAAAATCATCTGCTTCACATCTGCTGGTACTTGCTGGCATGTCTCAACATCCTTTCGAGTGCAAGCCAAGTGATGTTTGAAACGATAAATGGCTCCGCTGAAAATTTTCTGACAATACTTGCATTGAACTTTTCTTGAATTATTTTCAATATCTATACCATGCTGCCATCCCACATCAAGTCTATTGCCACTGGTAGTTTTTTTGGATGCCGTGTAATCTGCAATTCATTGAAATAATAACAAGGTTAGATAACTTGGACATCTAAGGTTAGATGAATAGATGCTGACAAAAATGAAATTTAAAAGATTGTGTATTCTTCAGGAAGATAGTTTTTCATTTCCACTTCTAATCTTTATTCTAACATTTCTCTCCAACAAACTGTGTTTACTAACAATTTCTTTTCAATCATAAAAAACAAGGGTCTTGTTTCTAGGTAGATAACTTGTAAGAAACCTGTTTTGTTATTCCAGATTTGTAGAATTTTTATAAAAAATTGAGAACATGTGTTACAATAAATTACAGTGATTAAATATGTTTTTCTAAAGTTTTATGTTTCCTAGAAAATGTTTCTAAAGAACTGAAAATTCTCAACAAGTTAACACAATCAAAGTGCTTCTTTCATTCCTAAGCACATCATTCATTCCAAAGCATGTGGAATTTCATAAGAAATACTTGGTGAAAAAAGGGAAAGCACTCAGAAATCAAGGTAATTAACGTAGAATAGTTTTTATAAACATTCTAGTTCTAGCTTCAATCTCACATGGTTCATGGATATCCTAAACAGAAACCTGATTTTAAACTATAACTAACTTTAATATTTTTAAAAAGAAAAGCCAATCAAACACCAACAAGTTAAAGACTTTGATGTCTTAATTTTGGTTACTCATGCTTCTACATAAAAGCTTCAGTTTCAGTTAGTTAAAAAACTAATCAGAGTCATAACCTGTGAATGATTATAATAAGTTAATTCCTTTTAATTTTAGCGATAACATTAGTGATTTCCAAAGAAAATACCATAAAATAACAGCTCAACAAGATGAAAAACCAAATCAAATCCAATACTTTGTTAGGTTCTTGAGAAAATTCATGAATGAAGAGCAACAATTCAAGATTTCAAAATTTTCAGTTCAAATTTTCTCTACCTTGAGTTCTAACATACAACTGAACCTCAAATTTCCATATTCTTGGCAGCTAAACAGAATACTTTGTTAGGTTTGACAGGGCATATAACCTTAGTTAAATCAGTATTGACAGGGCATTGTACGAACTTGTTGCATTTGTTTATCATCAATGTTAAAAATGAAATCAAAATTGACTTTATGATCCTTTCAAAGGCTCATTATCATGAACACAAATTAATTCCCACTTGGAACAAAGGAAATCGAAATACTAGAAAGAAAAATAACCACACCATCGATATTTTGTTTTCATACCATCAACACCAAATCAAGCACACTATTTTAATCATATTTTCCCACAATTTGCAGGGGCATATAACATTCAAAGATCAAGCTTGCACTAACCTTGAACGGTGACGGCAACAAAGATAGACAAATTTGGGGAAGTCCGACAGCTCTTCTCCAGTAAGCGAGAAGACAATTCGAGAGATAAGAGGAAATGACGATTAGGGGAAGGAAGAGAAGGATGAGAACAGCTGGGGAGGAGATCGGGTGAACTATACCGCTGGTGAACTGAGAAGAGAAGAATAGATTTGGGGAAAAGAACGGGTTTAGGGCAAATGACTATGAAAAAGAAAGATTGAAAGTTATAATAATTAAAATGAGTATATTCATTATTCAACACTGAAGACTGAAGAGTGAAGGGCCTGAAGGCTGAACACCTAGGATCGTAAAATCGGACCGATCTGGTCTGATTTTACGATTCCGTATGAGTTTGACCGAGTTTGACCCAAAATGATTTTTCTCCGCGAGTTGACACGATTTGATGAGTTGACTCGCAAAATCGTAAGATTTTGCGAGTCAACTCGCGATTTTGACAACAAAGGTTGAGAGAAAGCAGCCCATGGATTGCTAGTGCCTTCACTTGGCTTCCAATGTGAGGGGTCAACCCTCGCGCAACTGGCTGACATTAGCAGAGTCGGTTGGTGCTAAACCAACCGCTAAAAGTAGGTTTTGAGCCCACTACTGATAATAAAAAAAAGAGTAGTTTTTTTTTGTCTTTTATGGTTTGGGGAAATTCCCCCTTTACCCATTCCATTTTAATTTAAGATTCATTGCGTTTCCAAAATACTTTTAAAAAAATTAATTTTTTTTATAAATTAAATATTTATTGTGTTTTTAGATTATTTTCATGTATTGATATCAGAAATAATTTTTTTAAAAAAATATAATTTTAATATATTTCTAAATAAAAACTACTTTAAAAAATAACATCAATTATACTTCTAAACAAGCACTAATAGTTAAGATTGCCTATTTTGCATGGTTGTTAAACGCGCGAGTTGACTCGCAAAATCATACGATTTTGCGAGTCAACTCAACAAAACTTCTCAAATCGTGTTGAAAACACGGTTTCCATTAAACTCATAAAAAAATATCAAAATTAGTCTGGATCATAAAATTAGACCACATCGGTCTGATTTTACGATCCCAGATTTTCTATTTGCAAAGCTGCCTCCCATGCTTTTTTGCCTTCTATTATGCAAAACTAGGCATAGGCTAGCCCCCTCCCCTCTCTGCAAGCTATCTCTCTCTCAATAAAAAAACAAATTAAGAAAATTATTGTGTACTGATTTTCTTAATTCTCTCTCTCTTTCTCTCTTAATAAAAAAACAAATTAAAAAAAACCATTACACAGACTATTTATTAGAAAACAATTCTTGATTATCATGTATTAATTTAAATATGAACTTTAAAATTTATACTTGAAATTTTAGGAAAAAAATAATTATTTTTATTTTTTACTTTAAATTAATTTTTTTTTTTTTGATGTTTTTAGATTATTTCTGTGTCCATGTTGAAATAATTTGTTGGAATTGGAACTAGTACGAGCAATATCAGTGCTCATACCAGTAATAGTACTAATAATCCTTTCAATAGCAATGATTTTGATGAATATATTAGAAATAGCAAAGAAGATAACGATAATAAGGCTGATTTTAGTTTACATTGCACAACAACAAAATATTTATTTTAAATTTGTTAGTTTTTACGTAATGAAATTCTATAGACATAATTATTTTGTAATGTATTTTTAAGTTATTTTAAATCATGTATGAACCTTAACTAATTAAGTTTTATGGTTATAATTATGTTGTATTGTATTTGAAAATATTTTACTTAAGATTTTATGATTTTTCTACCTACACGATTTTAGCTGCGATTTTACGATTTTTGTACTGAAAAATTTCAGGTACAATTTTATAATTTTACGATCCGAGTTTTTGGATCGATTTCCGTGTCGTGTCAAAATTGTGATTTTGACAACCATGATATTGTGAATATGACCCTAAATATTTATGTCTAATTAAAATATAGGGTCTTGAGATAAATTATAAATTTACCCTCTACAAATAAAATTTATATTATATCCTAAATTAAAATATTTCTTCTAATAGGATTATAAATAAATTAAATTAAATTATTTAATTCATTTTTGCGTTTGAAAATATCAATTAGGATTTATTTAATTGAATGGTTAGTTAAATTTTATAAAAATAGTCAGAAACTATATTAATCCACACGTATACAAAACAAGTGAAAAAATTAGGCCAAATTATCTACAGTGAAAACATATACGAGCAACTTGCCCTACGTTTCGTCATAGTCAGAAACAAATTTTTTAACATGTAAAAAAATATTAATTGTCCAAGATTTTCTTACGATGCTATACAACTTAGTGAAATAATCAACCTACAAAATTTTTGATTATTTAGTTTACATATACATTCATTTTATTATGAATAAGGCATTTAAAATAATGATAATGATTATTTTTAAGTTTTTTTCTTAAAAATATATAAGACTAATTATATATTTTGATATTTGTTTAATATTAACATTTGAAAATATATATATAAATAAACTAAGTTTTTATAAAAACAATCTCAAATTAATTTAATCTCAGTGTTTTTTAATATAATAATATGAAGAATAAATCTTAAAAAAATGAATTATTTTTATAATAATTAGAATATTAATTATTTTCATTAATGATTATAATGACAATTATAATAATTGTGATAATTTAACAATTGCGATAGTAACAATGAGAATAATAATAGAAATAATTCATCAGTCGATGGTATTTTTGTTCAAAATTGACCTTTACAACTTTTTTATGTATGATATTTCAGATTTAATATCATGTAAATAGAAAATATACGAAGTCACATGTATACAAAAGTGGTGAAAAAATTAGGCCAAATTATCTATAGTGAAACAATATGTGATCCACTTGCCTCGCTATTTTTCGCAGCTGGAACCAAATTTTTTAACATGTAAAAAAATATTAATGATCTTATATTTTTTTTTTATGATGCTACATCTGAGCAAAATAATCAACTTACAATTTTTTTGATTATTTAGTTTTTTTATATATTCATTTTTTTATGGATAAGACTTTTAAAATAATTATAATGATTATTTTAAAGGTTTTTTTTCTCTTAACAATAATTATATATTTTGATATTTGTTTAATATTAACACCTTAATATATATATAACTGAACTAGGTTTTTTTTAACAAATCACTAACAACAGAATATTCATTATATATGCATAAAGAGATAATTTACTTTCATTTCACGCCACTAAAACTAAAGTTATTTTGTTTTTAATGATAGTTGTATTTAATATAAAAATAAATTAATAATAAAAAATAAAAATCAAAACTAAGAGTATAGATACATAAATACAAATAAAAAATTAAGAGTTATCCCATAAGAGCTGAAAAAAATAAAAAAATAAAAATTAAACCAAAAAATAAAAAAATAAAAATTAAACCAAAAAATAAAAAAAAACAAAAACAAAAAACAAAGAACAAAAAACAAAAAACAAAAAACAAAAATATATATATATATATATATATATATATATATATATATATATATATATATATATATATATATATATTGAAATGAAATAAAATTTTTTTATTGGTGTGACGGAACGCAAGTTAACGGCTTGTTATAACTACAATACAAGTTAAGCTTATATAGATAGTGACTATTTGGTAGCGTGAGTTTTTTTTTAAATAATTTTTATTTAAAAGTGTAATAATATGATATTTTTTTATTTGTTAAAAAAATATTTTTAAAATTAGTATATAATTTCATGATCTAAAATTACTAAATATTTTTAATTTAAAATAAAAAATAAACACTTACGTCATAACTCGTCAATGGAAAGTGGATGCTAGAGATTGAGGAGTGTTTGAGTGAAAAAAATTAAAAAAAATTATTTTTATTTTTTATTTAAATTAATTTTTTTATGTTTTTACATTATTTTAATGTTTTAATATAAAAAAAATTAAAAACTTTATTTTTTTAATATATGTTTGAGTTGCGTTGAACCGCGGCTCCAACCACACCTATTACCAAACGGGGACACTAACTTTTGACTGTGGGTCTCACGACAAAGGCTACAAATGCACTCAAAAATTAAATAAAAATATAACAAAAACTATAATTAATTAAAAACTTAAAAAAGAAAAATGTAAACCTTACCTACCATGATTCTTCTCCTTTGAAAGTATAAGAGACATTAATTTGTTTAACATCAGACAATATAGTCTGGTTCTCTCCTTTACAGCTAAAATATATGTATCCTCCTTCAAGCTGATCACATGAGTTGGTGAGAGTGGAAGCTAAGAATTTTGGCAAGGAAAGTGCGTGGAGATGTGGAGATTGATGGGCTTGGTGGGTGGGTGGGTGGAGAAGAATGAAAATTGTTTGGGGAGGAGAAGGGAGGGTGCTGGGGAGGATTGGGGTCTTTAGGGGTAAATATATGTGTGTGGGGGGGGAATGATATAACTATATCAAAAATATTTGTATTTATTATAAAAATACATCAACAAGAGAGTAAAAAATTATATACAAAATTTATAATTATATTGTTATAGGGTTTTTTTAAAAGTAATTATATAACAAGCGGATTTAGTCCGTGATAGAATTGCAAGTAGTTTGATGGGAGAATAAAAACAAGTGTGTGTGTTATTTAAAGTAATTTTAAAAATTAACAGTAATATGAAAAACATGGTAACCAAACACACGAAACTGTTTTTCATTAAACTCAACCTCAACCACAGTTTTAACCAAACACTTAAATTTCAGTTATGAACTGCAGCTAAATTTTTTTTTTATAAAACTAATTTTTTTCAACATCAACTACAACAGCAACTACTGTGTCAAACAAGCTCTAAATCTCAACAAGTGAGAGATGTGGTTTCGTGTTTTAAAAATATTTAAAAATAATAAAAAAAAAATTTAATAATTTTTTGAATAAAAAATATTTTTAAAAAAGAAATTTAACCACTCTTAAATAATCACATTAAAAAGCCATTTTGACCTTAAAATATAATTTTAGGCACCACAAAATATTCTTTTACTCTAAAAAATTGCTCTAACAGCAAAATGTGAATTTGACTGCGGTAATTGTTTTTGACCAATTTTGCAAAATTTATTGTTTCTAGAAAAATCTCTTTTTTTTTTGTGGCTAAAAATATAATCTTTTCTTTTATTTTTTATCAAGGGGCTAAAAATATCATCTTTATTTAGCAAGTGAGAAACCAAACTAATTCATTTCAAATGCCTTAGTCGTTTCTCTTTATTGTCATTTCTTAGTTTCCATGTCAATGTTCTTGACAGAGGATTCTTGTTATTTACCGTATTTCCTCTTTTTTAATGTTAACATTAAATTATGCAGACTACAAATTATCATCATTTTTATTATTGGCATTGATCACATATAAAATAAGGTTTATTGAGATTTAAAGAAATATCTATAAAATGATGACAATGAAAAAAAGAGGAAAACAAAATAAATAAAAACTAAAGAATATCTAGGAGAAAAATAAATTAAAAACACTATAGAATATCTAGCCAACTCAAATGGTGATTTTACTGTTTTTAGAGAAAATATTTATTTTTAATTATTTTTATATGCAGACATTAAAAGCAACTTTTAAAAAATAAAATAAAAATTATTTTAATGGATAAAAACCACAAGCAAACTCAACCTAACTAAAAAAAATAGAATATTTCTTCATCGTATCATAACTCACTGGTTTTGACTACTCATGATCACTATCCATGTTTGATGAGAGCTCCTCTCGAGAACACCAAACACAATCAAGCCAAAAACTTCGCTGTACAAGTTAGTAATTATTTTTTTGAAATTTCAATATATATATATATATATATATATATATTGAAATTAATGGAAGGAAAAAAACTTCCAAACCTGTAATTTTCCTAAAAAAGAAGAAGAAAGTGAGCATAAACATGAGAAATGAAAATTAAGGGCAGAGATCCAAATGAATTCATTTAGCCCTGGAGGAGCACCGCCTGGAAATGTAGGTTCCATTTGCTGGATGAAAACGTAGCTGACAATTCAAGCTACACAAGAACCCGACTGATCCAAGAACACCGACTCTCCAGCGAGCTCTCACACCTCCTTTCAGATCGAACCTCACCTTGTCCTCTTTCAGGAACGCATCCACGTCTTCCATCTGCTCAGGACTCAGCGGTATAGGATCCGAGGTGTAGTCATAGTTAAAATCGACAGAGCTGTTCTTCTTTACCTCGTACGGCGCCGCCGTTGACAGCACTGCTATTCTGATCCCGTCGAAGAACAGCTCGAGATTGAAGTTCGAGAAGCCAGCGTGAGCCTTCATGTTGTCGTTCTGAGACCTCACCACGATGTTTATCTGCGTCACGAGGACCCCTGCTCCGTCGTAGTTGAAATGAAAGAGATGAGCATCGACAACGCTGATGACCGGAACTCTCGGGTGAATTACCAGGTAGCCGACGAAGATGACAATGCCTGCTATGATCACTGCAATGCTGAGGAGGGAGCATAAGATGGCAGCACACCACCATAGAAAGTGGGTTCGGGGAGGTGGACGATATATTAATCTCTGGGGCGGCGCCATAATTGGTTGCGCTGCTCGCAGATAATGATCGGCACTATAGCAGTGACAGCATTCGTTTTTCTGGGAATTTTTCTGGCTAATGAAGAAGAAGGCTGAATTCTTAATGAAGAAGAGATTACAGGCAGCTAAGGTAAAGAATTCAAGATGTGGGGGGTTCTTAGCTCTAATTGGTGGGGGAGGTTAGGTATCTTCTTTCCCTAGTGTAAAAGCATTTCTCTCCATGATACGTCCCTCTAACCGTAATTATTGAAAGCTGAATTCTTAAGATTTTTTTATTTTAAACTAATTTTTATGGATATTTTTTATTTAAACTATTTTAACATGCTATATTTTAATACATTTATAAATATAAAACAACCTCAATTATTATATTCCAAACTTGCTTTGCATTCCTTCAATTCAAATTAAATAATCTATGAAATAATAATAATAATTAATACATACCAAAAGCTATCAATTTTGGAGTGAGAGCTTTGGTTTGCAATACAAAAAATGTTAATAAATCATTAAAACCTATGGTTCATCTACTATTCTTTCATTTTCTCCTTCCGATCAAAAAATAAAACATTAATTAATAACTTAGTCTTGAGTGAAAGCAAATCAAACCTAATAATAGTATTAATGAAAAAATATCAATTTTATTCTCTTACAAAATATCACATATTTTATTTCGGAATAGTTAATGGAAACTCATGCATTCAAATTCTTACTTTATTTTTCTAGATCTAAGTTTTAATTCTATATATTAATTATATTCAAGTCCTTGATTTTTAATATTTATTTACAATCAAGTCATATTTAATTAGTAATTCTAATTTATTTTCTTACCAATAATTATTACCGTGTGTGACCCATTAGGTTCTTGATATATTGTTCCTAACATAAGTTATAATCCTAAATAAAATATAATTTAACTTATTATCAATTTAATAGATTGATTGATGTATATTTAAAAAAAAATGCAACCTTTAACAATCTAATGATAAATTGTTGCATATCGTTAATATGGTTGGTATATTAATATTACAATCAAGCCCTTATTTATTTGTGGGCTTGACCAACTTGATGTTAACAACTTTAGAACCTCACTTTGTGTTTGACTCCCATGCATAAAATTACCTCTAATTTTCCCTAAGAAAAACTTTAGTCTTAGCCCTACACATATGATCGACTATTATACACACAACTCATGTGTACTTGTTTTCTCAAATCAAGTTTATTTAACTTTCAAAGTCTTAAAATTGAAGGTATAATTTTTATAAAATCTCATAGATCTTGTATTATTATGTTCAAGTTAACCAATGTTACTTCTAGTTTAGTTAATGGAACATGTTGTATTGAGATCATATGAAGAAGGAAACAATGGGTTGAGCTTAGAGTTCAAACAATGATTGGTTTGTCCTAGACAAGTATGAGCGTTGATTGGTTTTTGAGGTATAACTGGAGGTATACAACTCTGTTTCATGTGTTCTTTACCTTTATGAAAAGGTGAGACACAAGCCTACAACTCTTATGCATAGAAAAGAACTCAATTTTGTTGTTTTGAAGCCCAAAGATCAAATCAAAATTAGACCCAGACACTGTCTCGGGTTGTGGCCTATATCTAGAGTTCCAGATGCCTAAAAGGTGTGAAAACAAGTTCAATGGAAAGCAAATTGTATTCTATACAATCTTCTCAAAAATAAGGGAGGCTTAATTTGCACGTTTGCTACCCCTAAATTGGCCCACAATATCAGGAAAGGAAATAATTCGCGTCAAAGAAAGAAATTAACTTTCTTTTCTTTGGAGGATAAAGCCATAATATAAATACCTTTTTAGGAAGCAGCTAGAGAAGGTTTTTCTGTGGAGGATACCCTAAAGATATAACTAGATCTGAAAGAAAGAGGCCAAGAAACAACAGCCCCTTCAAGACTTCCAGCTCTCAAATTTTCTCACTCTTGAGTGATGTTTTTCGTATCAAGTTTGTTTCTTTTTAATTCGGCTATGGAGTAATTATTCTAAGATTTTTGATGTAGCCTGACTATGATTATGTAAACAATTTCTTTGGTTGAATTAATCCAATGCTTGTTGAGTGTTTCATTCTATACTTAATGCTTGTGTACGCTTGATCACCATTTGCATATGATTAACCTTGATTTCAACACCATTTAATTATTTGCTTGTTTGTTTTAATTATTTTTAGTTTCGTATCAAATAGATAGGGATTTAATAATTTTAATACTTGTTGATAATTTTTGCAAATCCTTGTGGAACGATCCTCTATTCATCACTTTATTACTCATAGTTGTCAGTTTCATTTTGACCGAAACGTTTCGTACCAATTAAAAATATACAAAACTACATCGTTTTTATCTCGGTTAATTTTCGATCCGTTCTGGATCTTTCGGTTAAATATCAGCCGAAACATGTCGGTATTACTTCGTCTATACCGTTTTGGCCTTAGAAAAAAAAATCATCTCTTGCCTGAACAAATTATGGGTCACTGATGTGACTTGACTTTCTTGATTTTTTCCATATAATCTAGCAACATCACAATTGATTTTTTTTATTATTAAACTTTTTAAATAATACTTGATTATATATATATATATATATATATATAATTGTTGATGAGATACATTGAAAATGCGAGAACCAAATTCAAAAACAATAAAAATTAAAAAAATATATATTATAAAAAAATAAAATTGTTGCGTTAACTTTGATTTTATAAAAAATAAAAATTATATTTAATTTTTTTGCTGTTTAATTTTTTTTCATATATATATATATAATTAATTATATATGAATAGTACAACCCCAAAACAGCACGCCGGAACACTCTGAAGCCGAAACATTCTGTTCCAATTGAAAAAATAAAACACCAACCGAAACGAAATTGACAACTTTGTTATTACTTGTTACGATTTATGTACTTATGAATCCTATCACCAATATCTTTCCTTGTTGACTAGTTGTCCTCCCTAAAAACTTGTTTAAAGTCATCAACTATCATGATCCCTTTGGGAATTAGATGCAGCCTTTTAATAAACCCTGAAAATGAATGATTATACAAGATTCTAGTTGTATGCCTAACTTCTAAAACTCATCTCCTTTTGGTGTTGCGGTAACTAAACCCTATTAATTGTTTTCATTGGTTTTTATCCTCAATAAGAGCTGAAGAGGCACTCAACTACCTAGTTATTGTTTCTGGTGGTTGTAGATAATTTTGTTGTGTCACATACATACATACATACATACATACATACATACATACAGAGAGAGAGAGAGAGAGAGAGAGAGACCTCACCTCACCTCACCTCACCTCAAATCTTCCAGAAAAGATAAATTCCTCCATATCACCATTTTTTTTTGCATTTGCAGGACATCTATTCACTAAAGGAGAAAATAATATATTGCTGCAACCACTGCACAAAACCTTGCGTAAACAAAACCCATTAAAGAAAAAACTATGCAGAATGACTAAAAGCTATCTAATTTTCATTGCAGCTAGCTCGCAAGGTTCAGTTTTGAAACACATGAATGCTGCAACAATAAATTTTCATGCATTTTGATCTGATGCACATGAGCACAAAAGACAATAATACCGAAATTGGAAAGCAGATGCACACAATGTTCCTGCAGGCGGTGAACCCAAATATCAGATGAAAAAAAGAAGCAGCAGAGAGGCCATCCCTGCTACAAGATTCAAGCAATCAAGGACAGTTGTAAAGCCAGAACCAATTCCTGGATGTCTATCAATAATTGCGCCTTAACAATATAAGGCTTGAGTTAACAAATAAACTAACAAAAGCTTTGCTAAAAAAAGTGAAACAAACTCTCTTCGACGTAAGATGACTCATCGCATATGAGAAGCAAAGAATATCATCTTGATTCAGAGAACAGTTTCAGACAAACTACACAATTTTCCATCGTCTTTTCTCTGTTTTCTACTTGAAAACACAAACAACTCTATTCTCTGAATTTAGAATGTTTCATATTGGCCACAAAACACAAACAATTTCAGACACTTTTAATCAGCTACAACAATCAAACCAAGTAGGAAATCTCCCTCATCTTAGCCCATTCCCTGCCAACATCTGTCTTGTAAAATATTTTGAGCAATTTTATAGAAATGCAAAATTTATGACAGATATTAAAATCTCCCTAGTCATAGCCACATTTAGCTGTTGGAAATTCATAAAAAAGAAAGCTTGATTTCAGTTGATAATAGTTTCTTTTTCACAAAACAAGTAATCGTATTCATAGTATTCGAAGGTTTTTTACTGCAAAAAATCCAACTTTTGAAAAGAAAACGAGCATAAAAAGCCTAGGATGTTTTGTGGCCAAATCCCACTAATAAAAAAACTACTTCAACCGGTACCCACCAAAAGCAAGGAAAGGTTCAACATAGCTTCAATAGTTTTCCACAAAAGAGAACCAAGAATTTAAAACAGATATGATCTACCGGACACAGACCAAAACAATTCCCAGTAAATGCTGTATGACCTAGTAAATACCAAATTATACAACTACGTGGTACTTCTCTTTTATCATTTAAATCTCTATATAATCGGAAACAGATTCCAGGCTTGGCCAAGGTGAGAAATGCCATACCCTTTGCTGCTTTGGTGAAGGCAGCATTCACAACAGGAGTTAGCAATGGGAAAATTTGCACAGCAGACAAGAGCTTGGCAGAGCAATGCTGCGTGAAGGTAAAGCCAACAGGTCATGAATTTCTTTTCTCAAAGAAGAAGCAATGATGGTTGAGCATCACCCCCTCCCTATCCTTGCTCATGTTTCGAAAGCCATCATCACTGAAAAATTTGGATGCCTGGTAAAGCGCCTCACCTTCTCCAAAAATTTCTTAGTTAATTTCCTTTAGATGCCTAAAGAGTGGTACGCAGAAACAGGAAGGAGAGCTGTGAAGGATTTTCTAGATTAAGCTGAACCTGATAGACCAAATATTGCCCATTAGTGGAAAAGGTGATCTATCATTGCTCTATGAATTTGTGTATTAGGCTATGACAACTCAATAGAGAGCAGTAAGAAAAGCCCTTGACAGGTTGGAAAGGGAAAGGAGCCAAGGCAAGCTAGACAATGCTAGGAAGATCAAAATTGCCTATTTCTAGAACATTATCTGACTTTTCTGAGGCCTACAACTTTCTGACTCGAACCAGAAGGGCTTGAGAAGGTTTGGGCATGAAAACCATAGTTAGCAGAAATCTTTGCTAAATTCAATTTCCAGAAGGAGGTTTTAGGAATCATCCAATAAGATAGCAAAACTAAGCAATCTAGGAAGATTGAAATTGACAAGGAATTCAATCATTAAATCATGGGATTTGTCATTTCGATAAAATGACCACCACATCTTCAGTTCCCTCACCCAATAAAAAAAGGGAAAAGAAAAGGTTAAAGTAATTTGAAAAAAAATATCTTATAGCATATTAAAAACTCTAATTAGCTATGCTATATGCGTACATTAGACTAATACAGAGTAGGGCTAAAGTATACGTGGTCAACTATTCACCTACGAAGCACCTAACATTCTAAATTAATGAATTGTTTTTCAAATTTATCATGAAATACATTTAAAAGACAACAATGAAAAGAAAGGGAAGCATTCAATATCAAATCAAACTAATAACATGTTATAAGAACATTTGGGATATAAAATACTCTACAAATTAAAAATATAACAAGAAAATAAAATATCTCAATATATACCACAAATCTGCACATGTACGAGAAGAGGATCAACATCCAAGAAACAGAAAAGAGGGGAATAGAAAATGACAGCATTACATACTTTACCACTTAACCAATATATACTCCTAGCACCATAAGCTGAACCACAAACTAATTTGGCATAAAAAAAATCAGGGTGTGCGATGCATTGGTTACAAGGATGAGAATGAATAGAGAAGAGAGCCACTTGAGGTGAATCCCCTCTGCCATTGGGATTTACAGGTGTTGAAGTTTGGATGCATGGCATTATTCCAAGCAATGGCCCCTTAGAAAAAACATTCTCTAACTAGTACATCAAATTTAGAATATGTTTATTTTTTCTAATATAAGCTAAAGGTTATTAATGATTCATTCAATCTGTCCAGTTAGAGATTTCATTTGAAGTCATAAAAAAAGAAGGTTTTACTATTCATGTAAATAGATTGACCTGACCTAATTTAGCCATCATGCAATTCAAATCATGCTCATGGTCATGTTATTACCGCTTATGTTATAAGACTTGGAGATCAGTATCCAATAGGGGTTAGTGTCCCAACACTGTACACATGTTGAATCGGCTATTTTCAAATATCAAAATTGATTTTTCAGTAATATTCACTGTTCAAATAACATACCAAGAAAGAAGCTCAGACACTGCATACCACACTCATCAAGCCAAGTTAACTGGTATGGTGTAAGAACTCCAGAAATTCATTAAATATGGATGCATTTTATATAACTTTGGATCAGATATCCTAGCTTAGGCAGAAATCATAAACAATTGCTGACTAAAAACATTGGAATCAAACATGAGAACAGATTGAGGAATCTACAGTCAAAACAAATTTGAAAGGCAAGTGCAGAAGAGATAAAAGAGTGAAAGACAATAGACGAACCTTATATAACAGAACAGTAGGTTGTCGTAATGGAAGGATCTTATATTACTATCAGAGTCAAAAGCAAAGGCAAGAAGAAACAGAAGAATCAGCTTGTGTCAAAGTCTTTCTAGGAAGGGCTGCCACGCGGTTAAGACGATGAAAAACAGTAGCAGAAAGGATATTTAAAAAAGGAAATATACAGCATGACATCTAGGGAGCTTTCCATCTTCTAATGAGACAATCATACTTGTCTCTTCCATGTCTACCTGTTTTATCAAAAGTGTTCTTCAACTTCTTCATGGTTGATTCATATATATTTATTCTTCTATCAAGCATATCTTCTGCAAACCGCCTCACCTGTGACATCCTTCCCAAATTACAAAACCCAATGAGAAGTGCATTTGCACTTCCATCAAGAGGCAAGATATGGTTCTCAACTAAGTAGTTCCAAATCTCAATTGCCATTTCAGGGTCACCACCATCAGTCAATGTCATGATGGCTGCAGAGCAATCAATAGGTGTTGGAGGGCATTCATTTTTTATCATCTCGTAGAAGAACTTGCCTACTTGGTGAACTTTCTTGTTCTTGATCAGACATCGGAAAATTATGCTGAAGGTCAAAAAATCTGGGAAAGCTCCATTGAAAACCATCTCATCAAGCAACCGAAATGCATTGTCAACATCATTGTTGTTGCAATGCAAGCCAATCATTGCATTATACATGATGGAATTAGGCAACAAACCACTACTCGCCATTATATCCCACAGAGAGATGGCATGGGTAGAGTCATTCTGCTTAGCAAGCGTATCAAGGGCATTGGAGAAAAAATTTAAACCTGGCAAGCAATTCTTCCCCTTCATCACCTGAAGGAACTTGACAGCTTCATCTGCTTGCAACCCACGAACAAGTGTTGTCAAAAAAGAATCATATGCTGACATATTCTGTGGACTCCATCCAACTCGAATCACCATCTCACCAAATGTAGTCTTGGATTTGGCCACATTGCCTTCTTTCTCCCATCCTTCCAACAAAATAGCATAAGTATCTGCATTAGGGGGGATTTTCAGCTTAATTTTGTCAAAAAATTCCAACGCCTTTGTTGTCTGATTTTCCTCGTGGCAAATGGCCCTCAAAAGCGAATTCACCATGAATACATCTTGCTGAACACCATATTTATCCATAACATCAAAACTCTTTATAGCCTCATTAAACTTACCAGCCATACAGTAGCTTCCAAAAACAGAAACAAAAGTGGTCATTGACAACATATCTTCTTGCTTCATCGAACGAACAGCATCCCACATGGGCTCATACATCCAGTTCTTGCCTAGTAAGTCCACCATCAAATTCCAGGCGTATGAGGTCAGCTTGTGGGTCCGGCCAGCCCAGCGAAAGAATGTGATTGCAGCAGTGGCATTTTCGTAGCAAAGCTTGAGGACTTCATGGACAATATCATGAGTGGGTGGGATTCCAGTGGAGGAGAGTGCAGATTCAATATCATGAGATGAGGGCCTTGTTATGATTTCGAAGAGAAGCCTAGCTGATGGGGAAAAATCCTGAGAGTCGAGGCTAGATTCCAACTGAGGTTTTGAGGCTTTGAGGTTTGTGTTTACAGTCGCAGCCTCCATAGTTCTTGGGGATTTGCTTCTTCTTTTTTTACAGAGAGAAGAGGGTGTTTCAATCTAGAAATCAATAATGGCAAAAATAAATGAAATGTTGTTTTCAGTGTTAAGAGAATCAAGTAATACACAAAAATCAATGCTTCATACAGTTCATTACTACTATTTCTAATCCTAAAACTCTGCTTCTTCTTCTCCATAATAAAACTAATAATCAACATACAAGGATAGAGAGAGAACCTGTAGGGTTGACGAAGGCCGGAGAGAGAAGCCCGTAAGGGAGGAGAACTCACGTTCGGCCAAGCACAGGCACCGTTTCGAGATTATTTATGTTTCTTTATAGAGTGAATTATGCTTTAGTCCCTCTAGTTTCCTTGAACAAATACCTTATTTATTAGTCCCTAAACGCATCGATCAATTCATTTTTCTTACCCTCGTTGTGTTTGCAGCTTCAAAATCCTTGCGACTTGGTCTGGGAGCACTGGTGGCTTTGTCCGGGAAAAGCATTGATTGGGTTTCGTTGCAGCGAAGAAGAAATTGGAATTCGACATCCCTGTAGCACTATCAAGGCAAGCCTTCCTTTCTCTTCTACCTTAAGGTCCTCTAATAGTGAAGGATCCATTGTTTCTTAGTCATCGTCTAATAGTGCTCTAATAGTGAAGGACTCATTGTTTTTTAGTCATCTTTTACATATTTGATCTTTTTTTATTGTTTTTAAAATAATTTTTATTTAAAAATATATTAAAATAATATTTTTATTTTTAAAAAATTATTTTGATATTAATAAAATAATCTAAAAATATTTAATTTAATATATGAATAAAAAAAATTTAAAAAAACTTTTGAAATATAATGTCAAATAAGTCATTCATCCCATCAACGAAGAGCCATGTGAGTCAGCTCCTTAAAATTAATATACACCAATTATGATGCTTTTAATTCTAAATTGTGTTTAATAATAGGTGGCATAAGTTTGGAATCATTACCCTTCGATGGGGCTGGAAGATTAGGTCATAATATGACAGTTTGATCTGAATGTGAAATTCAATTTGTTTTTATCTTGTTTTTGAATTGTTAATTTTATGTGTTGAGTTTTTTATTGTTAATTTTATATGTGGATCTTTTTTAATTGTTACGGGGGTTGTGGTTATTGCTTTTTATATGTTATGTTAAGAGTTGATGTTACTTTTAATATGTAATATTACGTGTTGATGGATTTAATAGATAATTTCATTTTGAATATTTATTTTAAAAATAAATAAATAAATAAAAATTGCATCTTCAAGTTTTATTAAACTTGATTTTAATGGTTTGGTTGATGTGCCCTCGTTTTAGGGTTTAATGTACACCAATTATGATGCTTTTCATCCTAAATTTTGTTTAACATTGACTTAATAAGTTTTCATCAGAATCTCACCAAGTTGATTAAACTTGGTTTTAATACTTGTGTTGATAAGTTTTCTAGTTCTAAGGACCAATATCGGTTTATCATAAGATGCTTATAAATTATAATATCATCAAAATACACAACCATGAACTTACTAATGAATGCACACAAAACATGTTTAGTCATAAATGTTATTTTTTATTCATCACTTTTTTTTTTATCATTTTTTAAGTCATTTTTAAAGAAAATACTTGCTCCATACAATTCATCAAACATGTCATCAAGTCTAGGGATAAGATTTTTATACTTATCGATATGTTGTTGACGGTGTGATAATCAACACACGTACTTCAAGTTCTATCCTGTTTAGGCATAAGTAACACTAGCACAACACAAGAACTTATGCTCTCACAGATGTACCCCTTCATCATTAACTCATCTACTTGTCTTTGAAACTCTTTTATCTCCTCAAGAGTGCTTCTATATATTGGATAGTTGGGAATCAACGCTCTAAGTATAAGAGCAATTTGATGCCCAAATCTCCTTATTGATAGTAATCCACTAGACATGTCTATAGGGAATACATCATCATGCTCCTACAATAAAAAAATAACCACATTAGGAATAACATAATCAAGATTGTTAGTGTTTAAATAAGTCTTTTTATAAACATGTACGATCATTGGATTGATAGTGAAAAATATAGATCTGATTTGAGCTCATTATGCATACAAGTTGGTTATTTCTTTAATTTTTCCACACTATTATCATCATATAAGCCTATTTTCTTCACTTCTTACTTCTTACGTCTTACATCCACTCTTAATCAATTTACTTAGTTATTTAGATTTAAGTAATTAAACCTAATTTCTGTATCCTTTCAATCAAGAAAAATAACTTAGTCTTGCTTGACTTTAACATAAACTAAGGAAAAAGATGAAAACATAATTTATGGTATAAAAAAAGATAAGAGTTTCTTTTTTTCTCTCTGACAGTCGCCCTCTTTTCCTCTCTCTTTCTTTTTATTTGATAGGAAAACTTAATCCCCACATCCATTTAATCGTTTTGTATCATTTAAAATAATAGTAGTAGGAAGTAGACAATCCATATTTAAACAATATAATAACTACTTACTTATAAAGTAGAAAAACTAGTCTTACATAAAAAAAAATTAAGATTTTAATATGGACTTATTAAAGTTAATCTACCCAAATAAAACCCTTTTTCCATTCAAATAAATAATTATCATGTTGATTTTGATGATTGGGAAATAAGTTGAACTTGTTTCTTCACAAAATTTGCTTGTTAACAGAATTTATGGGGTCTTATAAAATTCATATATCTCTCATATGAGTTCGTATTTTATCAGAATTTGGTATATGTATAAGTGTTCAGGTGAGGAATTCAAAATAATTTTGTTAGAATCAAGTGAATTTCTCTAAATCAAGATAATCAAGTCAATTTTTTTTGCAGGGCAAATCATGCAGAATATGAGAATTGTCTTTAAAGGCCAAAGTTCCCATGCTCTTTATTTGTTTATTTCTCTTGCCACAAATATGAAGAAAGGTATGAATGTTATCTTTTTGATTCTATTATAATAACCTCATTTCTACATCTATAACTCAATTTCTGCATAAAACATCAATTGGAAGTCAAATTTGTCAATATTTGACACGAGTTGGAACATTATCTGATTTTTATTATAAAATACTCCTTTTAAATATTAAATCCAAAAGTACCTTTGAAATATAAGACATATATATAACATAGTTAAAATATTAGGTAAATATAGGTAAAACTTCCGAATAATATGGTTACAACAATAATCTTCCTCTATTTAGGATTAAATTCCTAGCTGTAAATTCTTATTGCTGGAATGAACAAATAAAGAACATGTAGCATAATTGATCCAAAAGTATTTGAATCTTGTTTAATACTAAATGCAGAAGAAGAATTCAAATTTTATTTAAAACAATATTATACCATATATAAGAATGTTGGTGATGTCTTTAGCAACAGTAAGGTTAAAACCAATTTAAAATAGGCAAGTCTTGAAGTTGTGATGTGAGAGGCCTAACTATAGCTAAGTATAAAGCTTAAAACTAAATAGTCATAATAATCTCTTAAAGATAAAAAAAACTATTAATTGAAGAACAATTAACTAATTTAACAAAGCAACTTTAATTTGTCATATCATAAATACAAAAACATGTTATATTCCATAACAATGTGTGAAATATAGTCATTTAGAAGATAAATAAAAGAATTAACATTTACATAAACTTGTACAATAATTTAGAACTCATTTAATTCACAAAAGGTGAAGAAGCTTGTGAACACTAAAAAAAAAGAGTGAAAAGCAAGGGGGAAGAAGAAAAGCAAAAAGCAAAAAGATGCATAAGAAAACCACAAATATGTAATCCATATCATGCATGCCTAATTGTGAACGAGTATTTTTTGTTTTAAAGAAAACACCACTAATCAAACCAAATATTTTGACAAACTTGATAACTAAAAGAGTATATCCACCATTTAGAAACCATAACAAAACAATAAAAATAATAAATGGAAGGAGGAGTTAAATAATTAAAATAACAAATAATAAAAATGGATAAAAGAAAAAGATAACTTTGTTTTTATTTTTCTTATGTTGCATAAATTCTTAAATGAGAAAATGGCTAAGGAAAGATAAAGTAACATTTTTATCAACATCTAGACAAAAATATCCAACCACGACACATGAAAGAAAAACAATTGTTCAATCCTTACATGTTCTACTTAATCATGGGAAAAATAACTTTCCATGCATGAAATACAATTATAGATTATAATTAAACTTTTACATGTTCTATTATAAACATGGGGAAAATAACTTTCTATTTTGAGATGTGGGATAGAGACATTATAAAAACTTAAAGTAATATCAACATCATTGTGTGTGTGTTACTATACATATAATTCGCGTGGGGTTTTTCTTGTAGCATGATGCACTGTAGCGCAAGACTCTTCGGCACTGTGGATTGGACATTTGCCATCCGTGCATCGCGCGAGTTCGTTCGCCTTTTTTTTTTCTTTTTCCCGTTTATGAACAGTGTATTAACGTTTCTACCCCCCCGAAAATGACAAAACACGCCGCCTGGACTGAGGGGCTCCGCGGTCATTTCCCACCTCGGACCGGCCCGGTTCGCCGCCCTTCCGATTTTATTTTTTCTAAATTGGCTAAATACGGATATAGCCCTTAATAAGATAAAAATGCTGAATTCGGAACAGGGGCAGACTAGTAATTGACCATATTTTTTAATTAATACTTTCGGTAACTGTCAGAGCGTGAGGGGCACGCGCCAGACGGTTTGCCGCCTCACGCCCTGTTTAGGAGGCGCATGTGGTGTCATTAGGTGCCCGGAGATGGGATGTCGACGTCTCTCCCGTAGCGCCTCCGCGTGGTCATCTTCCCGGTGCAGCGCGTTTCTGCAACGAACGTCCGTGGACGCGGCGGTGGCCGGCTAAAGACGCTGGCCACCTTTCTCTCTCTCCTGCACGTAAACGTACAGGAGAGTCCCCCGGTTTTCTGTCATTTTCACTTCGGTCCCTGGACTCTGAATTTTGTGTATGGTCCTGATTTGTTTTATATAAGTTTTGATTTAGTTCGATTGGGTCCTTCGATTGAAATTAATTCAGTTTTAATGTTTCACTTCGGTCCTCCTTTTCATTTCCAAATTGGGTTGAAACATATTAGTTTATTCGGTACAATAGTTTCTATTTTTTCAATTCTGTCCTTTGATTGAAATTGATAATATATTTGATTTTCATTTCGGCCCTTATACTTTTAATTTTGGTTTTTAATCCCTTGATTTATTTTTATGATTTTAATTTTGTTAAAGTTTTTATGATTTTTTTAGTCTTTCATTTATTCTATTTTTTTCATTATTAACACAATAATAATAATAATAATAATTTAATTGTTTTTCTTGCTTACTCTTTTGTTAATGTTTTTTTGTTTTTTTCCCTCAAGATAATTTGCTAATTTTTATTGTTTTGACAGTGATAACAGTGATAATTTTTGTTTTCGTTTTATTCTTTTGTTTGATCTTTTGTTGAATTTTTTAGAATTTTTATAGTCTTTCATTTTTTTCTTTCATTATTAACACAAAAATATAATAAATAAATCATAATAATAATAATAATAATGATGATGATGATGATGATGATGATGATTTAATTGTTTTTTTTCTTACTCTTTTGTTAATGTTTTTGAGGTTATTTGTTTCTCATAATAATCTGATAATTTTTATTGGTTTAACAGTAATAACAATGATAATTTTAAGTTTATATTTTTTTTTAATCTTTTTTTGTAGTTTTTACAATTTTTTTGTCTTTCAATTATTTATTTATTCTTTCATAATAATAATAATAATAATAATAATAATAATAATAATAATAATAATAATAATATTTTAATTGTTTTTCTTGCTTACTATTTTGTTTATGCTTTTTAATTTCTTTTCCTCGGTCTAATTTGATAATTTTTATTGTTTTGATAGTAATAGCAATAATAATTTTAGATATTAAGACTCCGATGTTGCTATTGTTATAGTATTTTAAATTAATATTGCTTTCTTTATCCCTTTATTTTTTTTTGTGTTTTCTGTTTATTTTTCTCTCTCTTTGGATTAAATGATTTTTATGATTTTATTATTTGCACAATAATAACGATAATTTTAGTGATTAATTTTTTATTATTTCCTTATAAAAATATTTTGCTTTTTTTAATGATTGTTCAGGTCAATTTAATTATTTTGATTTTTTTGGCAGTAATGTTGATGATAATTTTAATTGTTATAACAATGATAACAACAATAACATGATGATGGATTTTCAATGTATGTTTTCGTTTTTTTATCGATATAAAATTAACTATTTATATTTGCTATTTGATTATTGTAGATTTTTATTTTGTTTTAATTCATATAGTTTTTTTTTTAATTCTTGGATAATGTTTATTCTCTATTCGTCTCTATGCATTTATGCTTTTGGTTTTTGTTTTTTTATTGGGGTTTTATTTTTAATCGGTTCAGGCCTGAAATTTTAATTTATGTTGATAATTATTTTAAAATTAATATTACTCCCTTTTTCCCTTTATTCTTTTTTGTTAATGTTGGTTATTTCCTTGAAAGCTGCTAAACAGATAAATTTATAGCGATTTAAAATTCATATATTTTATAGTTAATTTGCACTTAACAGGATTTCTGCACAAATTTATTATTTTTGTTACATTTATAATACTATAAAAAAATACACATCATTAATATTTTTTACATTGAAAAAAATATGGTGTTGCCCGCGACGAGGCGCGGGGGCATTTAGCTAGTATATATATAAAACGCGTCCTGTTTTACTGTGCCATTTTTACTGTTCACACAGATTCATATTACTATTCATTTCGATAGTAAAATTACCATTTTACCCTAGGATTGAAAATTTTTAACCCTAGGACCGGGAGTATTTTCTACTTTTCCATGAGACATGAATAGTGTTTTCAGATTTGTTGCACTGTGAAATGACGCAATTAGCCCCTTAAACCACAAAAACCGCACGCGTCTTTCAGGTGGCGTGTGCGATTGCCTCCGTAGATGGAACTTGTTCTTTTGCCATCTTATATAGTTCGCCGACATGTCCTCTGTCTTCACATGTGGTGCGTGTCGTTCAACTATGATAATGTGATCTTTGGTAGATGGTTTTTCTCCCACCCCCCTCTTTTCTCTCTCCTGCTTCCGATGAATTACGAGACAAACCCTCATATTTATATTAATTTCATATCGATTCCTGATCTTTTGATTTATTTTTATTACTGATTTTGCAATGAAACTTTTGTTTATTTTCAATTATGCCATTTAATTGAAATTGATTATATACATTAAGTTTCATTTCGGTCCTTCATCTTTTGATTTTTGGTTCATTTTTGGTTCCTTTAATAATTTTGGTATGCAAGTTTGAATTTGTTGTAAGTTTGTCTCCAAATTGAAATTGATCGTATATGTTACTTTTCATTTCGGTCCTTATTCTTTTAATTAGTTTAATAACTGCATTGCATTGATTTTTTTAAAATCCCTTTATTGTTTTTTGGTCCTAAAGTTTTTATTTGTTTCATTTTTATCCTTCAATTGGAATTAATTATATATTTTATTTTTCATTTTGCCACTTATTCTTTTAATTTTTTTTGTATCAATTCATTTGGTTTTTTTGTCCTTCTTGAACAGTGTTTATTTTTTGTCCATATTTATGCATTTATGCTTTTAGATTTTGTTTTTATTTTTTGTCATTTTTTTGGGGTTTTATTTTTATTATGTCCCGTTCTAAAATTTTAATTTATGTTGGCTACACTGTATTTTATTTTTGAAAATTCCTTTACTGTTTTTCAATCCCAACGTATTGTTGCAGTTTTGTCATTCAATTGGAATTATATATATATATATATATATATATATATATATATATATATATATATATATATAATGGCTAGAAAAATTTTGGTTTTGGAAAATACCCAACTTCCACCATAAACTTTTCCTTACATTTTTCATTCATTTTTCTTATCTTGTTTTATTACACTATAATTTATGTTACAATAATTTTATTTTATCTTAGGGCTTTAAAATTTTACCCTACTTATCTTTTTAATCCCTTCATCTCACCATTTTCATAAGCTTTTATCTCATTTATTTTCCTTCCTTAATCTCTTTCTTTTTCTAGCAATTTCTGTCAATTTTAAAGGAGAATAAAAGATGGATTCTTGTTTAAATGAACATTTTACTCTTCATAATACTTATGTTTTTTTTATATATATATTTTAGTCCAGCTATCAACATTTCACAAGGCTTGATAAATTAACAAGTATAACATATATAATTGGAAAGTACAAATGTTTAATTTGCAATCCAATTAGAGCTAGAATGAAACTTGATATATATAGACTGAACAATAGTCGAAGGTCCAATATGAAAAATTGCTATTTTTTTATTTTGAACCTTTAGACTTAACCCATCAACTTCTTGTTTGGCCAAATTTAATTTAAACCTTATAATATATCAATTGGTGATGTCGGCTAAATCATATCATTTATTTTACTTTTCATCATTTAATTTAAACTGTCTAATTCTTCTTTACGTCCTAACTCGTCAATGGAAGGTGGAGGCTAGAGATTGAGGGGTATTTGACACCACGTTTCAAAAATATTTTTGAAAACTTTTTTTTTAAAATATTTTATTTTTAACTTTGAATTAAATAAATTTGGTATTTTTAAATTATTTTAAAATGCTAATGTAAAAAATAAAAAAATATCATTTTAATATAATTTTAAATAAAAAATATTTTAAAAAACAATAATGACCAGAATCCAAACATTCACTAACAAGTAAAGGAGTGGCTAAAAGAGGAAAACAAAAGAAAAGAAAAACTAAGGAATAATCTAGGAGAAAAATAAATTAAAAACACTAAAGAGTATCCGGAGACCTCACATGGTGATTTTATTACTTGTTTGATCTAGTAATTAATTTTTTATAATTAATACACACACACACATGTACATGAGAAATGAAAAGGGCAGAGATCCAAATGAATTCATCTAAGCCTTGGAGGAGCACCGTCTGGAGATGTAGGTTCCATTTGCTGCATGAAAACGTAGCCGACAATTCAAGTTACACAAGAACCTGACTGATCCAAAAACACCGACTCTCCAGCGAGCTCTCACACCTCCTTTCAGATCGAACCTCACCTCGTCCTCTTTCAGGTATGCATCCACATATTCCATCTGCTGAGGACTCAGTGGTATAGGATCCAAGGTGTAGTCATAGTTAAAATCGACAGAGCTGTTCTTCTTTACCTCGTACGGGGCGGCAGTTGACAGCACTGCTATTCTGATCCCGTCGAAGAACAGCTCGAGATTGAAGTTCGAGAAGCCAGCGTGAGCCTTCATGTTGTCGTTCTGAGACCTCACCACGATGTTTATCTGCGTCACGAGGCCCCCTGCTCCGTCGTAGTTGAAATGAAGGAGATGAGCATCGACAACGCTGATCACCGGAACTCTCGGGTGAATTACATGGCAGACGACGACGACGACAATGCCTGCTATGATCACTGCAATGCTGAGGAGGGAACATAAGATGGCAACACACCGCCATACAAAGTGGGTTCTCCGCATAATTGGTTGAGCCATAGCAGTTTTTCGTTTTTTTCTGTCAGAGGAAGGGGAGATGGGGGGGGGGGGGGGGGGGCTAGATGGTGGGGGAGGTTAGGTATCTACTGTAAAAGCATTTGTCCCAATGATACGCCCTTCTAACTATAGTTGCAATTATTGGAAGCTGAATTCTTTATAAATTTTTTATTTTAAATTATTTTTTATAGATATTTTAAAATTATTTTAACATGCTATATTTTAATATATTTATAAATAAAAAACAACCTCAATTATTATATTCCAAACTTGCTTTGCATTCCTTCGATTCAAATTAAATAATCAATGAAATAATAATAATTAATATACATACCAAAAGCTATCAATTTTGGAGTGAGAGCTTTGGATAGCAATGCAAAAAATGTTAATCAATCATGGAAACCTATGGTTCATCTACTAATCTTTCTTTTTCTCCTTCCAAATAAAATATTAATTAATAACTTAATCTTGAGTGAAAGCAAATCAAACCTAATAATAGTATTAATGCAAAATTATCAATTTATTCTCTTAAAAATATAACTTATTTTATTTCAGAATACTTAATGGAAACCCATGCATTCAAATTTTTTATTTTTGTAGACCTAGGTTGTAATTCTATATATTAATTATAGTCAAGTCCTTTATTTTTAAAATTTATTTACAGTCAAGTCAAATTTAATTAGTAATTCTAATTAATTTTTTTACCAATAATTATTAGCGTATGTGACCAATTAGGTTCTTGATATATTGTTCCAAACATAAGTTATAATCCTAAATTAAATATAATTAAATAATTTAACTTATTATCAATTTAATAGATTGATTGATGTATATATAAAAATAAGGTGCAACCCTTAACAATCTAATGATAAATTGTTGCATATCATTAATATGGTTGGTATATTAATTTTATACTAAAGCCCTTATTTATACATGGCCTGACCAACTTGATGTTAACAACTTTAGAACCTCATTTTTGTGGTTGACTCCCATGTATAAAATTACTTCCAATTTTCCCTAAAAAAGGCTCTAGTCTTAGCCCTGCACATATGGTCGACTATTATACACACAACTCCTATGTATTTATTTTCTCAAATCAAGTTTATTTAGCTTAATTTCACTTTTTGGGTTAACTTTTTATTTTACCACTTGACACCTTATTAGTCTAAACTCCACTCATGTGGCCTACTTAATGCATACAACACTTGTCTAACAAATTTATATATATCAAACTTCACAAGTCTTCATCATTGCATAATACTTTTATACCATTCAATAATCATAATATCCAAATTTAAATAAATTATTATAAATTAAATTGATTGGGGTGACAAATACTTACTTATTCCTCTAGTTTTGTTCCACTTGCCTAAGGTGCCACAATCAATGCCTCATCTTCATCTCTTATTTTATTTTTAGTCCTTGTGTTTCTTATTTCTCATTTTTTATCCTTCCCTCCTAAGTCCATCGTAGTATTCATCTTTAACTCCTTTTCCTTATACAATTTCAATGATTTTTTTCATTTATTTTAAACCCTCTAAAGAAAACACTACTTATTTCATATTATTCTTCTTATAATAAAAGTTTAGGGTCTTACATGATTCTTGTAAACTATTTTATTCTGGTGTTTTTGATGTAGCCCAGCTATGAATATGTAAACAATTTTGTTTTGTTGAATTAATCCAATACTTGTTGAGTGTTTCATTCTATACTCAATGCTTGATCACAGTTTGCATGATCTGGGATTCAATTTGAGACTGGAAAGTGATAATTGTTTCAGTCATTGTTTGAAATACCATATGGAATCTATAGGATAAAGATATCTATGGAACTTGTGTAATCATTAAGGGTTTTATCATTCCTAACAAATTTGATGAGTTTAGAATTTTCACAAAGATGTAGAAAATTTGCTTGTTTAAATAATTCATTGATGCTCAAGAGAGATTAGTGATTAAATTAGTAAAATTTGATTATCAACAATAAGAAAAAAAATGTTGATTATCACCGAATGCTGGCACTATAGCAGTGACATCATTCTTTTTTTCTAGCAAGTTTTCTGGCTAATAAAGAAGAAGGTTGAATTCTTAATGAAGAAGAGAATAGCAGGCAGCAAGGTAAAGAATTTCAAGATGTGTGTGTGTGTGTGTGTGGGGGGGGGGGGGGGGGTGGGGGGGGGAGGTTAGGTATCTTCTTTACCTAGTGTAAAAGCATTTGTTTCCATGATACGTCCCTGTAATTGTAATTATTGAAAGCTGATTTCTTAATAAATTTTTTATTTTAAATTAATTTTTATGTATATTTTTTTAAATTATTTTAATATGCTATATTTTAATATATTTATAAATAAATAAATAAATAAAAACTTCAATTATACTCAAGCAAAAATATATTCCAAACTTGATTTGCATTCCTTCAATTCAAATTAAATAATCTATTAAACATAATAAGCTTAGTTGAACAATATGATGTAATAATAATAATATTACATACATACATATCAAAAGCCAAGAAATTTAGGAAAAAATCAATTTATTCTCTTAAAAAATCACGTATTTTATTTTTGAATAGTTAATGGAAACTCATGCATTCAAATTCTTACTTTATTTTTCTAGATCTAGGTTGTAATTCTATATATTAATTACATTCACGTCCTTGATTTTTAAAATTTATTTACAATCAAGCCATATTTAATTAGTAATTCTAATTCAACTTTATACCAATAACTATTACCGTGTGTGACCCATTAGGTTCTTGATTTATTGTTCCAAATATAAATTATAGTCCTAAATATAATATGGTTGAAAATAATATGCACAGCTGATATGTATTTGTTTTCTCAAATCAAGTTTATTTAGCCAAGTTTCACTTATAAGGTTAACTTTTTATTTAACCACTTGACATCTTATCAGTCTAAACTCTACTCATGTGGTTAACTTAATGCATACAACACTTATCTAACAAATTTATATGTATCAAAACTTCATAAGTCTTCATCATTGCATAATAATTTTATACTTAAAATTTAAAATATAGGAAGCCTTAAAAAATAAACTCATAAAGGATATCCGAGAAAAATGAAAAAAATGACAATTAGAAAAAAAATAGAAACTTGGCTTGCTAAAGAAACCAAGTTGGTTAGACATTTGTAGAAGAAAAACAAAAAAAATTAAAGCAAATTCATGGGAAATTCTTGCTAAAGAACACCAAAGAGATAATTTAAAGGATTAAAGAGAGAATAGAAAGGGATATAAGCAATGAAATTGAAGAATATCAAAGGTGGTATTGTTAGAGGAAGGTCAACTTTGAAATAAAATTGAGTTAAAAAAAATATTCTTTTTTGTTTTTATTTTCTCAATTCAGTGTGCTTAAGAAGCTGAGAGCCTTGATTTCATATAATTTTGAATTACTAATTAAGAAATTTATGTATTTTACCTATGAAAATGTTATGAAAATTAGGTTTGAATGAAGAAATGATTAAATGGTTATTTTTTTATTTGGTTAATTCTAAATAGATTCTAATCTTTTTAATTTAAAATAGCCCATCATGTTTTTACATTATCATGTTTGAGTCCCCAGGGGTGGTGGACTAGCGGCTTCGGCCCTGCACTTGCAATTGCAAGAGCAGGGTTCGAGATGCGGCCACCTCACAGACGCAAGTCCCTTGTAAGAGCCTGGGACAGCCGGGGGTTTACACATGCCCTGGGCCCACAAAGTGCGCTTTCCGGGTCATGTGGTTCCCACGTCATCCAAAAAAAAAAATTATCATGTTTGAGATTGTTTCAAGAATGTATTTAATTTTCAAACATATAAATTAATAATTTTTAATGCTTTACATAAATATTAATAATCTATATTAAAAAAAAAAAATTCTAATACATTAAAAAAAACACCCTATTTCTAGGAGGGAAAAAAAACAAAAATACCTTCTTTTCTGTTTTAATCCAAACTGCAACAATTCTCTCCTCCTCTCTCTGACTGTCGCACACACTGCAAAAAGAAACAAACGTATGTGATATGTTTCAGACAAAATCTAAGCAATTATTATAATACAAAAAGCTAAATTACATTCAAGAATAGAAAACCTTAAAACACTGTCTGGGTTTTGAACAACAGCAATAGCAAACACCAAAACCGAAAGTCCTTCCAGATCTCCTTCTTCAGATCTCTTTTTGACATAAAACCCTTCAATCCATGGTTTATTTGGGATTTTGTATTCCTGGGTTTTCTTTCTTTTTGCGGAATTTTTTTGGCAGTTTGTTTCTTTGGGGCTACGTGTTTTAAAGGGTTTATGAGCATTTCTCCATGAAACCAACCTTTGTAGCTGGTATTGGCACCTGGGTTCGCGTCGAAATACAGGCTTTTGATTGATTTACTAGGTTTTTCTCTCTGAGTTTTTTGCTTTTGGGCCTGGAAAGACTGAGTTGGGGCTTCTGAAATGGGTTGCAGTTCTGGTGACCCCAACTGTAATATCAACAACATCAACACCAAAGCCATTGATGCTTCTGTGGGTGCTTTAGTTTGGGTCCGCCGGAGAAACGGCTCATGGTGGCCTGGTCGGATTGTGGGTCTTGATGAGGTTTCTGAGGGTAGTTTGGTCTCGCCAAGATCAGGCACTCCTGTTAAACTTCTTGGCCGCGAGGATGCCAGTGTGTAAGTGCCCATTAACATCTCTTGATGTACTATCTTTTCTAATTTACGGTGGTTTGTGAGGGTCCGGGAGACTTATGTGCATTGATCTGTTGCAGTTTTGCAAATGCTACCTGGCTTATGAGATAGATAATTTATTTATTGCTGTTTCTTGAGCTCATACTTTACAGTTGTTTTTCCTGGTTTTTTATGCTTCTGTGCATTGTTATTGCGATTTTTCTCGGTGGTGTTATTTTTATGGTAAAAATTGGATTTCTGGGTTGGTTTCATGTTTGTATATATGCCCATATTGGTGCCTTTTCTTCTTCTTCTTCAAGATTTGTATGCATGTCTGGTGTTGTTTTATAAGACATTTTTCTCTGTTCTGAAATGGCTCTTTTCTAGTCTGTTCCTCTCTCATAAGGTTCATGTCAATTGATGTTGGGTATTTATATGAAACTTCTGGTAGCTGGTAACTTAGCATGATTGGGAACAACTTATGAAAAATTGATAAGTATAAGCTCTCTTATTCAGGGGATATAAGAATGAGAGTGCGTTCGTTCATTTCATAAGCGTGCAACTTCATAGCTGCCAGCTCTCTTATTCAGGGGATATAAGAATGAGAGTGCGTTCGTTCATTTCATAAGCGTGCCACTTCATAGCTGCCAGCTCTCTTATTCAGGGGATATAAGAATGAGAGCGCGTTCATTCATTTCATAAGCGTGCAACTTCATAGCTGCCACCAAAACTGTCACTTCCTCATTGCTGTTTATCTGATCTGATATTAGTTTAAGATTTGCTTGATTTGGTATAGTGTGATTCCTTCCACCTTCTACATCTACCTGGTTTTGCAACTGCTAAATCCTATCCATCTTTCTTAATAACATGTTTTCTACTACTAACATCACTACAGTGCTTTCATCATTGGCTGTGGTGCTACCACTCAGCTGCTGATCCAGTACTTTTCTTGAAATGCTACCACACTAAAATTCATGCCTCTGCAAATTGTGAGGCATGCATATTGTTTTCTGTGCTTTGCCAAAACAATATTCCTTTTGTGTTAGTTGAGATCTATAAATAAATCTCTCTTTCTGGAATGGTGTTGTACTATTGTTCTGTGGTTTCTTGCAATCTTTTCTGAACTGAGGTTTCATCCATCTTCATAGCTTGTTGCTGCCATGGTAGTTTTAGGGAAGACAAAGCAAGTTTTTTTGCCCATCTTTATTGGTCTTTTCCTTACAATTAGTGTGTTTTTAAAAGGCGATACTCGGTTCTGTGTTTTCAGGTTGGGGTATGTTTTGTATCCAAAAAGTAGGGACTATCCCCCCATCCTAAACCATACAGGAATTGCCTGTAGCATAAAAGCATTGTGTTGAGTCCATCCAAATTCTCTATTGGAAACAAAATGTTTTCAACATAAGGTTTTCAACCTTACATGCATGTGGTGCATTCTAATAAACAAAATTTGTGAGTTAATGACTCCATTTCCAGGAACAAGTATTAGAAGAAATATAAGTGAAAAAGATCTCTTGTCCCTATATATTATCTAACCTCCTTGTCTTTTCCTTTGTTAGATTTGATATTTTGTAGAGTCTGCATTGTCAATATCTTTTCTTATCAGTTCCTCCAAGGACTGTGTTTGTCACTCAATTCTTTTTTTTCTCCTTCACTTTTTAGCTTAACAGATTTATGGTTTCTATTTCTATTGTTTATTGTGATACATATCTAGTGAAGCAGGAGAGCCTTAGGTTTGATATGAAAGAGTGTTATATGATATTGTTATCAGAGGGACATAAATGTTGGGATTCAAAACTCCATGTGTTTCTTATGTAGGAGACAGGCATCTTTTACTTATTATTGTACCTTCTTATTGATTTTTGTGGCATTTATGAGGGAGTTAGGCATCATTAGATGGATCACTACTTCAGAAAGTAATATCTGTCAACTCTAGTTGGAGTAAGGAACAAGTAGTGCTGGCTGGATGATCATGCAGGAGGACATTCTGAGGATTGATCCGTAATACCCAACTGCATTATTTTAGTTTATGACGTGGATTGCTGATGCTTGAGGCTGATGATATTTCTATTCTTATACAAGCCAAAATGTTGGCTCAAAAGTTTTATTACTCTCTTGCATCTGGATACCTGTTATATGAGGTAGTAATGGAAGTTGGCTGAGTTTCTGCAGCTTTTGTACTGAGTTTAGTGAGATGCTTGAAAAATCAAATAAATATGTGCCTATGAAGGTTGTCCATTGCATCTGTTATATGTTGCATGTTTGCCATGACTGATGTTGGTATAAAAAGTACTAAGTTGGAAGAGTGCTTGTGCATAACAGTTTTTGTGTTATTGATTTTGTTTTATTTTGCACCCGATGTGTACAGTCGTTTTCTCTTGAGAATTTGAATTCTTAAGTAACATTCAAATATAAAATTTTCTCTTCACATGTGGTTAATTTTTGTGTAACAGATGCTTTATTTTGTTGGTTTAGGGATTGGTATAATCTTGAAAAGTCAAAGAGGGTGAAGGCATTTCGATGTGGGGAATATGATGAATGCATCGAAAAGGCAAAGACTTCTGCTGCAAATGGTAATAAGAGAGCTGTTAAATATGCTCGGAGAGAAGATGCCATTCTACACGCCTTAGAGATTGAGAATGCTCGCCTAGGCAAGGATCAACTGGACTTCTTCTCTAGAAGTGATAATTTGGGTGAAGAGCATGGTAGTTCAGCCAAAGAATCAAGCATGTCTTTTTCTGGAAAAGAAGATGGGGATAGTGATTCTGAAGACAATGCAGACATGGATGCAGATTCAGATTCTGGTTTGGATACTGATTCAGGCATGGGTTCAGATTTAGCACCAGAATTATCACAGTCTGATACATCCTCTGAGGAGCCAAATTATAATGGTGCTTGTAAGATGCAGTCTTTGCCAGGAAAGAGAAGAAGAACCCCAAATGATTCCGAGGATGATGGAACAGAAGGGATTAAGCGAATGAGAGGACTTGAGGATCTTGGAATTGGTGTAGGAGATTCAAACACTGGGAATTGTATGCCTAATCCCTGTCCTGTAAATGGTAGCAAAGGTTATAACTTGTTACTTAAAAGAAAAAGGTCTCAAGTAGCAAATGCTAATGAGCTCGTGAAAAGAAAAAATCGTCACCGACCATTGATAAAAGTTTTAGAGAGTACAGCCATGGTTTGTGTTCCAGTTATTTGTGACCATCTTTCCAGTCCAAGTAGCTTGCCTCTTCCAGGATTATCTGAGATTCCTGGAATAGAATCAAATGGGTCTAGAAAAGACTGTTCTGTTGCAGCCAATAATAACTCAGACAGTTATGGAGTTTCTTGTGAGAATGGTAGCTCGTCAAAGCCTTCCGAGCATGCTTATGATGCTGCCCTCATTAATCACAAGTTGAAGAAGGAAAAATATATTTCTAGCATATCCAGGCCAGCTGAGAACATTTCTGTGGACAGGTTATTTGATGTACCATTTGTTGGGGAGGAAAAACACTCTACAGGTAGTTGATCAAGACATTTAAAACCTCAGAGCATGTACCCTTCTCTGTTCATCTTGTATTTCCTTCTGTGCATATGTTGTATGGTGTCTTTAGCTGAAAACATTGGACATAACTGGCTTGGATCCTATTTGTCTAATGTTTGTATTTATTCTATTCACGTGTGTTTTGTGCAGACTGTTGTATTTCCTTGTTGAATAGACTTGGGATAGGCCAACCATTGCAGAGGAGTAGTTTTTTACTTGTTCTGATTTCATTTTGATCTCCAGGTTTTTCTCCAATACATGTGTCCTGTTCATCTGGAAAACATCAAATTGGTGGATTGGGGAAGCAATTTAGTCAAAGCAGTCAAGCAGAAGCTGTATTGTTGAAAAATGAAGCATGCAATGAATCTGGTTCTACTAGTCTGGCAGCTGCTTGTGCTTATAATAATATCAGCCAGAGGATAGAGAAAGGTGCTTCAAAGTGGCAGTCAAAAGGAAAGAGGAATTCAAGACACACAAGTAAAAATAGAAAGCAACACTCAAGAAAAGATGACATGGATGATGAACCCAATGCTTACTTGGCAGGTACAGAGCACTTGGATGGATTCTGTCAGAGTCCTGATCAGAAAGTTGATTGTGGTGGAGATAAATCTGAACTGTTTTCTGAATACCGTTTGGATTCTGTCCAGGACCAGAGCAAGTCTTCTTCTCAGGGGGGTCTTAGTATGAGGGTGGCAATGGAGTTGTCTGTGCCTCACAGGTCACTTCCATACCGTCAATCACGCTTCATGGTTAATTCCAGATATCAGACATCGGATTTTCCTGGCAGAAACTTCTCATGCTCAAAACTATTTAATGTTGAGATCAAGGTTCAACGCAACTACCGGCAGCAGCATGTTCCATTGGTTTCTCTGATGAGTAAATTGAATGGTAAAGCCATTGTCGGTCATCCTTTAACAATTGAGAATCTAGATGATGGCTATTCCGATCATATGCTTGGTAGTAATGAAAGTGATACAATTCATGTTACAGAAAGGGGAACTCCCAAACTGGGTTGTGCGGCTACGCGAAATTTAGAGGCTGGTAGGACACCTATCAGGCGAATGACAATGAGACCACGATCTTCACCAAGTAAATCTCACAAATTCAGGAAATGCGGGTTGCTTTCTAAAAAGATTCGGAAACTGTCTTCGCTGACAGGAAAAAGAGTAGAAGATAGAAAACCGGTGGTGGAGAAGCCCGAGGGTCCTGTTATAGCTTGTATCCCCCTCAAATTAGTGTTCAGTAGGATAAACGAGGCAGTGAATGGCTCAGCAAGACAAACACACCGTGCCTTACAATCAAGCAACTAGTGAATCTTCTTCCCTGGAAAGGTTGGAGAATTTTGGATTATAATGATAAAAACCTGTTTTGTTTTGGGTGGTGGCACTACCTGGGAGCCTGTTTTAGTTGGGGTAGCTAGTTTTCTGCATATCCAGATGCCTGATTTGTGGCAAGTGTGCTCCACCCTGAAGGTCTTTTTCGCCGCCGTAGAGATGGACAGATAGGATTAAGATCAATGGAGGCTGTCTAGCTGTGTACATAACGGTAGTTGAAGTGTAAATTAAAGATGGCGACCCTGGTGTAAGGTTCTTGTGGCCTGATGCTAGGTTTTAAATTTATGAATCGAGGTTGGTTAAGAGGGTAATAATTTATAAATTTTTTCAGCAACTGGTTTGTGACATGATAAACAAATTTTAGGGTAAATTATACCTTACATTTACATCTTGCAGTTTGATAAGGTACTTGTGGCCTGATGCTAAGGTCAAAATTATGGATTGAGGCAGGTTTAGAGGAGGGCTAATAAATTGTAAATTTTTTTTATTAATGTGGATGTTCATGCCAGCTTTTGCTATTCTCATGAGCCCTGAAATTAATGATTATGTAAGTTTCTAGTGGCTATCATATTAGTAATTCTCACGATTTCTTTCAAGGATCAAGTTATATGGCTAATGGAAATATTTAGTATTGAACTCTTATCACTGGATCATATCTACTAGGTGATTAAAATTTTAAAAACAATTGTAAATTATTTTCAACAGCTGGTTTGTGACATGATTACAAGTTGTAGGGTGAATTACATTTTTCATTCTCTTTTTGAAAATTACAGTAAGACTTGTGTTTCCAACAGAAATCAATTAAATCTCTGAAACCCTAGCCACAATTCAACCTTTGCAGCCACAATCACGCCACCACCCATAGATAACATCTAGCCACCACCGACCAACCCGGAAAATCCACACCGGCAGAGACCAGCTAAACCCTCATCTTCCTCCCCTTCTCATTGAACAAAAGCAGCCGTCACAACTCAACCCCAATCCCCTCAACAACATCAACAACCAACATGTGTTTAGCAGCAGGCTAGTCTTCTAATTTTAATTTGTTTGATATTATATTTCAAAAATATTTTTTTTTAATTGAGATTTTTTATTTTTTATTTTTTGGATGTTTCATATGTTGTTATCAAAAATAATTTTTAAAAAATTAAAAAAATATTATTTTAATATATTTTTAAGTGTTATACAATTTATAAATTATGAGATGTATATATTAAAAAAAAAAGGAAAAAAAATGTACTATATTGTTGCCTACCCCTCGATTTGGTCCCCAATTATTTATTGATTTATCAACTTTCATGTTTCTGGATTGAGCTTTTGAGGACTCGTTGGGTTTGGGTTGCTGGAGACGAAAAAATCAAAGGTGGTGGCTAGTGTGTTTTTTTTAATTCAATGATAAAGCGGCCCAGTCGGGTAGAAAGATCCAGACAACTAACTATCTCAGACCCAAAAATCCGAGGGTGGTTTAGTAAATGTAAAAAGAAACTAGGGTTTCGCTATAAATATTCCATTTAGACTCTGTCCATTACGCAAATACTCTCACTCTGTCAGCAGCCATCCAAAACCCTAAAAGGTCTCTCCCTCTCTAAATCTCATTGTGTCTTCGTTTAATTGACTGACTATAGAGAATTTGGATCTGGTGCATTGTTGTGCAGGGAAAGAAGAAGAGAGGATTTGGAATGGCGACAGTTCCAGGACAACTGATATGGGAGATGGTTAAGAAGAATAACTCCTTTTTGGTGAAGCAGTTTGGAAGAGGAACTGCTAGCCTTCGGTTTAGCAAAGAGAGCAACAATCTCTACAACCTTAACTCTTACAAGCACTCTGGTACTCTCTCTCTCTCTCATTGTGTGCTTGCTTTCCTGTCTCTCTCTTACAGTACTGTGGTTAATGTTTTCTTTTAAGGGATTTTGTGTTTGGTTTTGTTTGATCTGAGTTGAGTGCTTGGTTGTGCTGATATATGGTCTTGAAAGCTTTTATTTTGAGGAAATGCAGAAAAAATAAGAAGGGGAAAAAGTTATAACTTTGGTTTTCTCCCTCTATAACTGACCAGATATGTTTTGTTTTGCTTTAATCTGATCTTTCAGAACATAAGATGATGAATAAATAATCAATCTTTGTATGTTGATTCACTTGTTTTGATGTGGTTATTCATTAATAATTTATAGTTTGTTGAATTTTTGATTGATGACTTTGTTATGTTTGGTTTTGAAATAATTTGGAAATCAATCAACTGAGGTTTTAATCTTATCTTATTTCTTGTCAACCAGGTTTGGCAAACAAGAAAACTGTTACCATTCAGGCTGCGGACAAGGATCAAGCTGTGGTTCTTGCTACAAGTAAGACCAAGAAGCAGAACAAACCAGCTTCTTTGTTTCACAAGTCTGTCATGAAGAAGGAGTTCCGCCGCATGGCTAAGGCTGTGGAGAACCAGGTTATTATTGCTTTCATCATCTTGTTGCTTTTCATGGTTGTTAGTAAATTTTCTTGCTCTAAGTCATTTGCATACACTCTAATGACGAGTTCCTTTGTTTCAATTTTTTTTGAATGGTTGAAAGCTGAGAATGTCCTTTCTTTCTAAGCACTTTCATTGTTCAGAGTTTTATTATGCATATTTTGTTAAACTAACTGGTTAAAGTCATGGATTTCACTGCGGTGATGAGCTGTTAACATGTAAGAAGATCCCTTTTGTAGGGTTCTTTGATGAAATATTCTTGTTACGCTTGGCTTCTGAGCTTCGTCATTATAGGGATCTTTTTTGAATCTTCATAGTGAATATTTGTTCAATTCTCAATATTTTTGGAAAACTTATTTTTTACTATGCATATCTTGTTAAACTAACTGGTTAAAGTCATGGATTTCACTTATTTTTTACTATGCATATTTTGTTAAACTAACTGGTTAAAGTCATGGATTTCACTGCGGTGATGAGCTGTTAACATGTAAGAAGATCCCTTTTGTAGGGTTCTTTGATGAAATATTCTTGTTACGCTTGGCTTCTGAGCTTTATCATTATAGTGATCTTTTTTTAAACTTCAAAGTAAATATTTGTTGAATTTTCAATATTTTTGGAAAAATTATTTTACCACGCATGTTTTGTTCAACTAACTGGTTAAAGTCATGGATATCTCTGCCGTGATGAGCTGTTAACATGTAAGAAGATCCCTTTTGTAGGGTTCTTTGATGAAATATTCTTGTTACGCTTGGCTTCTGAGCTTTATCATTATAGTGATCTTTTTGAAGCTTCATAGTAAAATTTGTTTGATTTTCAATTTTTTTGGAAAACTTATTTTACTATGCATGTTTTGTTCAACTAACTGGTTAAAGTAATGGATATCTCTGCGGTGATGAGCTGTTAACATGTAAGAAGATCCCTTTTGTAGGGTTTCTTTGATGAAATACACTTGTTACGCTTGGCTTCTGAGCTTTATCATTATAGTGATCCGTTGTTATAAATGGCCAGTGGTCAAGTTTATTAATGCCAACTATTGATTTCAGGATTCATTTGTTCTTGCTTTCAAACTCTTGAGTCCAATTTCAGATATGTTATGTTTTTTAATCGCATAAAGTGAAAGGGTCTGTTTTGAAGCTTCATAGTAAAAATTTGTTCGTGTACTAATACTTTTAAAATGCATGTTGTGTTCAACTAACTGGTTAAAGCCATGGGTTTCACTGCTGTGATGAGCTGTTAACATGTAAGAAGATCCCTTTTATTGGGTTTCTTCGGTGAAATATACTTGTTACGCTTGGCTTCTGAGCTTTGTATAAATAGTGATTCATGCCGACGCAATTACTTGCCTGATTGATACATGTTGGCGGTGTCCGAAGTTGTATTTTTTGCCCTGTTTCTTGAATGGCCGTGTGCTATTGCTGAGAAATTCATGTGTTTTGCTCTCTGCAGGTAGAAGGTAACTATTACAGGCCTGATCTGAAGAAAGCAGCTCTGGCAAGGTTGAGTGCTGTGCACAGGAGTCTCAAGGTGGCCAAGTCTGGTGTCAAGAAGAGTAAAAGACAAGCTTTGAAGATCCGCATATAAGTAGCAGGAAAGATCTGAGAGGCGAAGATACAAGTACTCTTGTGGCGGACACCTAATTTCTCTTTTGTGGTGGGATTTCTATTTAAGATTCTAGATGTTGAACCATAGAGATTGTGATTCTGATGGATAATTTCGTTTGCAGTTTTGGATAGTTACTTTGCGTTTTCTGGTCTCTGATTCAGAAGCAGTTTGTTTTCAATTTGTGCTTTGATTTTGAAAATTTAGATTTCTGGATATCACTTCAGAAAGAATTACCAGTTTTGTGCAGGAAATTCAAGCATGATTAAATAGACGTGTAGATTTTAGAGAAAGCAATATCAATGTGTTGTTTCCGGAAGATAAATCTAATTAAATAAAATTAGATAAGTAGGAATCGTCATTTTCAAAATAAAAAAAAACGTCGACATATATTAAGAAAATAAAACGTAATTAAATAAGTGTTGAGGACCAAACTAGAAAAATATACTTGAAAAGGAAAATAAACTGCCCCAGCAGGTTAATCTTTAAAACTCATTTTTTAATGAGTTTAATATTGAGATATAAAATAAAAAAAGTAATTTAAAAAAATTAAGTAAAAAAATAGCAATCAAATGATAAGTATTATACAATAATTTAAAAGAGCTCAGTGTTTCACTGTATCTTGTGAGGGGAAACACTGTGTACTCGTCATTTTTCGTCCGTGTGTCGCGAGTTCATCCACTTTTTTTTTCTTGTCTTTTCCTTTTATGAACAATGTTTTAACGATTTTGCCCCCGCTAATAAGACAAAAAACGGTTCAGGCTGAGGGTCACGGATGTAATTGCGCGCGTACGGACCGGTCCGCCGCAACCTCTTTTTTTTAATATTTTTTAAAATGGCTAAATATGGTTATAGCCCCCTAATAAGATAAAATTGGTGACTTAAGCACAGGGGTGTACCGGTAATTGACCATTATTAGTTTTTTTATTTTTGAAAAATTGTCGGCGTGTACGGGACACGCGACCGACAGTATTCCGCCTCACGCCCATTTCAGGAGGCGCGTGAAGGCTGGTAGGGTGGCCGGAAATGGGCTACCGGCGTCTCTGTCGGTGCGTCTCCTTATGGTCTTCCTCCCCGGGCGGCACAATTTATCCCAAGGTGGACGTGGACGCGGCGGTGGCCGGTTAAAGCCGGTTTCACCTCTTCTCTCTCTCTTGCATGTAAAAGTGCAGAAGAGGCCCCCGGGTTTCGTGTCTTTTCACTTTGGTCCCTTGACTTTTAATTTTGTCTATAGTCCTGATTTATGTTATATAAGTTTTGATTTAGTTTGATTGGGTCCTTCAATTGCAATATATTCAATGTTAATGTTTCACTTCGTTCCTCCTTTTAATTTCCGGATTGGGTTGAAAAAGCTTAATATATTCGGTACAGAAGTTTCAATTTTTTCAACTTTGTCCTTTAATTGAAAATGTTAATAAATGTGATTTTCATTTCAGCCCTTAAATTTTTAATTTTTGATTTTAATCCCTTTATATTTGATTTTCATTTCAGCCCTTATACTTTTATTTTTTTAATATTTCTAGAATAATCCCTATTTTTGTCCATGTATATATAAGTGTATTTTGTTAAGGAACCATCTCACCTAAAAGCTTAAGCTTATAGGTGAGGCCTCATAATATGATTTATATTATTCTCTAACACACACCCTCAAGTGAAAGTTCTTTGGGCTTGAAACTTGCACAGACCCACATCACCTTATGCTTAATTTTTATCAAATAGAATGGGGATGGTGGGATTCGAACTCGTGACCGCTAGGTCAACAAGGCTCTGATACCATTTTAAGGAACCATCTCACCTAAAAGCTTAAGCTTATAAGTGAGACCTCATAATATGATTTATATTATTCTCTAACATGTTTAACACAATAATAATAATAATAATAATAATAATAATAATAATAATAATAATAATTTAATTGTTTTTCTTACTTAGTCTTTTGTTAATGTTTTTTTGTGTTTTTTTCTCCGGATGATTTGATAATTTTTATTGTTTTGACAGTAATAGCAATGATAATTTTATTTTTATTTTATTTTTTTGTTTTATCTTTTGTTAAAGTTTCTAGCATGTTTTTTAGTCTTTCATTTATTTTTGTTTCTTTCATTATTAACATAATAATAATAATAATAATAATAATAATAATAATAATAATAATAATAATAATAATAATAATAATAATAATAATTTAATTGTTTCTCTTACTTACTCTTTTGTTAAAGTTTTTGAGTTTTTTTTTTTTTAGGATAATTTGATAATTTTTATTGTTTTAATAATAAGAGCGATGATAATTTTAGATTTTAAGACTTTGATTTTGCTATTATTATAATAGGGTGTGTTGAACTATTTTATTATATTAAATTTCACATATATAAATATTATATTTTAATTTTGATCCAGCAAATCCTATAAAAATTGTTTGCTCAGCCGGCTACGTAGAACATATATTTTTTTTAAATTTTCAAATTAAATGATTTTTTTCATCTAATAATTTTTATTTTTGTTTTATCATCTATTATATTTTTTTTATTTGCTCTGTCTTTTAGTTTTTTATTGGTTTTTTTTTTATATTTTCAAGTTAGATTAATTTTTTTTGCCTGATAATTTTGATTTTATTTTTTTGTTTCATCTTTTGTTAAAGTTATTACAATTTTTTTTGTCTTTCATTTATTTATGGTTTTTTATTCATATGTAAAGATATTATATTTTAATTTTAGACCAACAAATCCTATTAATTTCTTTAATCCCAACAATCATAAAATTTATTTGCTCAGCCCGCAACGTAGTGCGGTCAATTTTTTTAATTTTCAAGTGAAATGATTTTTTTTTCAGGTAATAATTTTTATTTTTGTTTTATCATTTATTTTATTTTTTTATTTGTTTTTTTGTTAATGTTTTTAGACTTCTTTTAGTCTTTGATCTAATTTTGTTTTTTTTGGTTATTACGCAATAATAATATTGATATTAAGAATAATAATAATAATTTAAGTTTTTGTTCTTTCTTGCTTTTTTTTTTCTCTCGAGGTATTTTGATAATTGTTATTGTTTTGACAGTAAGAGTTATGATAATTTTAGAAGTTAACACTTCGATATTACTGTTGTTATGACAGGGTATTTTGATTTGTTTCATTATATCAAACTTTACATGTAGAAATATTATATTTTAATCTGAACAGTTGTAAAAATTGTTTGCTTAGCCCTCAACGAAGTGCGGGCCATCAAACTAGTTAATGCTAATTTTAGTAAAGATTCTTCTTCAAAAAGGTTGCTAATTTTTTTATTTATTTATAAGATTTGAGCGTGAAGTCGTCAGTTTTAAAAATTATTAGCTTGTAAGAGTTTAATTAACACGGTTGAACAAAATTCTATAAGATCAATTTTAATATTTTTTAATAAAAAATTATTTTATTCAAAACAACTTATTTAAGAAAAGGTTTGTTGAAAAAGATTTCTTTATATAATATTAGCATCATACATATTTTCAATAAAAAAAACTCATAAATAACCAATTACTTAATAAGGTCCTATCTAGTAATGCGTTTCAAAATGTTTTTTTTTTAAATATAAATTAATGTTTTTAGTATTTTTAGATTATTTTTATTAAAATAATTAAAAAAATATATTATTTAAGTATAACATCATTTTATTTTATTTCGAAAAAAACAATAAAATATATCAATTTTTATTTGGTTTAATTTGAGATTTTGTTTATGACGATCTAAATTATCAATTCATCATGTTAATTTGTCAAACCAAACTATAAACTTTAAAATAATCTCAAACAAACCCTTATCAACATTGTTTTTACCTCTCAATTAACTGTTTTATAAACAATTTTATGTTAATTTTACATCCAAATGAAGAGATTTTGCTTGAAGCATGAACTCATTGGAATTTTACTACTTGTCTAACCATTTTGCCGATCGAAAGGTTTATCAAAGGAGGTCCAGGTAAGGGGTGGAGGCAGAACTTTTGGGATTCGAGGGTAAAATAAGAAGAAAAAAAGTGATTTGTTAGGGCGCAAAACATGTAAAACCAAAGCATATGATTAAAAAGCTTAAGACTTCGGGGACTAAGATGTAAGTATTGTCCAGAATTCTGGGAAGCCGTGGCCCCCACCCTTCAATGTGGCTCAGCCTCTGCCAGCTAAGGAAATTTCCCATCCACGATCATTTCTAGCATCTCGCCTCCAAAAATCCTTATATAATCATTTGAAACAACTATATATCCTTTACATAAAATGATATATATATATATATATATATACTAGATAATTGCCCGCGCGTTGCCGCGGGTATTTTTTTGTATATAATTTAACATCATTAAATCTACAACGATAAATTTATATGATATAAGTAAATAAAAATTATAGATTAGAAGATAAAATGTTTAAAATTTTGAGTTGAGTTTGTCACGTAAGTATAGATTACATTTTTTAGAATATAGGTATTGCGTCATAAACTATCACAAAAGAGCGCGCACTAATTATTTTTGTGGGGGTGTTTTCGGTTTTTTTTTTTTTTTTAATTAGCCGCATTGTGCACAGTGTAATCACGAATCAACCCCTCGAAAACGATAAAATAATTATTACATTATCCTGGAAAAAAAAACTAAAAAACATTAACAAAAGAATAAGTAAGAGAAATAATTAAATTATTATTATTATTATTATTATTATTATTATTATTATTATTATTATTATTATTATTATTATTATTATTATTATTATTATTATTATTATGTTAATGATGAAAGAAACAAAAATAAGTGAAACAAAAAAAATATCCTAGAAACTTTCACAAAAGAAAAACTATTATTGCTATCACTGTAAAAAAAAAATTATCAAATATTCCGGAGGAAAAAAAACATTAAAGAAAGAGCAAGCAAGAAAAATAATTTAATTATTATTATTATCATTATTGTGTTAATAATGAAAGAAAAATAAATAAATAAAAGATTAAAAATATGCAAGAAACTTTAACAAAAGAAAAAAGAAAAGAATTATTATTGCTATTACCGGCAAAACAAAAAATATTATCAAATTATCGGGAGAAAGAGAAAAAACACAGAAGAGCAAGGGAAAAAAATAATGAAATTATTATTATTATTGTTATTATTCTTCTTATTATTATTATTCTTACTAATTGCCCGCGCGTTGCCGCGGGTATTTTTTTATATATAATTTAACATAATTAAATCTACAACGATAAATTTATATGATATAAGTAAATAAAAATTATAGATTAAAAGATAACATGTTTAAAATTTTGAGTTGAGTGTGTCACGTAAGCATATATTATATTTTTTAGAATATAGATATTACGTCATAAACGATCACAAAAGACTAAAAAGCATGATTTAAATTATTATTATTATTATTATTATTATTATTATTATTATTATTATTATTATTGTTATTATTATTAGTATTATTAGTATTACTATTATTATTATAATTATTATTACTACTATTATTATTATTATTATTATTATTATTATTATTGTGTTAAATAAACTTATATATACATGGACAAAAAAAGTAAAAGTATAAGGACTTAAATGAAAATCAAATATCAAGGGCTTAATTTAAAAAATTAAAAGTCAAAGGGCTGAAATGCAACTTACATTTATTGTCAATTGAAATCAGAGGACGAAATTGCAAACATCGGAACTTTTGTACCGAATTGATTGAGTTATATACAGCCAACCCGGAAATTGAAAGTAGAAGGACCGAAGTGAAACTTTTCCATTCTGGAGAGAGAGAAACGTGGCCGGCGGCTTGAACCGGCCCCCGCCGCGTCTTCGGGCATGTGGTGGTGACACGCACCACCGCGGGAGAACGACCGTGAGGCTGCGAATCGTTCTGTCCGCCGGGATCCAATTTTCTGCCACCGGAGGAGGCCGCACGCGCCGCCTGAACAGGGCGTGAGGCGGGAAACCGTCTGGCGCGTGCGCGTCACGCCCCCAGAAACGCCGATTTAAAAAATTGGAAAATAGGGTCAATTACCGTTCTAACCCTGAACCCAATTCATTGTTTTTGTCTTATTAGGGGTTAAAACCGTCTTTAGCCATTTCTGAAAATAATAAAAAAAGAAAAAGTTGCGGCGGACCGGACCGGGCCGGGCTGGTCCGGCCGCGCGCAATTACGTGTGTACCCCGCGACCAGATGCCTTATTTTGTCCTATTACCGGGGACGAAAACGTCATTGCACTGTTCATAAATGAATATTTTTTTAAAAAAAAGGGAAAGACGAAAGTAGCCCCGCTCGCCAGCCCCCTTCTGCCGCGCGGCCCAGGGCCAATTCCGCCCGTGCATTGCTCGAATCCACAGTGATTCAAGAGACAGTGTACAGGGGAAAACCCACAACGTTTATTTGTTGTGTAATATGTTAGATTTTGCTGATTGTGTGTTTTATGATTGCAGGTGCTTTGGTTTGGGTTTGGAAGAGAGAAAAATGAAGCATACAGAGACTTTGGAAAAATAATGAGAGAGATTTACAGATGAGATACGCAATTTCTTATTATTGCATATCTGGTATTTGTTGAAATGTCTGCTTATATACTAAGACAGAGCATGCTTTACACATTTTGTAATTGATTTTATAACCGCCTAACAACTTCTAGTTGTAACATCTCAGTTGCACTTGAGTTAGTTACAGCTGAATTACACATTATAAAACATAAAACTTTCGATGCATACTTCTTCTTCATTCTTCTTCATCATATCCAGTCCACGTGAGCAGCTTACACACCAGCAATATATATATTGGGATAATTCATGTGATCTTGCCCTCTATAGTTTCATCATCAGTCAAATCATGCTGAATTCCAAAGAAATACAGTAAATAATTAAGATAAAGATTTGATGTTATTCATTATTTTAGTATATTGAGCAGAAAATTTAAGCTAACTCGAGCCGGTTAAAACATAAAATTATTTTGTAGTTAAATCAAGCCAAACAATCCTGGAGATGCTCAGTCCCCTGAGTTCTAAGCTGTACACAGATTCTACAATCCATTTAACAATGTTGTTGTTGTCTGGTTCCATATCTGATAAAAGAAAGAACACCATGCAAGCCTCACGACAGCAGACTGAAAATTCTTCTTCTATCGGTTATTCTGTCGGTAAATATTATTAATGTTTTCTAATTAATTATGGCCTGTTACTGGAATTTTAATCTGATTTATTTGCCATGAATTGTAAACTTCATGAATGACTAATGTTCTTTCTGATAAAAGAAAGAACACCATGCAAGCCTCACGACAGCACACGTTCTTTCATTTCCTTCCTGCCTTGTGTGTAACTTTCAAGAACTGTAACGTTCAAATTAATTCAAAATCATGCTCTATAATATTCCTATATAAATCACTCAGCAATCTCCATTTCCTGATCAAATACCACCACATCTCTCTGTCTATACTATCAGTATCAAAATGGCTTCTAATCTTAAGCTCTTTCTTTTCGCTGCTGTCTTGGCAGGCATCAGCTTGGATGGCGCCAAGGCAAGACCACTGGCTTCATTCTCAAACCTTTCGGTGCGCTTGAAATTGGATGAAGAGTCACCAAATTGCTGGGACTCTTTGTTTCAGCTACAAGCATGTACTGGGGAGATTGTTCTATTCTTCCTCGACGGTGAGGCTCGACTTGGTCACAGCTGTTGCCAGGCTTTGAGCACCGTTGGTGAGCATTGCTGGCCTAACATGATTGGTTCGCTAGGGTTTACTACCGAAGAGAGCCAAATTCTTGAAGGCTACTATGACAAAGCTGACGATTCCACTACTCCATCACCGTCAGCACCATCTGTAGTGCCTGTTAAGGTTGTTCCAAAGAAAACCTGGGTTCCTTGATTAGAGTTTGAGGTTAGCTGTTAGTAGTAATAACAGAGAAAACAACAAGAATAAAGAATAATTACACTTTGTGCATACTATACATTAAATGACTACAAACCTGGGTATAAATATGATTAGTTCAAAATCAAATTTAATTTCATTAAATGACTACAAATCTCAACTTTTTTTCTAAATCCTAAACAAACCGTGGCATACTATACATTAACACAACAGTTTTCTCTTGGTAAAAAGTAATGAACTGCTTAAATATACAAGAAAAATACAAAAAACAATCTTAATAAATTAACCTAAATATAAATGGGTTAAAAGAAATAGATTGTTTTGTTTATTTTATATATCAAAGCTTCACAAGAAAAAAATGTAACGAACAATGTTGACACTAATTATAAATATAGATTCGAGTTGGGTGGGTGTTAGGGTTGCTAGGTATTTTTTTCAATGCAGGAGAATGAGAGGAAGAACTGCCGTTGTAGCATATTAACATTTGTCAATGGAAACAATCTGTCAGTAATTTTATTGGTATACAGTGATGTGTAAAATTAATGGTAGAATTACCAACAATAATTTAATTAATTTTTTAAAATATATTTCAATATATCAAGTATTCTATCGGTAATTACTGGTTAAACATAATTCATCGTCATTTCTATCAGAGTTTGAAGCTTTAGTAATTATTTCCAAGTCTGAAGAATCATCTGGAATAGTTGATTGAAATCAAACCAGGCAAAAGAAATCAGTCAAACTAAACTGGATTGATTATATCAGAATAATAACAGCAGGAGTTTTGTTTCAATAAAACAAGCAAGCATCTCAGATTCTAAACAACAATCGAACATAAACTAATTAGTGCTAATACAAAATCTTAGTCCTGGCCGGCAGCAGGAGCTCTACACAGAACACTGAAGTGAAGCATTGACAGATCACTGTCCCAGTAGAGTCCGATTTCATCTCCTTCAACCAAGCTCCTCCTTCTGACGAACTGCTTTGTCCAGCCATCATTGAAAATATAGCTCTTAGAACTGCTCCATCTTTTGAAGACCAGCTGATGCATGCTTGCAGTGTCAATATCCCTAACCCAGACCTTCAAGCCATTCCTTTCCTGATTCGGAATTTCAACCTGTTTAGTTTGATCCTCGTTCAGGAATGGCAGGATATGTTTCTCCACCAAATCTGCAGACACAAGCAGCCTGCATAAATTACCCAAATCACTTGGCTTCATCTTCTTCTTGATCTTGAATGGGTCGTGATGATACAGACTGATTTCAGTCGATACCCCACGAGACCTCTCCTCCATCATGTCCTCAAGGGTATAAGACGATCTCATCGTCCTCAGATTAAAAGCCACCCTTCTCTCCGACTCTCCCGCGGATTCTTTGTTGCTTGAATCAGAATCGGCAGAATTCTCGAGAACCCAGTTTTCATCAAAGAGATTCAGTTCCCTTAACACCCTCCCTGGATTTCTTGAAGCAACAACAATGGAACCAGTCCCGCTGCTGCTTGGCTCTGGCTTCTTGAGCAAAAAAGGACGCTCGCTGAAAAGTGGCTGCGACCCAGCAGCAAACTCCTCTCCCCCGGCTTGCTGACATTCACATTCTTTTCTTTTGTTTGGGTTCTTGATTTTCTTGAGAGAAAAACAAGAATTAGAAACATGAAACAGCTGTTTTCTCTCCATTGTTGTAAGCAATGACAGAACCGCCACGAGACAGAGATCAACAAAGACCAATCTTTTCTTCTCAATTTGTTTAGATTGTGGGTGCGGGTTAAAACTCTTATATAGACTGAAATTAATCAGTATAGAGCCCGGATTGTATCAAGAAATCAGTGTGCACTTTGGAAATAAAAATCGAAACTTTCTCATCAAGTAATTCAACATCAACGGTAACGAATGTTTGGATAGTTTCCCTGTTGAGCCAGGAACCAAAATCAGTTAGCTCCCGCTCTTTCTGAACTCCTCACTGATTCACATGTATCGCTGCATTACAGATTCTGGGTTCGGCCCTTTCCTATAAGTCGTTCATGGGCTTTGTAAAGTCTAAAAGGTAAATGATAGTTTTCTATTTTTCTTACTTTTTAGAATTTTGTAATTTTTTTATCTAGAAATGCATTAAAATGATATTTTTTTATTTTTTAAAAATTATTTTTGATATCAGCACATTAAAATAATTTTAAAAACACCAAAACAAATTAATTTAAAATACAAAATAAAAATAAAAATAAATCATTTTTTTTCAAAAATATTTTCTAAAAAAACTCTCAAACACCCATGAAGAGATTGCAGGTGTAGATAAACATGATTATTGATGATAGATTCTCTAGGAGTTGTTTGTCATTGTAATTTAAAAATATTTTTTTTAAATAAAATAATTTTTTTTATTTTATATTTAAATTAAATTTTTTTAATTAAATATGGCATGTTACTATTCTGATTTATTGCCATAAATTGTAAACTTCATGAATGATTAATTGATTATATATTGCCTTTTGGCCTTCCTATTCCCTTCCAAGAACCACATGTTCTTTCATTTCATTCTTGCCTTGTGTGTAACTTTCAAGAAATGTAACGTTCAAATAAATTCAAAATCATGCTCTATAATCCTATATAAATCACTCAGCAATCTCCATTTCCTGATCAAATACCACCACATCTCTTTGTCTATACTATCAGTATCGAAATGGCTTCTAATCTTAAGCTCTTTCTTTTCGTTGTTGTGTTAGCATGCATCAGCTTGGACGGCGCCAAGGCAAGACCACTGGCTTCATTCTCAAACCTTTCGGCGCGCTTGAAATTGGATGAAGAGTCACCAAATTGCTGGGACTCTTTGTTTCAGCTATAAGCATGCACTGGGGAGATTATTCTATTCTTCCTCGACGGTGAGGCTCGACTTGGTCACAGCTGTTGCCAGGCTTTGAGCACCGTTGGTGAGCATCGCTGGCCTAACATGATTGGTACGCTAGGGTTTACTACCGAAGAGAGCCAAATTCTTGAAGGCTACTGTGAAAAAGCTGCCGATTCCACTACTCCATACCGTCAGCCCCATATGTAGTGCCTGTTAAGGTTGTTCCAAAGAAAACCCGGGTTCCTTGATTAGAGTTTGAGGTTAGCTGTTAGTAGTAATAACAGAGAAAACAACAAGAATAAAGAATAATTACACTTAAACTTTCTTCTACTAAATGATAGAAACCGTCAGCCCCTATGAAAATTAGTTAACCTGCTAACTTAAACTTTCTTCTACTATCATGAACATTAGATTAGCAAACCCTATCTGTACTTTATTTCCTAGGTTCAAACCTTGAGGCATGTGTTTTAAATGAAGCTTGTCAAATCTATAGGGGGAAAATTAGGAGGATGAAAGTATAAAAATAAAATCAATTAATTCAGATAAATATAATAATAATTAAAAGAATGATGATGAAATCTAAAAAAAAAAAAAGTTCCGAGATTAAAGAAGAATTTCAATTTTATAAATTATTTCAAATAAAACCAATAATAATCAAAATATTAACCACACAAGCTATTTGAAAGCCACGAGGGTAGTCCATGCACTTATACTAAAACAAAAGCATTAATATACATTTATTAAATTATAAAATTGTCTTTAAACCAACTTGAAAATAACAATAAAACCCTAATAAAAAAATACCAAAATCCCTTGCTTGTGCCATTTATGTCAATTTATCATGTTTAGAAAAATAAACATACTAAAACGCCCATGAAAATTAGTCTCGAATTTTTTTAGAATAAAATTAGTATTTTATCATAGAACATATTTATCCACCATTAATATATTAATATTTGGTGAATCCTCGTAAAAAGACTATATTACCTCCAAACAATTAGCTATTTAGTTTGTTTTGAGAAGGGCAAAAAAGTAATTTTATCATGAATAGATACATATCTTTTATTTTTTTATATATTTATTTAACCTTTTTCTTTATTGTTTTTCTTCTTCTTATGATGAACTCATGCTAGCTATCACTTATCGAAACTACATTTCATCTTTCAGTCAAAAATGATTTTCACCTTTTACAAATCTAGTATACAATGGGTGAGAGAAGATTTTCTTGAATGTTAAATTTGATTAGATGTTGTCTAATTAATAAAATATCCAATTAATAAAGAAAGCAATAAAAAAAAAACCTAGGAAAAAAATATAGATTGTAAGAATTTGAATATATAGGGCTAACCATTATATATAGTAGTATCTATTCCTATTTACACTATTATATAATTTGAAACCTACTTACATATATAGTTATAATTCATCGATAAATATCAATATCAAATAAAGAGGTTTATTAAATATTAATACAAGTCAAATTTATTTTTCATTGAGACACCAATGAATTCTTATATACTCATTGACTTTTGACTGTTTATTTTGTTGACGAGTCTTGCTCTAAATAAATATCTTTATCTTTCTAGTCATTTACACGTTAAACTCTATTGATCAATTGCTTCTTTTTAGGTCTTATTTGACAGTTTATTTTAAAAGTATTTTTGAAAAAAAAAATTATTTTAAATTAAATATTTTTAGTGATTTTAGATCATTTTCATGTGCTGGTGTCAAAAATAATAATTTAAAAATATAAAAATATTATTTTGATGTATTTCTGAATGAAAAACACTTTCAAAAGCAACTTAATAACTCATAACTCCTAGTTTATTGGTAGATCAATCAAGTTTTCTAGTTGATTAATAACTATTTTAACTCGGTCGATTCTTTTAATTTATGATCGATATCAACTTTATTTACCAATTTTGTGGTGAACAAATACTATATTTACATTTGACAAGTTTTAGGAATAAACAATACCCCTATATTCTTTTATTTTTAGACTAAATAAAGAAGTATTTTCCTGAAATTAGTACTAATGAGCTCTTGACAACATGCTAGGCAAGGGCAATCACCTCAGGAGCAAATCGAGAGAGATGCTGCGAGGCCAGGATCTATTTTCCATCTCCCTTCCTGATTATAATATAACCATACTAGAAGTTCAGAGTCGGTGCAAATTGACAACAACACTGTTAGAAACAAAAATCCACAATACTCCATAGCAGTAAATGCCTAAATGGCTATGGTGTTTTATATTAATTAGAAGCCTATCCGAAAACCCAAAAACTAAATTCGGTTTTTTCAATTTTTTAATCATAAAAACCGAACCAAACAGAACTGAAAGTGGTTGGTTTTTAATAGGTTCGGTTCGGTTTCGGTTTTTTTTTAAAAAAAAAACCGTTTTCGGTTTGGTTATTTTTTTTGATAAAGATCGAACCGAAAATGCTCACCCCTATTAAATGGCTATGGTGTATGGCCTGGTAACCGAGGTTTGTGATTTGTATAATAGGTTTTGAGTTCTTGCTAGAGCGTGCATTCTTTGTAAAAATCTGAGACAGTTAAAGTTTTGCTCGCTCACCTGAGTCTGCAAAGTGTATTTTCTGGAGATGAAGTTTTCTCGTATGCAAAAATAAAGAGTAAATGGCAATGGTGTTAGAGACGAGAACTTAAGTGTAGCAAGTACGCCATCACTTTTAGTTTCAAGAGTTGAGAAATATTAGCTATCTAGTAGTTGACCTAGTGAAAAGAGATTGGAACTAAGATATTTGTTTCTCTTATGGTCTTAAGTTCAAACGTTGTAGTTGTTAATATTATAGTCATTGGAGATTTACATAGACATTAGCTTTAGGACCTGTAAAATTAGTCAAATTCAAGATTGTCAATACTGTTCCGGCCGTCATTCTGGTTTTTCTATTGGTACAGAACGTTTCGGTTTTGGAGTGTTTCGGCGTGCCATTTCGGGGTTGTACTGTTCATATATAATTAATTTTATATATATATATATATATATGAAAAAAATTAAAATATTAATTTAACAAGCATAATTAAAATTTAAGATAAATTAATTTTAAATTATACAATACAAACACAAAGTCAAACAAATATAATCTCAAAATTAGAAACTCAACCACAAGTTAATTAAAATAAGGAGGATTTTAAGGTCGAAACGGCACACCCGGAACGATACCGAGATGTTCTGGCCGGTATTTCCGGAACGGGCCGGAATTAAAACCGAGACGAAAACGATATCGTTTTGTCTCGGTTTTTTTAACGGCACAAAACGTTTCCGGCCGGAACGGAATGGTATTGACAATTACACGCAATCTGACTCGTACATCCACGTTAATAAAAATAATAATTATTATTGGTCACACGGATGCTACTTTTTATAAGGTTTATTAGACATTTATATCTTTATTATTTTCAATTAGAAAATGTTATGATATTGAATCGTTTCATTGTATTGCATTACAAAATAAATTGAAATCCTATCGGCCGTAATCATGTTAATCGGAGAAGGCACTGCCAGGGTGGTCACTATTTATTGATCACATTAGTAGATGAATTTCGAATGCTTGATTGATTGGTTATGAGAGACTTGGTTTAATGTCACAATAATTTTATTTGTAAATACATTATTTTTTTATATAAAAAATAGCATATTAAAAGACAAATCAATGAAATAACACAGTTTTTCCATCATAATTATATATATATATATATAAATAAATATATTGTGTTTTGGAACAATAATAGTTCCAAGCCATGTCATTTCATCAAAAAGATTTTACTACTGTGATCAATGGGAAGCCTGCTTGGCCTAAAATCCATATATTTTTGATCAAGTTGCTGCCTTTGACATTGACATGCTCCGGCGATAGAGAGCAATCAAGCAAAGACGGATTGCGAGCAGGAAACCGCAAATCAAATTTCCACCTGCCCATAGATGCACAAAAACTATGTTGTGACGAGGTTTACAGTGGAAAATCATGAAGCTTTTTCGATCCAAACTCAAAATGGTAGTAAGAGAAGACATTCAAGGTATCCATATCTCTGTTCAAACGAATATATCAGGGCATTCTATTCCACCATGACCCAAAAAAAAAGCACCCAATAGTTTGAACTTTGAAGGAGTGTATATGGGTTTGGCTTTGACAGGCTGCCATGGAACCCTGGTTCATGACAGGGTAGAATATAGCAGAAAATTTCACGGGCTGGGATTGAATGACACTGCTAAAAATGGTTATAATTTTGAACTTAGACCTGCCGAAGACCCATAATTCACAGACACAACGGACATAGTTAAGGAGAAAAAATTGGAGATCCTGCTTCATGAAACCTGAATATAATAAACACAAGTTCTTCCAACATTCAACCTTGCCATAAATGCATACGAATCATATCATCTCATAATTATAATCTGAAGATTGAAACCATTTGTCATACTCTGGATATAGAAAGTAAATGCTGGTTATAAGTTAGACAACTCAACAAGTGCATAAGCCATTCATATTCAACACACAAAGGAGTCTACAGATACTTCAATCCCAATTCAGCCAGGTTTTTATGATGTGTTTTTGGCATGAAGCACAGTTAAAACACCATACAGATAAAATGTATAATGATATATAACATTCGCATGAGATCCTTGCACATAATTTACCCTTTGGACTTGAGCTCTGCAAGCCGCCTTGATAAATCATCCTCATCCACCTTCTCCTGCGAACTGGTTGCCACTGCATGAGCAGCAGGCTGTGGCAGCCCAACAGAGACCTCCAATCCATAGTCATCAGCTACCTGCTGCATCAAGCTGTTGACCTCACCCTCGGGTGTGGAGAGGGAGGTAGACCCAGCCATTGCACTCTCCATGAACTCTGCCTGTACCTCCATATTCACAAACTGCTTCTCAAACTGATCCATTGTCTCCGACATCTTCTGCAAATTACCTGCATCGAAGGATGATTGAAAAGATTATCACAGATATCTTCAACGTTGAAAAAAACACAGATTAATTAGCTACAAAGAACCAGCCCTTTTCTTAACCTAAAAAATAAATAATAAAAAGAGGATGCTCGATCAGCAAAACTCTATTATGTTGACAAATTATAGTCCCTTAATTAAGAAAAGATAAGAGAGGTTACCGGTAGCGAGAGTAGACTCGAGGGACTTAACAATAGAGCCCATGGACTTGTTAATGGTGGTCATCTTAGCCTGCGTATCAAGCCTAGCGACAACGGCATCGAGCCTGGAGGAGAGCCTCAAGTAATTCATCTGTTCAGTCCTCTTACGAATGGCGTTCTCAGCATAGATCCGAGCACCGTCCATGTTTCCTTTCTCGATCGCCTTCTTCACTTTCAATTTCTCCGCTTTCTCTTCCTTCTCGCACTTCCTTGACTGCCTTTGCAGCGATTTCGATGTGAATTTCAAATCCATGATCTGATTCATCAGCTTCTCTGTGTTTCCCATCCTGTTTCTTTTTGCCAAAATCAAATGACCCTCTCCAGTTCGATCGGATTCTATCAACTCTTTCTTCTTTTTATTCTGCTGCAAGGGAAAGGGGAAGGATGGTGCCGGTGGGTTTCTTAAATGACCATGTTACCCTCGGGAGTCCGCGTGCGTGACCGTGTCGTTCGCTGCCTGGTTAGCGATTTGCTTGCCTTCTGGAATACTTTTATTATTATTATTATTATACCAAAACAATCTTCTTCTGTCTTACAATTGAACCCTTCCATTTTTCAATTTCAGGCATCCACATCCATGCTCTCTTTATTTTAGCTAAAATATTTAAATGATTATTTTAACTAGCTAGCTAGACAATATTATTATATTCATGCTCTCTAAAATAGAGATTTATCAATATATTATTATTATTATTATTATTATTATTATTATTTGTTATTCAAAATATACACTTCTAAGCATAAAGAATCTAATTACAAGATTAGTTATATGAATAGATCTCGAGGAACATGGATTTAAAAAAAAATGAAGAAAAAAAAGTTATCTATGCTTTTAAAGTTAGAAAAAAAAATGGAGTTGTTTTTCTTACAAATTTATATATGAACCCAAAACCTGATAGAATGAGCGTTCAATTAAAAAATTAAAGTGGCTTCCACATATACAAATACTAGAACTTTATTGTTTTAAAAAACGTTTGATGAAATAAGCAATTTATTGTTTTGGATTACCTTTACCTTTAAATTATTAGAACTTTAGAGGTCGATAGTTTGATGACATTCTTATTTCATCAACACACCTAGTATATAGCTTGGATTACATAAGAGAAGACTAAGAGCACCCTCATGTTGAGCATGAATAATATTAGCAATAAAATGTTGCAATTATTATAGAGTAAGTAAGCATGTTGATGATCGAGTATTGTCCCTAAAGGTATTTTGCATTGTTGTTCGATCATTGATTGACATAATCCTAAGAAAATAATGCCTCAGTGATCATGACTGATATTTGAGAGTCACAATCGAGATTGAATAAGGATGAGTAATCTCATCGTCATTTTTAAAAGAAGTCATAGAATGAGATATAACCTTCTATCACATGCTTGAATTTTAGTCATATGGTAAAATCTCAATTCTTTCTTGCAAATTTGGAAAGGGAAAATTTTCAAACTCATTTTTTGAGGAAATTGTTTCTTTTTTTTTAATTCATAGATAATAGAGAAACCAACTTGAACTTTCAAGACAGAGTTCTTAGATAGTGGTTGGCTAACACATGCACTCTATCATCTTAAGAATTGATTGGATAATTTCTTACATGCTCCATGTTTATTATTTTGGATAGTAGATTTCTTGACTTGAGAAATGAGAGGAAAAGAGGGCCTTGTCGGGCATGCCAAGAATCTATGCACGCAAGATTTTCATTTATTAAATAAATACACTAAGAAAATAATGTCAAAATCATAATAATCAAGAAAAGTAAAAACTCTTTAAAGTGCTCTTTGTGCATACAAATACTTTGGTTAACGGTCAGATCTAGATCTTGTTTTGGATGAGAAGATATTCACACTAGGCTGAAAAAGTTTTAACAATGTAAGATTTTAACTTGATTTGATTTGGTGAAGAAGTTGACTTGACTCGATGAAGATTATTCACATCAATCTGAAAATATTTAATCGTGTGATATCTTGACTTGATTTCATGAAGTAGATGACTTTGATTCTCTGTTTTATTTGCTTGATGAATAAATTTTTTTGTTCATTTTCTTCCATCATAAATTTGAATTTTTTTAGAGAACTCCCAGGTATTCGGCTTGATTTTCGGTCTTCACGTGTTGTGCTAGTCAAGTATACTTTACCTCAAATGTGTTTTAAATAAAAAATATTTTAGAAAAATTGATGTGGAGATTACTTAAAATACCCTTATCTAAATGCTATTAAAGTAGGAACCATAAAATATGTGTGGATTGGGCATTTAAATTTAATATGGCTCAAACACGATAGATTTAATTAAAGTTATATTTAATAAATTTATTTTGTTTAATCATATAAATTTTTAAATCATGGATCAAACTTGTTGAATTTTTAATAGCCATTTTTGTGGTTCCATAATAGGAGTATAAGCACCACAATACATAGTCATTTAAGATACTTTGTAAACTATTATAATTAAAAAATTAATTAAGGAAATAACAAAGTTAGCGGGGGTGTGATATTAAAAACACATTGTAATTCATAGGTTACATGGATGAGAACAACATAATTATTGAATTTCTTTTTGTTTAATTTTATAAAAAATAAAAATACCTATTCTCTACAAATAAAACAACTTATTCACTAATGTCATTTTATTAATAATTGTTACAAGAATTATCAATGACAATGAGTATTCATAGTCAATTTAAATCTTATTTGGATATCTTAACTTTTAAAATAAATTAATAATTAGGATAATCACTAATGAAAATGATTAGATGTAGTTAATCTAATTTTCCGTAAATTCCTTAAACTACTATGTTAATATTTATGATAATTATCAATGAGAATAATTAGATCAATTTAATTTTTCGTAATTTTTCATAGATTAGTTTTAGTCAATTTAAATTTTAATAGTTTTCCTTAACTTAATATGTTATTTAATAATTATAAAATGATTAGTTATAATCAATTTAAATTCTCTTAAGTAATTAATAATTATTAATAAAAATGATTAACTGTAGTACTTTTAAATTTTAATAGAATTTATTGACTTAATAGATTAATTAATAATTATTAAAAAAATATTAGAATGACACTTATAGCTTCTTCTTTTTTCCTTCGCCTCTCACCTCATATTATTTTTTGGATTTGATACAGATTATTTTGATTTCTAATATTTGATATTAATATTTTTTAGAGTTTTGATTTGATTTTTTTAAAATTATCCTCCAATAATATTTTTTTCATGTGTTATTTTTCTAGGGCTTTTTTTTAATCTTTTTGTGCAATTTCTATTAATTTTTAATTACTCATTAATCCAATTTTATGGTGTGTGTATATTTAATTTGATCCTCATTTTTAAATTTTTTTTGTTAAAGTTATTTTCTTTTTAACTTCACCCTTCAATAAGAAATTCTTTATTTTTATTTTTATTTCCATTTTTTTATTGTTAATGTTTTTTTATATATCTTTTTTTATAATTTATCCTTGTACTCATTTTATTCGTTCAATATTTGATTTTACAGTTTTTTCATATATGATATTTTCATTTTAATAATCTGAGTCACAAGTTTAAAAAGCTTATGTGGTTCAACATTTCTTTAGCTCGTTTTATTTTTTGATTTATTGTTCAATAATTTCTTTAAAACATATAGATTTGTGTTTTTTTTTTAAAAATTTATTGGGTTATTCTGATATTATAACATGAGCCATGAATTAATCCAAGCCTGCTTGCTTCTTATTATCCTGAGTTGACCTGTACTGTTTTTTTTTTTTTTTTAATTTTGTACTTTCAAATGTTTTTTTATATTTATTTTTCTATTCATTATCATTATTTATTTTTATTATTAAAATAAAATCATCTTATTAAAAACTATTAGAACAATAATTGCGTGATTAGGTTTTCTTATTTTAAAAAAACTTAAAAGAGTACCTTGTAAATACATGTTAGTTATTGTATTTTAAAATTGTTTTTTAAAAATTTAAAAGTATTTATTTTTATTTTGTATTTTAAATTATTTTTTTACTGTTTTAAAATTAATTTTATGTGTTGATATCAAAAATAATTTTAAAAAAATAAAAAAATATTATTTTAATATATTTTTAAATAAAAAAACATTTTAAAAAACAAGATAAACTATATTTCTAAACAGTCATTAAATAACTATATGTCAAAATAATCCATCTAATTATTTAAAACCTTGTCAATAATTATTATTTTTTTGTCATTTTCTGTTACTCCATATTGCACATGCAAAGTCACAGAAACATGTGAAAAGAGTGACCTGTCTCTCTTTTTCTCTAGAAAAAAAAAAACATTTTGAAAATTAGCACGAGGATAATTGGCCTGATAAATTTGTCATGTAGAGGAGAGTTAGAGAATCATCAACGGTTACTGTAGCATCCATCACCACCGCCACTGCTACTACCACCACTGATATTCCAAAACAATTTTTTGTCATCAGTTTCCTCACGCTTTCTTGAGCTTTTCAAACGTCACCATCGTTTGCTCCTTTTACTCCTCTAACCATATAAATCCAGGCCTCGCTCGCTTCTTTCATAAAAATCTGTACTTTTTCTTTGTCCTCAAAGAAAGTTCAAAATTTACAATCAACAAGCATTCTTGGTTTTTGAGAAATAAAACCATGAGTCTGTTTAACTGGGTCTCTTTGGTTTTGTTTTTGTATTTGTTGAGTCCAATTTTAAGCTTGAATGGGTCGTCAGATATCCCTTCAAGGTTTCTCAATTATGCCAAAAAAAGAGAGCTATTTGATTGGATGGTAGGGGTAAGGAGAAAAATACACGAGAACCCTGAATTGGGCTATGAGGAATTTGAGACTAGTAAGCTTATTAGAGCAGAACTGGATAAGATGGGTGTTAAATATAAACACCCACTTTCAGTTACTGGTGTTGTTGGCTTTATTGGGTCTGGTAAACCTCCTTTTGTTGCATTACGGGCAGATATGGATGCTCTTGCTATGCAGGTTTGGTTTAACTTGATTTTAATTATTTTCTTACTTCTTTTTGCTAGTCTAGCTGTGTTAAATCAGTTTGATTCTTGTTGGAATGATAATATATATTCAATTCTATCTTTTAGCCTCAAAAGGAAAAAAAAATTGAAGTTGGATTTCATTGAATTGAGTTTTGAGAGTATCCCAGAAGGGTGAGATCTAGTTGCTAGCTGTTTTATTGTTCTTCTTCTTCTTCTTCTTTAACTGGGATCAGTCTTTGTTGTTTTTCTAAGCTTCTGTAAGTTGACTTAAATAATTCTGTCGAAATTTGTTCCCTTTATTAATTATACTGGTTTTCTAGAGTGACAGCCATTTACGCACAGCATGTTGTACTTTTAGTTTGGATTCAATTGACCCTTTTGTAATTGGTGAAATAAAGTTCCACAGAAATTGATTCGTGGGTGCTTGAATGACAGGAAATGGTGGAGTGGGAGTACAAGAGCAAAGTTTCTGGGAAGATGCATGCTTGTGGACATGATTCTCATGTTGCAATGCTTCTTGGTGCTGCGAAGATCCTTCAAGATCATCGTGAAGAGTTGAAGGTTTGCTGCTTTGTTTTGGCTTGTTTTTACTGATGTTATATATTCACTGTAGCGCTCTTAAATCCTGACAAAAAATTTCAAGTACGTGAGTATATGCTAAGTTTTATAGAAATAGTAGAATCTTTTTCCTGAATATTTGTGCCGTCATTGACACATTGTTCTTCAATGACCTTTTTTTCTTTGAAGCAGAGAAAATGACCTAGCAATTTCCTTCATTTGCTTTAGCTTATTATATTGGAGAAGAGCATAACACAAATGCCACACAAAACACTCACCATGGTTCTTAAAAAAAATAACAGAGTTAACACAGATAAAAAATTAGCCATGAGCAGAATTGTATGTGACTCTCTTGCTAACCCATTGAACTCGATGATAATACGAGTTATAGGCCAGTTTTAATGAGCTCAAAGTGCTCCCTTTTTGGCCCATTTCCATGTTGATTGAGCTACTTTTTAAAGCTTGCACATGTTACTCTGCTATATTTTCTAACATGCAAGTTTCCTCATTTAACTTCCAGTGATATCATAGGTAAGACTTTTTTCATTTCTTATATTTTTATTTGTATATCTATTTCCCAATCAGGTATTCAGGTTATGCTATCTCTTGATATACCTATATAGAAAATAGAGGACTAAAAGCGCTATTCCCACTGCTTTTATTGTTATTCTCACTTCTTGACTTCATGTAGTGTAACCCTATCTATATTATTTCTTAAAATTGAAGTTTAAGATTAGTACAAATAAGACTTCTTAACATAATACAAAAAACAATAAATTAAATGCTAAATTTAAAATTGTATCTCAATGACATTATTTATTAACTATATATTTTTTACGTGAATTGATATTTCATTTTTTTTTTGTTTCATTTTATTATTTGTAATATATCCTCATACAAAAATTATATTTATATTGATGGTATCATATGACAGTATTTTGTATCACCAACATAGTAATGTAACATATTAACAAACTTTATTTTATTGAAAATACATCTTCATTATAAAAAAAGTATGATGTTTAAAATATTATGAAATTAAAATGTAAAGAAAGACACTCTAAATAGGATTAGTTTGTCTGTCCATAAAACTTTGTGTGTTACTGTTAAGTACTTTTTAAATGAAACATTACTTTGATGTTGTGAAATACTTATAATATTTTTTTTCCTTCGTATGTGTTACAGTTAATTACTTTTCAAATGAAACGTTATGTGTGTGAGTTAATATCACTTTGCACTTCTGCAGTTCTATCTTCTGGGCACAATTTCTATGTTTAATTTAAGTATTAATAGTTTATGAACTTTGTATTTAAACAACATTTTGGTCTTTTTAAAGTAATAACATCATTAAATTTTGTTTAGAACTTTTATGTTTTTATTTTGTGCATTTAATATTAGGCTTTTTCCATAGTAGGTAAACTCGAACATTTTCATGATCATGATCTGGGTGATTTTTATTTTTATTTTTATTTGGCAACCTGTGATGCCCACACAAGCTAAATTCACTTCAATTTTTCTCCACTCAGACATCACTAATATTTGGGTGTACGCTTATCATCCTCTGGTGCACATTCTTAAAATTACATGGAGCACACACAAGATGCTCTCACTTGTTATACACATAACAACACACTTGCAGTGCACTAACAAAATGAACCAATTATGCCTATGTATACTGATTTGATGTCAGTTCAGATAGCTAAATTTCCTAGCTAGCTAAACATAAAGGTTGAACAGGGGAGGGATTTAATCTTTGAGAGTGGCTAAATTTTCAGATAGAAGAGCTAAACATGTTCAAAAATTATGTTAGGGGTGAAAGGGGCTTTATGGTTTTACATTTTTCTTTTCTTTTACTTAAGGGACTCATTGAAGCAATATGTTAGCTGTACAAAGAAAGAATACTATGCAATATTAGAAATGGATCTGCATATTTGGCAAGAGCTCGATTGAAATTCCTTGAATAACTAGCTCAAATATGCCCATAATACTTTCCAGCTAACAGATAATGACAATAAGCTCTGTTAAAAGTTCAGGTATTGTTTGGTCTGCCTTAGATGGCTGTTATTTTCTGTATATACCCCTAAACCTTTACTCTGGTGCAATTTGGAAGCTACCTAATGAGTTATGCTGTTAAACTACTAGGCCAGGACAGTCTGCTATTTGGTTTCAGACCCTGTACTGGTCCCTCTCTTTGCTATTCTTTGAGAACTCTTCAGCTCTCAAAATTCTAAGAGAACAGGAGTTTTGTGGTTCTCTCTCTAATGGTTTCTCCATTTTTCTCTATTAGGGCACAGTTGTTCTAATCTTCCAACCAGCAGAGGAAGGAGGTGGTGGTGCAAAGAAAATGATTGATGAAGGAGCATTAGAGAATGTTAATGCTATATTTGGCTTGCATGTTGCCAATAAGTTACCATTAGGAGAAGTAGCCTCCAGAGCTGGTCCTCTACTGGCTGGGAGTGGATTCTTTGAAGCAGTAATAAGTGGAAAAGGAGGTCATGCTGCCATTCCTCAGCATTCAATAGATCCAATACTGGCAGCTTCCAATGTGATAGTTAGCTTACAACACCTTGTTTCACGTGAAGCTGATCCACTAGACTCACAGGTGCACATTTTGTTTTCTTCACATTACATCAACTCTGAACTCTTAATGCCTTTTCATTATAATTGTTTTAAGTTCCTCTTCTTTTGCTTCATTCTATAATTCTACAAAGCATTTTATTTCTTAGGATTGCTTCTATGCTTTTCATTAGAGGGTTAATTTACCACCTTGTTGTACTTGAACATGGCTTGGTTGTTCTTGCAATATTGAAGCTCTTTAGACAAGAGTTCTGTTTTCACTTGTATCGAGATGTTTTGGATATTTTTGTCTCTTATAATTGTGATTTTGATTCAGAAAAGTACCTCAGCTTTTGTTCAATTGTGGCCAGCTTTAATTGTTAATCAATTAGTTTGAGAAATCTAAATTTTATCAAGTGATCAAGCTGTGCTGATTATGACAATAATTAATGAGAATAGAATATAGAATTACATTACTTGTTCCTTTGTCTACTATATGGATGCTATTTTGTGATTCAGATTAGGATGATGCAAAAAATAATTGAGAAAGGTAAGTAATTTAATCTGATTGGTGCACCAGTTTCTTTTTTATATCACTGATAACAGAGACTTGCCTTTTCTGGTAGCAGATAGGGACAATGCTCAGCTTGTTGATGTGATTGAACATTGTTGTTCATACTTGAACACTTTTTCAATTTTAGCACTGTTTAATTTAAAGTTAACGTGCAGGTGGTGACAGTTGCAAAATTCCAAGGAGGTGGGGCATTCAATGTTATTCCAGATTCTGTTACAATTGGTGGCACCTTCCGAGCCTTTTTAAAGGAAAGCTTTATGCAACTTAGGCAACGTATTGAGGAGGTATTGCTGTTGAATTATGAGCAAAGATAACTATGTCTGAACAAATTGTATTGATTTGGTTTTATTTTTTTATGGACAAAAATCTTGTCAAACCTTTTGATCTGTGATCTTTTATTATTAAAATGTGTTAGAGAATAATATAAATCAGAGCCTCACCTAAAAGCTTAAACTCTTAGCCGAGATGGTTCGTTGACATGGTATCAAAACCTTGTTGACCCAGCGGTCACGAGTTCGAATCGCACCACTCTCATTCTATTTGATAAAAATCAAGCACAAGGTAGTGTGAGCCTGTGCAAGTTTCAAGCCCAAAGAGCTTTTACTTGACGGGGTATGTTAGAGAATAATATAAATTATATTCTGGAATGTCATCAAAGAGCTTAAGTTTTTAGAGGAGATGGTTCTTTGACAAAATTCTTTTCCTTGGTATGCTTCCCCGTTTTATTCTCAAACTTTCTATTCAGGTTTTCGATTTGCTTCCTTGTATGTCACCGTGACCAGTCCTGTTTCTCTTTGGTTACAGGTTGTCACAGGGCAAGCTGCAGTACAACGGTGCAAAGCTGTCATTAGTTTCCTTGAGAATGAAAAACCCTTTTTCCCTCCGACCATAAACGATAAAAATTTGCACGATTACTTCCGAATTGTCGCAGGTGATGTGCTCGGCATTGACAAAGTTAAAGACATGCAGCCATTGATGGGATCCGAGGATTTTGCGTTTTACCAAGAGATGATACCTGGATATTTCTTCTTTCTTGGAATGCAGAATGCGACGCATAAGCAGCTTCAGTCCCCACACTCGCCCTACTTTGAAATCAATGAAGATGTGCTTCCTTATGGTGCTGCGCTTCACGCATCATTGGCTACCAGGTATCTTCTTCAATCCCATCCAGAAGTTACCTTGCCTGCGGAAAATGATCATGATGAACTATAAAAGGCACTTCTTAGCTGTGACCTCATAAATAATATAAATTTCTCGTTACAAGCGATGGAAATTTTCAGGACAACTCTCTGGATTCCTCATGTTGTAAATATGACTTGTTATTCAAGTTAAAATAATCTATCAAGTCACTTGCTACAGTTCCATCTGTTTGGGAGTTTGTTGAGGTTGCTTTTGGTTCAGAATGATGTTTTATTTTAAAAAAAATTATTTTTGACATCAGCACATTAAAATGATCTAAAAACATTAAATTTTTTTAATTTAAAGTAAAAAATAAAAATAAAAAAATCATTTTTTTTCAAAAATATTTTTAAAATGCAGTGTCAAACAACCTCGTGAATCTTGTTCTCTTAGCTAAGTTTTGAGGAACAATTTGAAGCTATATATGACGCTGCACTTTCTAGTTGCATCAATTTTGCAAATCTTCCCATATCATTTCCAGCTACCCGTTCATTATGTTCTGAAGAAACTGTGCTGTATTGTGAAAATTCATTTGAGTTCCTCGATGGTGCAAATCTTGGTGAAATGGATGCACGCCCGGTGCGAGATCTTTAGAAGCACATCGCAGCAAAATGAAGCCTGAAATGTTTTGTTAAATATTTATGCCACAATAACGGAGTGGCAACTGGCAACTGATAAACTTATATTATTAAAACTTATTTAATTTGCTAGTGAGGATTTTTTTTTTTTTATTTGAGGAAATCCACTGTCTGGAAAGTATACTTTGTGGATCCAGGTGAGCTGAGTAAAATTCTGGTTGTCCCAGACTTTTACAAGAGGTGCACGTTTTAACTCGAACTTGAAACTTGCTGTGTAAATTTCAATCTCTTTACTATCACGTCATGTCTCTTGAGAACCTAATGAGGAATCCCATTAATTAATCTTGGCATCCAAGGAATGATATTGACATCCATACAAGTTGGAGAACAAACAAGTGTAAGAAGTAAAGTTTTGATGAAGTTAGGTCTCGAAAATTCACGAGCGCTACAAAACTATGTCTTTTTAGTAATGTGGTAAGTTGTGTTTTTGAAAATATTTGGTTAATTAATATATACTATAATTTTGTATGGATTCCACTTATCTTAAAACATTGGTTATGAAAAAACTACAATTATTTTATACCTAATTTATAGCATTTGTAAACCTAATTTTTTTAATCGCAATCCTTTCAAAATTGTTTTGAAAATATTTGGTCAACACATTGTAAAGCTCCTAAAAACATGGCCTAGATATGGTCAAATTATCTAGCATTCCACCCTAGATATTACAAAGGCTAACTTTACAAAAAAAAACCACAAATACTAAACCAGAAGGTTTTAAATGACTGTTTGGGAGTGTAGTTAAGATTGTTTTTTAAAGCTTTTTTCGTTCAAAAATATATCAAAATAATTTTATTTTTTAAAATCATTTTTTTTCAAAAGCACTTTACAAACGCATTCCCAAACACCCTCTAACACTAATCAAAAGCTGTTCTTCTTTAAACAAAAATTCTTATGCTTAACTAAGAACTTAATCTTCATAGCTTGAAATTCAATAACACTTCTACTTTAATTCTGTACCCGTCCAGGAAGAGGAAAGAAAAGGGGCAAGCTAACCAAACCCTAGCAAGTAAATATCCTCGTACTACTAGGTCAAACACAAGTTTCACACACACATATTGCATTGAAAATAATAAAACAAAAACTTAAAATAAAAAATGTTAATAGTTCATAAACATGTAATAAAATAAGTCATCGACATATGTTTTTTTTTTAATTTTAGGCCTTCAATATATGGTTAATTAAAATTAAATTTTGTAATTTATTTTGATTTAGATTCCATAAAATTATCAGACTTATGGTCCAGTGAGATTATCAATATCAAATCCTCAGGGTCATCTTCTATCTCCACCCATACATCATGGACTGTTCAGGTGAGCTAATTAATGGATGCTGGAGTTCTTGTATCTTATCATGTCATGGATGGTGTCACCTGGCCTGAAGGAAAGGAGCATGCCGGACAGTGACGGTTGAATCGTTGAGCCACTGTCTGGTATCGTTCGGCGTTTCGGTTTTCACTGATGAGATTACCTTACATTTTCCAACTGCATTGCTCCTTCAAAAGGTAATACGAGATGCTAGAACAAAAGGGCATTTATTTATAGGAAGACAGAGCAAACAACCTCCTTGAAACATCGAGGATTGCCTCCTATACTACCATTCTCTTTCGACAATATATTTACAAGATGTGATATATATGGTAGAATTACAAATTACAAAAGAAACGACATCTGCCAAGACTGCTAAATAATTTTCCTCGTACTGGAGCGCATGGATTTCCAGCAAACTAATCATACTGTTTTCTCTCTTCTTGAATAGATTGGTAAATTCGGGCAGCTGATTCAGTTGCTGATCTGGGGTTGCGAGGTACAGCCTTAATCACACGTGCCTGCTGCTCATTTGTTTGTGCATTTGGATATGATGCTTGAAGTGTTGGTTCCATCGGAAAAAGAGCGAGTGCGTTTGCTTTGGGCATCTCAGAGAGACTACCCGCAGTACTTCCCTGGATCTCACTTTCTTTTAATCCTTGAAAGTTCTCTGCACAACAGGAGATCACTCTGCTCATCTGGTTTGGCATGTTACATGAACTCTGGAGAGGGATGTTGAAATGAATGTCTCCAACTGATAACTGATTGTCCTTCGACTGCGGTTCAATGTGAGGGCTAATCTGCTCTACGGCAGAATCGCATACTGATGGGTTCATGACCGGCATGCCGAATGGTTGAAAGAAAGTCTGCCCAAAATGAGGGTTTCCAGGAAGCATACCAACTTCTTGATGGTTAGAAGCTGAAACACTGTATGCTGCATTCAAAAAGTCTCCGCCACCCGGAGCAAGGCTAATTGGACCACAGCTGCCGTAAACCGGTGCCATGAATCTAGCAACTGGAGGACAAGGTCCCGAATAGGGCCTGTAAACAAATCCCTCAGAAGGCAACATGACAGGCACCAGCCACCGATTTCCTGGTGGTGGGAAACACCATGGAGATGGTTTGGCAGTGATGGCCACAGGAGCTGGTGGTGCATTTCCTGAATGAGACCCATAATTTGATCGCTGGCTAGTAGGTTCTTTACTAGTTTCACCATTAGTGGAAGGAAGGGGAAGCTTTCCAACTACATTCTCTTCTGCAAAGTCAGCACTAGTATGCTGCTTTTGTGAATGATCTTTTGGTTTAACAGCCATAGCACACTTAGACGGTACCTTGTTGATCGGGGATACCTTCAAGGAAGCTCTTCCCACATAAATGTTATCTTCAAGCAATAGATGCGGAGATCCAGCAATCAATTTTTGAACCTGCATGGAACAAAATAATCAAGGAAGAAACTAGTACATATCTTATGGTAGAGAGCCACAAGTGGAATTATCAGCATACCTTAATGAGTCTATGCAACTCAAATACTTGCACGGCAAAGACTCTTTGTTGACTGAAATATAGTAAAAGAGTTGGGAAAATCACTAGATAATTCAAGTAGATAAAAAGAGCACGCAAAGCAATGCATAATGGAATTGTCCAAAAGTAAGAAAAAATACACGAGCACTAAATAATGACAGAAAAACAGCTCATACTATGAGGTAAACAATGACTGTATTAAAAATTCTTGCAAGATGAATTGCACTGATGTAACGAGTCCTAATTTCTTGGAAAACTAATTGACAGTTCATCTTTCACACAATTATGAACGCCAGATCCTATGGAGCTCAATTTTGAAGATAAAACGCACCGCTAGGGTGAATCTGATAGAATTCCAACCTCAAACACAAATATACAGAGATATCATCACCCTAGTTCTGTTCAACAAAACTCAAAACAAGCATGCGTTAAAATGCACAAGAGAAAGGAGCATGTCTATAACTTTTATAACAATGGATTGGAACAGGACATATTATAAGTGCAGAAGTAACAAGCCAACCCAGTTCAGCCACACTAGAAGAAGCCTTAGAATATAGTTGACCGGTAGATTTCAAGAAGAATACTGCTGCATGACATGAACAATTTGTAACAAATTTCATACAAAATGACACATGCAACAGATTGATGACCCAAAAATTGAACAAGGTCATCACCTATACCATAGTATCTTTTCAAGTGAAATTCATGAAATTTTAAAATGCAGGCATTCAAATGCTGGATATGTTGAAAGCAGTATAATTTTAATCCCGTAATGTGTCATAATCTGTTGCTTTCTTGAGAGGATATGGATCCCAAGAAATCTATCCTTACCATTCCACCACAAATTTAAGAGCAATGATTCTAGGAAAGTCAGGAATTTAAATCTATTTTATTTGTATGCTATTTGGTGAATCTAGTAATTTTAGGGGGCTTTTATATATATATAATAGTTAGTATTTTTTAGGACTAGTATATGGTTTAAGACTTCATTCTATTTCTTATAGTGTTTTAGAATCTCATCATAAGGATGAGATTGAAACTAATGTTTTCTCCCTTTCGTACAAATCTTTCTCTTATTTCACACATCTAATCCAATACCCTTTTCATCCCTCTTCTCCTCCTTGATTCCTCTCTCCTATTCCTGCCCTACATAATAAAATTGAAGTCATTTTCTTATACTGTAATGTTTAAGCAACCAGTTCCAGCATCAGGTGGTACCAGCGACATGGTTTCAAATATGTCTGCCAGTCCCTCAATTTTCCCTCCTAATTCAAATTAGTTAGCACTCAATAGAATATAATCGGAGTGACCAATTTCCCTTTTTTTTTACAAACAAAAGGCACAATTTGCATGTCATATAATTGGCAAGATTCTGAATAATTGTAAAAATGCAAGGAATTAATATCCAACACCTGAAAACCAAGCCAGTAGTATCCTTGGAAGAAAATTAATTTCTACGATATTCAAGAGAGGTCAGGTTCTAGTTAACCAAATTCAATCATATTTCAAACAATATCTAGGCAGATCATGATAGATCTTAAACACCAACATCTTATGGTAATCACCAAGTATCATGTTATTTTTTTTGCAAGGAATCAGGTTTCAAGATCATATGCTAGCCTACTGAACCCCATTACCTAACTCAAGAAAAACAACTCAATTGCACATAAGCTGATTTTTTGTGGATTTAACAGAAGTTTCTCTACCATGAATATTCACTAAAATATGCCTATTGATGATTGTAAATTCAGCATATCCTTATCAGTGGCATCCACACAACCTATTTCATAGCACAATCAAGGAGTTTGGATTTTCCCCCCTGAACATAGATTTTGAAAGAATAAGCAACCAACTTAGACACGGAAGCATTCCTTCTCATATATTTGCATCATGAAAGGTCTTTCTGCTCATTGTCATTATCAAAGAATGCAATTAAGAGAAGCATCTGACGAGATAGGTAGCAAAATCATTAGAAAACTACAGGCAAAAAAGCAAATAAGCACACCTGAAAACCAAAATGGGATAATAATATTAATATTTTCACAAAAACCCATAAAAAAATTTCCTTGATTTTGGATGTGATTGAGAATCGTAGATTCCTTTTTCTCGGAATTCTAAATGCAATCGATCTGAATTGTAGAAGAAATAATTTTTTTCTTCCATGGATCATAGAATTACACTTATGCTTTTCTTTCATTAAATATTCCTCATATCAACAAAAAAATTACCATGTTAACATACTTGCAAAATGAGACAGGATCCAAACACGAAAGGATTTTCAGATGTTTAAAACTCAGAAGATAACGTGCAGGGAGCCAAGTTTTTATCAGAAGAAGATAAGTATAAATTCACTTCATAGAGTTGCTAAGACTAAAACTGGCACAGTTCTACATAGAAGTGAAAGAAGGAAAGCAGCAGAATTCTCCATAAAAGTAAGTCTTCAGTCTTATGACATTTTTATCCTGAGGGCAGTATTCTTTAGATGTCTTTGTGAAGATTCATCTAATAGAAAACCAAGGTGTAGCACATGTGGATTTCATCTATTTCTACTAGCTGCTTCTACTTCATTGCTCAAAACCACAAACTTAAGTTTGAAGTTTGTATTGCTTATACGTGTGAGTGAAGCAAGAAGGTCACCAATCCAACCCAATTTACCTATTGAAATTGAAAAACAAACAGATGGCGAGGGGATGAACCAGTCATTGAGGAGGCTAGAGAGAGAGAGAGAGTTTAACAGAACTTAAGTCCACAGAAGGAAACGAATGGTATTGCAAAAAAATAGTCTGAAAACAAATTGTAAACCTTGTGAAAGTATATAGAGTACACCAAACTCAAAGAGCAATGGACACTGTTGAAGGACTGCCAATAAAATTGAACTCCTTCATTTAAATCATTAAATTCATTAATTATCATTCATTTATGTCCTTTAAGTACTTGAGCATCATGCTATTCAAACTGAGCCAACAGTTACAACGTTCCCATGATGAATTATTCTAGTTGGAGCCATGTGCGACCCAACTAATTAGTGCAACTGAAGTGAATAACTACAAAAACACATTTTAATTCAGATATGGATACAACAAAATACCTTTTGTTCTACAAATTAAAACATATTGCAATAGTTTTGATGTTGATTAGCTGCAGATACGTAAATTAAAACCATTTGACAGGAATACTTACTTGACGATAGCTCTTCTTGCTTTCCAGAATTGTTTCTCACCTATTACTCCTACAACATCATCAGGAGTAATCTCCAGAGAAATTATAGAGTCCACAACAGAAGTTTCTGCGGCATCATCATTCCTTTCAAGATCTCCTGCTTTCAATGACCCAGATTGCTTGTCTTCACAGTACTTGCTTCCTTTCTCAAGCCCACAACAATTTTTGTTACCATCTTGAAGCAATGCCCTTGAATATAATTCACTTCTCACCATGGAGGGATTTTCCTTGCTTGTGACAACTCGGTATTCCACCAAAATATTATCCCTGATGACAGTCTTGTATGGCGTTGTGGCAAGCTCTGGATTCAACATTTCATTACCAGGTAAGCATTTGAGGACATTCACCGAATTCTTTCTATTGTCTTGATTTGAAGATGAACATGTTCGCTTTAATGATTTGGTACTTTTAATTTTGCCTGATGAGCTTGATGATGCATCTACTGAAGGTATATCTTTAATTGTTGCGACTGCAGCAAATTTTTCCATGGAATTCTGACAAGCTTCAAATACTTTTCCATCGTCTTCTATTTGTATTCTCATATGGTCTATTTCCTTTACATTTATGGTGCCAGAACCTTTCTTCTGGGTTTCAGAAGTGTTTTGAAATTGCACAGAGAAGCTCAAGTTCAAACAAGGCTGATTTTCTTGATCTTTGCTGTGCTGACTGTTGTTACAATAAGGATTTGATCCTGACTGGGAGGAGCTATGAAATCTAGAGTCATTTTCATCTCCAAGCTTTTTCCATGAAAAGTTCTTTAAGTCGGGGAAATTATGTGGTTGAAATGAATCGCAAGTAGCACTGGATGACAATGGCCGTGAGGTATTCAAGCTTTGGTCATTTGCAACTTCCACAGATTTTTCTTCTAGACTTGTCATCAGAGCGCTTGACTTAACTCCTCCAGAGGAATAATAAAAAAGCTTCTCAGTCAAATGCAAAGGTGTTGGGGAGTTACAAAATGGAGTAAAAACACTCCTTTCATGGCCAGTCCCCTACAAAGATAAATCATTTGTAATCCAACAGCACAGGTCGCAGAGAAGTATGGAAATTCGTGTTACACAACCATATATCCATTGCAATGATAACAAAATCAACCCAAAGAATTATACAAAAGAAAAAAGTAAATGGACAAGAATACATTTTGAAAACACATAAATATGGCAGAAATAATCAATACAAAAAAAATTCCAGCCCCTTTTTCTTCCCGAAGCAACTTCCTTCATTCTACAAGCCAAATTAAAATGTTCACGAAAGTAGATGAACTGAACAATCAAAGCGGTATCCTAAGATCACATTCATGTCTACAAAACCAGTTCCTCGGGGTGGGGGCAACAGATAGCTGCACTACCTAATGAACCAACCCCATACTCTATGGCGAAAACAGCATATAATTCAAATCAATCAGAATCTAAAAGATGTAAGATGCTTACCAAAGACATGAAGCAAGGGTGTATCATTGTCCAACTTAGTGACCAAAACAAGATAAATTCAAGCTGGGATAGAGAAAGAAAAGTTATCAAACTCACATGGCTTGAGGATATAGAAGGGACCAAGCTGCTGCCGTTGTTAGGTAGAATAGGCAGCATGGACCCTGACCCTGAGCTAAATCTTTGAGAAGGAATACAGAGCTGTTCATACAGGGCCATCTTATTCCTTGGAGGTGCCCTCGGCCCTCCTTTCTCTGCATCATTCACATGAAGTCTTGGAAACATAGGACTCATCATCTTTTCCTCATCCTTTTCCCCTCTCATTTTCCACTTTTTTTGCTCTACTCGAATATACTTATTCTTTCGGCAATATCCAAACACAATCCTTTTTTAAGCAGGAGTCACTATTAAAGAAAATGCCCATCTAGATAGCAATTTAAAATCATTGATCAAGGAAACAGAGGTTCACCCAGAATCAAATATTAAAAATAAAATAAAATAAAGCTTTTTGAATTTACTATTGTACAAGTACCCAAATAAATATCTACGCGGTTCCAGAAAGCAAGCTTGGAGGACAGATTCAACCACGAATCAAAAACCAGAGAGCAGGCTAAGCCATATACTTTTTGAAGAATTTACAATTCGTCTCGAGTAGATACTCTTAAGAATAACAAATCTCCAGATTACAACACGACACACTCTCAGTTGAGAGCAAGAGGGAAATTATCAGTCACTACTAGTTGGGGAAAAGGAGAGAAAGGGAGGAAGAATCGAGGGGTGATTTTATGTTGTGGGCAAACATAGATTCGGCTAGAGAAGAGGGTTGCCTTGAAATCACACAAAACAGGATCTCTTCTTCTCTGCTCTCCTCATCACCCCATAAAGCAAGGCTCGACCTTTAAATGAAAGAAGTTGTGGACCTGGTGGGTCCCAGGTGGACAGAACTCAATCCTTTACTTCAATCCTCTCTTGTCCAGCTTTTTCCGGTACCTACAAGTTGGATCCTGCCACTTCAGATAGACCCCACAATACATGGACCATTATTGTTCTTCGTATGAATATATTTCGATTGGGCTAATGTTGATATAACCCAATGTTTTTTTAGAATCCATCTATTGAGAACTTATATATATATATATATTGAGAATATCATGCATAGAATTGATGTATAAATCCAAGGGTGGAGGAGGGGGAAGCTCTTAGAAGAGGTCAATAAAAAGTTGAAAAATACAAGTACAAGCTGTACGGTTTCCTTGTACAGAGAAGACAACAAAAGTGCCTGAAAATGAGAAAAAGATGAATAGGGAAGACTAGTTCTCTACGAAACGTGCGTGATTGGCGTCCTTCACTGCGTTTTAAAACCACATGTTTCTTCTTTTTCCCCTCAAAATTTGGACAATCCTTTCTACTAAAAATCCGTTCCGAATCTTCGATTTATATATATATATATATATTACAAAACAAATAAAAGGTGTGGCCGATTCACTGTAGCGCCTCTCACATGTTACTACGCGCGGGCAATATAGCTAGTATATATAAGAGAGAGAAGGATTTTCCTTTCTTTTTTTAAGTTATTTTTGAAAATTTATTTACAAATGTATTAAATTGATATTTTTTTATTTTTTAAAAATTATTTTTTACATCAACACATAAAAATAATCTAAAAACACCAAAAAAATATTTTTGAAATATAATATCAAACAATGTGAGAGCTTTCCTTACAAAAAAATGTGAAAAAAAATTAATTTCAAATAAATAATATTCATTTTTTTTCTCAAAAATACTCAAAAACAAAATGTCAAACAATAATTTTCCTTTTGTGTGCTTGTATTTTAACAAAATAAGTTAAAATAATAATTACCCCAACATTTGTATTTTAACAAAATAAGTTAATTACTTGATATGATATTAAAAATAATTTAATAATCTTTTGATCGATGCTGATCATGTCATCTCTCCTCCGTCGCGGCGCGTTCCCGTCATATATGTCCGGTTAGGCCGCGGCGGCCGGTTTTCTCACGGACGTCGCTTTTCTCTCTCCTGCCGCCCCCAAAGTCAGCTCCGGTCCCTGATATGTGTGTAAAGTTGATTTTGGTCCCTGCGGTTTTGGATTTCGTTTTCATTACTGATTTATTCAAATTAAAGTTTTATTGTTTTCAATTGTGCCCTTCAATTAAAACTGATTATAGAAGAAGTATTTATTTCAGTCCTTATAGTCTTGATTTTTTATTTACTTCTTAAATCCTTTAATTTATTGAAAAATTGAAATTGCCGAAACTTTGCATGAATGATTAAACTGGGCATTTATGTATGGAATGTTTGAATAAACTTGAAATTGGAAGATGTTCATTCATCTTGTTAAACTGGGCATAAATGATTGTTGATGAATTGTGGGAAAGATAGTTGTTTTTTTTAGCATTGAAAAATATCATATGAAGATAGTTGTTTTTATTATTAGTTAGATTCACTTAATTATCCTTCAATTAGCATTAATTTTATATATGTCATTTCTCATTTTGGTCCTTATTCTTTTAATTTTCTATTTTATATTAATTCATATGTTCTTTTTTTAATCTTTATTTTTTATTGGTATTTATGCATCTATGCTTGTAGTTTTTCCTTCCTTGAGGATATGACATGTTATCTTGAACCGAAATTTCTATTTAAAGTTCATTTTAAAATTATATGGCTGAAAACTCATCTAGTGGTGGGACTTCAATTATAATAATGATAATCCTAATAATAATAATAATATAATGCATTGAATAATAAACGGATCAATGGTGGTGGTGTTACTCGGTTGATGGTACTAAAGGTGAAGTTGAACCTTGTTCCTCCCGATGTTAAATTTGATGACATAATTTGTTTGAAATTTTTTTCAATGATGAAGAAGTAGAAAGGGTGATATTTTTTTCTTTGTTCACAAACAAGTTTCTAAGATATTTTTACATCTTTCCATTTATTTTCCACGAACTGTTTCTTTCATTATTAAGTGCAATGGCTAATAAAGAGATGGAATACAATAAGAAATAGCCATAGCATAATGGTGGTAATGCTAATATACTTAACAATAATTATAATGCTATACATTGGGACCGGGTTTAAAATTATATGATATTAAGAGGACTTTTAGATGTAGTTCATGATGTCCATGAATACATTTTAAGTATCAAGGCTGATTGGAGATTTCTTACGGGTGGTCAAATAGGAGGAATATTATAATTATTTTCCTTGCTTACTCTTTTGTTAATATTTTTTTCCTCCGGATAATTACTTGAGATGTTTGATGAAGTTGTCAAAGAAGTTGGACAAGAGAATAGCAATGATAATGAGGCTTTTTATTTTTCTATATTTTTTCTCTTATCATTTTGATTTAAAATTTGCTAGGATATTTGTAGATCTTTCATATTTTCCAATGATTGATCATTACTAACATAATAATAATAATAATAATAATATATATAATAATTTTTATTTGAGGAAAGCACAAATAATGATTTTGTGATTACCCTTCTTAAGAATGAGCTTCGACAGATGTTTACTTGCACAAAATGGGTTGAATCAAGTCATGGGTCGGGTTGGAAAGGAATATTGCTATAGTTTTACAACGACTTTTGTGATCTTAGTCATAACGTTAGTAGTTCTATAGGTTCTGAAGAAAAATCAAGATATATCTATGAGGTAATGGATAAAGCGTATCAAAACAAGGTTGAAAAATAGAATGTCTCAATATGGACCATATATAGGTGATTGATGCTAGATGGGATAAGCAACTTCATAGTCCATTACATGCAGCAGGATGTCTTAATCCTGGAATATTTTTAGGCCTTCTTTTTCAAAACAAAGGGAGTCAAGGTTTGCTTAGCACAATTACTATATTGGTTTTGATATTAAAACATTAAAATTATATAAAAAGCAACCGGTGATTTTGGCATGATCCTAGCTATTCGTCAAAGAGAAAAGATACGGATTTTTACTAATGTCTTTTTTAATCTATAATATTTGAAAATATCTAGTTTTTACAAATGTACTTAAAGTTTGAATTTTCTTAGTCAATTTTTAAAAATTATTTTGAATACATCAATAGGCTTGAGCACATAAAATTTAGTAATAATCTCTAAAACTATTATATTAGTAATTATTTTCTATTACATTGATATTTGAAGAACAAGAGATGCTTTAGATCCTATTAGCCTTGATAACATTGATTTGAAATAAAAAAATTAAAAAAATCATTTTTTTAAAAAAATATTTTTGAAATATAATATCAAATAATGTGAAGTGTGAGAGCTTTCCTCACAAAAAAGTGTGAAAAAAAATTAATTTTAAATAAAAATATTTTTTTTTTTTCAAAAATACTCAGAAACAAAATGTCAAACAATAATTTTCCTTTTGTGTGCTTGTATTTTAACAAAATAAGTTAAAATAATAATTACCCCAACATTTGTATTTTAACAAAATAAGTTAATTACTTGATATGATATTAAAAATAATTTAATAATCTTTTAATCGATGCTGATCATGATCTAATATTGAAAAGTTACTTTTTTTTAATAATTTAATAATCTTTCAATGGAATTTTATTTCAAAAGTTACCTTTATTCTCCTCAAACTTCCCATCTTATTTACTTGCTTTTTTAGCTTTTCTTCTTTTTAAAATTTAAAATTAAACTAAATTGAAAAGGAAAATAATTTGGACTGAAATGATTAATTTATAAATGAATGGAAAAATATAGGGATTAAATAACAGTTTCTATTTTCAATATTAAAGGATAAAAATTAATAATATATATATATATATATAAAAAAAAAAAAACAAAAACAAAAACAAAAAAAACTAGACCATTGTTTTGCTTTTAGGGGTAATTTCTTAGCTAAAGAAAAATTAAAAATGAGTTAATTGCTCTAATTCACAACCTTGAAAGAAGAAGAAGAAGAAATTGAAGGAGAGTGAAATTGAAAGAAAAAATAAAAAATAATTATTTTTTTCAATTTTAAAAATGAATTGAAGTAAAACAAATAAGAATTAAAAGAGGAGGGGTAAATCAAAAGAGAACAAACTTAAAAGAATGACATGCCATCACAAGCACCAACCAGAGAGAAAAGGAAGGCTACGACAAGTCAAAGAGCACAGCAAAACAATCTTTTTTACCGTCACTGCCACGATCAATCAGAAATACTACTTTGCCGGCTAAACAAAGCAAAGTGACTACCGAACTAACACAGCAACTTTTTCGCTTTTTTTTAAAATACTACTTTGCCCCTCTAGGCAGATAGTTAGCAAGGAAAGCCTCGGTGAAAATGACAAACAAGCCCCTATAGCAGAGCTATTGTCAGATTCCATTTCTTAGATTTTTTTGGTAATGATTTCTGAGATTTTCCACATTCCTAAATAAACGTGAAGCACTCTCAATCAAGGTTACTAGTATCGATTTTATTGTAGTTGTTGCTTCCTTTTTAAATATAATGTTTCAATTTTGGAATGTTTTTACACACCACCATTTCATGATTATACTTTTTATGTGAAATATTTTATATATATAATTAAATATATTAATTCAAAAAAATTAATTCACATACAAAAATAAAATTATTTAAAATTATACAATTTAATCTAAAAAAACACAATAAAATGATTTTTCTAAACAAAATTATGAATATGTATAATATTACAAAAATAATTTTTTTTAAAAAAAACTATTTAAACAAAACAGAATGGGAGAAACAAAACCGGAATATTAAGCTGAAATTTAGGTAAAATTTCCAGAATAGACCAAAATTTTAAACGGGGTAAAAATTACACCATTTTATTTTATTTTTTTAACTGATACAAAACTTCGGTCATTTCTGCGGAAACGAAATTAACAACAGTGCTCCCGAGTCTCAACAATTCCATTTCTTCGGGCTCCTAAGACGATAGAGTTCCTTCATTCAAACTGGTGTGTACCAGCAAGGGCATCAAAATTCACATGCACTATCAAATTAACGTGGCCAAAGAAAACATGCAGGAGCTAGTTCCATCAAATAGAAATGAAAAGGGGGCGGCAAAAGTAAGGGAAAAGGCCAAACTCTTAGCTAGAAAGATACATCCAAGACATTACCACCGTTGCCATGGAGTCCCTGCAAAACAAACATCTACAGAAAATCTGAAGTTTAAGTTCAATATTTGAACATTCAAAGTAAAATTATCAGCGCCCAAGTCTTAATACAAAGCTTATTGAACAAATTACTGGGGCGAAAAATTAAAACATTAGCTTCCGGCTCCCAGCAAACATCCATCTGCAAGAACAGTCATCCATCAGAAACTAAATTAAGAAAAACATCTAAATTTCCAAAAAGATTAGACAGAAAATGAGGGCGTATGGAACATAATTAGTCTTGCATGCATACCCTTAACATGTTTTCCATCAGAACACTTTCTCATCTCATTGCACAAAAATAGCAATTTAAACAGGCTAACTTACGGCCAGTTTCCTGTCCAGAAAAATACACAGCAGAACTGACATTTGCAGAAAAACAAGCAGCCAATCAATTTACTCGTTTCCATATTTTGTTTAGAGAGCCACCATATACTTCAAAGGTCAAACACTTTGAATTGCAATTGAATATTTCTATAAATCAGATAGTTTGTAGTTTGCTAGTCTAACTAATTTTCCATTTCTTCCTATACAGCTACTAACATCAACCCTATGCAAAAACATGAACTTGGATAAAATAGAATCTTCAAGCAAAAAAGAAAAATCATTTCATGGAAAAAAAACAATTACATTTTTATGTCAATCAAATCATGTCAAGATAAAACACCATACACCCAAAATCACAGCACTGCCACCAGTTTTTGAAACTATGCCATTATAACATTGGGTTGAAAGGAAACATGGGATCAAAAAGCACGACATACTCATTTCCACCCAGTACTCTAAACAACGAATTGAAGAGCTCTTCTAGATACAGGAGAGAGAAAAATCTTCTTTACATGATCAATCATTTCTTCATGGAATAGCATGCTGATGTCCAACTAAACAAAACAAAGCACTCTTTAAAAGTAAAATTACCCACAACCTACAAGATCGCTACACGGATCTTTTTCTATTCCCATTATTTTTAGATTCTTAAGAGAAAACTCTTTTATGACCGAGTCTCACAATAAATCTTCTTTTAGCTGCCATCCCATGTTATTTCTGGTCCCTTTTCCCTTCCACTCATGCTACTTGAATATGCTTACTCTTCCATGATGATATTTATAGGCTTACATTATAAATGTTCAAACTATCTCAAAGTAGTTTACCTCAATGTATTCTTCAAAATCCAAGGATGTCACATACATCATCTTATTAGTTCACTAACTTGCTATACACCACTTTCATGTATTCCTTTAAATCCATCTTAATAACCTCATTTCAAGTATGCCAAATACATTGACTGTTTAGTGCCTAGCTCATTACAGGAAGAGTGCAACTAAATTTATCAAGGTGTTATTAAACTATCCTTCAGTTTAACAACTTTACAATCATAAAACACTCTGATGTTCTTCCCTATTTTAACTATCTTATTTATTTAGTTATTTTGGATCCCTGGATCACATCTTATGCAAAGCACTCCTCCATTTGTACTACTTAACACCCACATCACCAAATCATATAAAGGGGGGTAATAGATAAAATAGGTTTGTTAAAAAAATACTTATTCCAGTATTTGATTGTTCATAAATATATTGATGTTATCCATTTGCCTAGCAACCACTTTCATATAGCAAATCAACATAGCTGACTTAATTACGGATTTCATAATTCACACTCCAAATCAATAAGAGGTGTGCAATTACATAACAATATAGTTGCACTTCTTCATCATTATCATCCTATAATAATTCAATGGATAACATCCTCCTAAATGATTGATCCTTTTTCACAATAGAATCTAACAGCATTCCCATATTGATTTGTCAATTTGCAAACATTAATGTAATATATTCCCACAATAAAATCTACATCAGCACGCAAAGTTTTAAGCACAACGAACAGCTTCACATCAAGACATCAGATGACAAAAGGAGAAGAGAAACGAAAAAGACAATGAAAGTAGTGCCCCATTCCATAAAAGTAAAAAGGATTTAAGGAAACAATCATCTGTGAACAAATTTTGGATCTTTTAATGCGTTGTGATTGATTACGGTGATTCAATCTCTTGGTTGTTTGGCAGGGTTTGCTAGCTTACAAGAGAGCTTTTTTGTTGCTATTGATTTGGAAATTAGATTTGGGTGTGCATTTGTAATTTACAATTACGGTTTCAGTTATGATTTTTCACACAAATAAATAAAAACCCATTTGATAATAATACTAATAATCAGTAAAATTAACATCAGAACCCACCATTAAGAACTTGATTCGAGGGGGGGAAAACATGTTACCTCAAAGATGAAGACACATAAACAAGATGGTTAAGATGCGGGTAAATCAGTGAGAGTGAGAAGAGGAGTGGTGGTCAGGGGAAGGAGCATAAATCCTGTTGTAGAATTGTTCTCCAGCGAGGTAGATTCCAAAGGCCACAAGAGCGATGCCGAGGCCAGGAGTGGCGTGGCGGAATTGGTTGGTGAGCATCGGATGCTTCCTCCATTCGTCTCTTCTCCTGAAAAACTCTCCTGTTGATCCCAATGGTTTCCCCATCTCTCTCTCTCTCTCTGCCTCTTCTCTTCAATTTGCTTTTCTAACTCAACTCTCAGAAATTGCCTCGTTCTTCTGTTGTCATTGGGATTTTGTATGAAAACACTTTCAAGAAAATCAATATTTGCCTTTTATTTTATTTTCTTAATATATATAAAATTAAAAAAAAAAACATAAATGAATCATATTTACCTCTTCAAAAATTAAAAACATCTAATATCAAATAAACAAATTATCTCAAACTAATTATAACATAAAACCAAAATTTATTTTAAAAAATAACTAATGCATTATTTTTTGAATAATAATAATAAAAAAAAAATAATCAAACCAAGCTTTTTTTGCTCTGGTAGGCTAGATCTAGCGTCTAACCCAATCAAGCAAGGGCCCGAACACTAGTTTATATATTTGTTTTGATAGCCATAATTCCTTACCAATATATATTTTCTTTTTCTAAGTTGAAATCTAGTGATTTTCTCTCTTTTTTAACAAAAAAAAACTAAAAATAAGTAAGATAAAATTCAATATCAAAATTAAATTTTATAAATTTCAAAGGATCAGTCTGTAATTAGTTAAAAAAAAAAAAGAGAGATTAAATTGAATTTGTAAATGAAACTTTTAATATGTTACTCGTATTTTTCACTTGAATCTTTTTTCTTTCGATTCAACTCTTTTTTTTATATATAAAAAAAAACAATTGAGCTCTAATCATAAAAGGCTATAATATGGACACACAAAAATTAAAATAATTCAAGAACAAAATCAATTTTAAAAAAAAAACACTATTATAATCCACATATAAAAACTCTATTTCATGATATTAGGAATAAATTAGCTTCTTCTTTTTTCTTACATTAAAAATAAATTTGGAATGCTACATAAAACTAAAACGCAACAAGGGTACACTAAGTTAATTTACAGCATACCACAAGAAGCATGCCTGGGATATTTCATGGTAAAATGAAGTCTCTCTCAATCCCACTATGAACAGTCGGATAACTACTATATGACAAGACTGTAACAAGGAGAGCGAGTAAGAACACAACTTTTTTTTCCCTGAAAATGTATTTTATAGGTTAGGTGAGTGAATAAAATCCTGGCTGTCCCAGACTCTTACAAGAAATATACACTTTGACTTGAACTCGAGATCTGATGTGTAGATCTCAAGACTTTTATCACCACGCCACATCACTTGGGACGAGGAAGAACAGAAGGTGCATCTAATACCCGAGAAACCATGAAAGATCATCCCAAGTTTCTTTTATTCTCCCGGTGAAAATTGCTGGAGCTAAAGAGACGCCCCGCGCCAATGCAAAACCTTTGCATTGGAGATCTTTTCTGTGGTTTGCATTCTTGAGAATGACTTCAAACCAGAAAAAAGAATAAATACAGAAAAATATGTGAAGTTCCAAACAACTTCTTTTGACTCCATGCCTGCATTGTATTTGAGATGTTCCAGTCATCTTGTATTTCTGCTCTCAGATTTCTTTTGCTTTGCACACTCACCAAACAATGAAAATCTTCCATTTCTGCCTCGAGGTCCAACTGGGGCCCCTCTGGCCTGTTCAAGTGCAGAAACAAAACATTGATCAACGAGAGGCAAACACACTTCCACTGAATAGAATGACAGAGGTAAATTGCCTGTTTGAAAGTGTTGTTAGTTCATCAATATGTTATTTTTTAAAGAAAAAATTCATTTTTTATATCAGTACATAAAAATAATCTAAAAACACCATTTTTTTTTAATTCAAAGTAAAAAATAAAAAAATTCATTTTTTTTCAAAAATATTTTTGAAACGAAGTGGCGAACACCCTTGTAGCTCAGATGGTATGCACAGTACTTGGCTTCCTATGTTGTCTTTTTATTGAAAAAACAGAAGCAGGAAGACATCGGTGTACCTTTGCCCGATTAGATCTGCTGCTGTTGTTCCAGCAGAAAAGTCCACTGCAACCTCCTCCACCAGCCGAACCTGATTCATATCCACTAAAGAAAAAGGAAAAGAGCATGAGAGGCGTGCAGCACATTCATTTTGATGCACTCCCACGTAGAGCTTAACTTATTTTCCACAGTTTAAGCAAAAAAGCGACCATCCAAAAACCATATAAACATGCAGTAGAATGACAAAATATAATGACAGTATCCTATAATGATAGTTTTAGAATTTTTAGGAAATCAAAGTATAACAAGATTAGGTTTTGAGGACAAGGGCTTGAAAAGAAATGGTAAAAACGAATCCAAGTTGTGGAAAATCTAAAAGAGATCTGCAAAAGACTCACAGGGTTTCTTTGTCTCCATTGCCAACATAGATGCTGCCATGTAGCAAGCTTGGTGATATTGGATAACCTCTATGATCCTCGTGGAGCACCCTCCGATCCTGCATCTTCAACACTTTGAGTTCATGGTTTGATTCATCTTCCCATTTCTGAGAGGGCAGTATCGCTGAATCTATGGAATCCAATTGATTTTGCTGATAAGTGTCCTCTTGAGGCAAAACCTGATTCTTCTCAGGTTTCAGACGACTCAATGATCCAGGGGTGCCCTTCTCTGCCACCTGTAACCAGGCAGTTTCTAACCTCTGCTCACGGATAATTGATTCTCTTCCCTGCACCGGCATTTCCTGCTTCTCTCCAGCATTGGCACCATTAAAGCTTCCTCTGGATAATTTTGCGGGCTCTTCTTGCGATTCTAAATCTGAATAACCAGCTACTGCAACAGAACAATTAGCCTTCCCACCCCGCTCAGTCACCAAAGTTGCTTCTGTTTGCCTATGACCTTTTATCTCGGATTGGTTTGCATAAATCACAGAATCCAGACCATCTGTCGCAAGAATAATTCTAACCTCTACATTGCGTCTAAGGACCATCTCAATTGAGTTTGTGATACTGCTCAAAAACCTTTCAACTCTGGCTTTAACTTCTTCATCTTCAAATGCAACATAAACAGCAAGGGCTCCTGCAAGAACCACAACGAAGATTGTGTAGAAGATGCAGCAAATGATATTGGAAGAACATGGAAAAGTATTGGACTTACCATCCACTTCAGATATGGACAGAAGCTTTCCGTGAGCATGTAGAAGCTGCCTCAATGTCTGTGAGTGACATTTTTCAATACATCTCTCCCACATATCATCCAACTTGTCTGAGTTTTTGTACCTAAATACCTTATTTCCATTCATTTCGTCATCCAACGAAGAAGATACAGTATTGTTATCCATAGATCGAGGGGGTGTGGCATTAAATTCACACTCCCCTTCGTGGCTGGAATGTCCATTTATTGCCTTGTACAGGGAAGAAGGAGAACTTGATCTCTGAGGAAAAAATAGAGCATCTGACTTTGGCTTGTAAACATTGGATTCCTTTGAAACACTTGAAGGATCTTCCTCAGTTGTCCTGGAGCTCTGCCTCCTACTGCTGCTTGACTGAGTGAGATCCATTGAAGGAGTGGAACCAAGCTGTAGAAGAGTTGCTGTGAACCATGTTGAGCGGTCACTTGAGATCCTTAGCTGTTTCTCAGCCTCTGAAAGAAGCCTCAAAGCATGCTTTAGTCTCACCAGTTCTGCTTCAGTCACTAAAAAAACAGTTGAAGGATCCATAAAGATTAACAAAATCCTGGAAAAAAAATTAGAATTGCAATATATGCATATATGCAAGTTATATATAAACTTCTTTATGAACTAATGTAATGCGTCAAGGTCATACCAGTTGAATCTAGAGGCTAGCATCCAAATTAATGAACTGGTAACCTAGAAAGAAGGGCATTAAAGCAGGTACAAAAAATCACGAACTACCTTATTAAAGCTGAGCTAAATCTAATCTCATTAACTGGCTCTGCTCTAAGTTTACAAGAGTCTTCACAAATCTTATCTGCATATGGATGAGCTCTATGAAAACAATGGAGAGCTACTCACAATTCTGTGTACCAATGAGTGGATCACCATGATTGGCATAAACAACACTGTATGTCCCAGCAATAATATCCATAATGAGGCTGGCCAGTTGAGACATCAAAACCATTGGATCAACGCCAGAGTCCATCAAATCCCTGGCCCTTTTAACAGTTTCTGTAGTCTCTGAAGACATTGCAAATTCCAAAAGTTCCAGTAATTTCTCATCTGAAACATCCCCCACCTGAAAAGATTGAAAGTACATATTGAGTTCAAATGATTCAAGCATTCATTACACAGAGATTCACAAGTATTGTCCGGTAGTTATACGATACTTGCTATTGAATCACCTATTAGTCTTTTCCGAGCAAGATTTGAAATTGATTTAAGGGGAACCAATGGAAGCAGAAAATGTTAAAGAGCAGATTGGTAGACAGAACTCACCAATTCATTTACGAGAGAAGTAGTTATCTTCTTCCCAAGCAAACTCAACTGGTCTAACATTGTTTCTGCATCTCGGAGTGAACCCTCGGCATTCAAAGCAATCAAATCCAGGGCATCCAATTCAACATCAAGATTCTCCTCCTTGGAAATTTTCCTCAACCTCGCTACAATATCTCCATCTTTAATTTTGCTGAAGAGGTACTTCTGACACCGTGATTGTACAGTACGAGGTACGTTGTCAGGATCGGTTGTTACAAATACGAACACAACTCGCTGTGGTGGTTCTTCGAGAAGTTTGAGAAATGCCAGCCACATCTTAGCGGGCAACAAGTGACATTCATCAATAAGAAAAACCTTGTAACGTGAAGATCCCGATGGAGGCCCATGAGAAATTTTCTTCAGAAGATATCTAACTTTATCGATTCCCTTCTTGTCGGTGCCATCAACTTCCCATAGATCCCTGGTCTTCCCAGAACTGGAATCATTGCATTCCCTACAGCGCCCACAAGGTTTTATTTCTTCAGCAGACGTGCAGTTTAAAGCAGATGCAAAAATCCTCGCCGCTGATGTTTTACCAGTGCCTCGTGGACCTTGAAAAAGATAAACCGGAGCTATTCTTCCCCTATAAATAGCAGTGATAAGTGATTGAACAACATTTTTCTGCCCAATCAATTCACTGAAGAAAGCTGGCTTGTATTTCTGGCTTAAGCTTCTGATATTTTCAGCCGTACCTTCATCTTCTCCGTCTCCATGTAAAGCCAGGATCTCCAACCCGTCTTGACTCCGGCAGCTGGACCATCTCCTACCATCCAATCTGCACAATGCCTCCAAATCAAGTTCCCCGCAGTTTGTAGAAAGCTCGTCATCGCTATGACCAGTTCCTATCGATGACCCTGCTATGCCATAACCACTGTCCGTACGTAAAGGGAGAAATGCTTGTCCAGTTCTTGAACCAATTCTGCGATTATTAGAAATTGAGCATGAACGCCGGCGTCTATGATACTTCGACTGACCACCACACAACATGCTACTTCCTTTTCTCCTTAAAGTATCCGAGAGGGAAGGTGAGCAACAACTACTCCCACACACACCTCTGTATCTTGGTGTCCGTTTGGACCAATAGCAAGGAATCCCGCATCCCTGGCGACCAGGTAAATCTAAGTGATCACCATCCTCGTCGTCCCCGTCATTCATTGAAGCTGTGGTGGCAACCCAGGATCCGACTATGCTCGGGTTGCGATTACGGCACCTGTTATAAGAACTAGTTGACAATGCAGGTGTGCTGTGAGAATAAGAAGAGTCATCTTTTCGACTAGTTCTCAGAAATTTAGAAGGAGAGTGTGGCCGGTTCTTATGCTTAAGTTTTAGTAACAATGGCGATACCCCGGAAACCTTTCTTAAATCCTCTGAATCACTATATTCTTCAGTATCATCAAATTGGTCAACAATAGCATCCCTTCTTAAACCTAAACTCAAACCCATTGAAGGATGGCCCTTGAGTAATCTCCTCAATTTCATCTCTTTTTCTTGATATCTAGACAGAACATCCAGACGGCTATTAGTTTTCTTACCCTTTTTCTTGATCCCCTTTGCTCTTCTCATTAATGGCGACACGAGATTTGCATCTCTTCGTCTGAAATTCATTGCGGCAGACCTTGTCTCACCCAAATACGTGTCACTCTTCGAATCCCCGACGTTTCTAGCATCACTCAGGCTATCATCAAGGCTCTCTTGAATAGAACAAGACTCGTAATCATCATCAGCATCATTCCCTGGCAATGCGCTCTTCTCACTGGAATATTTTTGCGACTTCCAATTGTAAAGGAACACTCTTTTGTCACTCCCATTATTATTGAACCCGCTCCTGAAATGGGAATCCAAACGGGTGCTGGTATTGTTACTTTGACTAGCAGTAGTACCACCATTTTGGATTGCATTCCAATTCTCAAAATGTTTCCAAGCAGAAGCAGAAGCTGCTGCTGCAGATCTAGCTGTATTGAGAGGTGACTTCCACGAAGAAGTTGTACCTGGATCTCTCAAAACTCTAGCTGCCTTTCTGATTTGAGTAAGCTCCTTCTTTAAGTGAAGTCTACTTGGATCAGAAAATCTCATTTCTGACATTTTTTCTTCTTTATTTTCAGAATTATCTGAGCAACCAAACAGACACCATCTAATTAACAAGAGCCAAGAACCAATCTTGAGGATCAAGAAAAACAAAATGAATTAGACCCACATTCCCATTTCTTGAACAATGCACCCCACATCAATCATTTGATTTTAGAAAGAGCAGTGAAAATGGAGAAAGAAAGGGTGCTTCTTTTTTCTTTCTTTTTGGTGTGTTTTTGGAAGGTGGGAGTGATAATTGCAGATCTGACAGAGTTTGTCTTTGATCACTTACTCACACTATGATGATTTACTAGAGTGGGGCTAAGCAATTAAATGAAAAATGATCCAAGTAGTTGTGAATGTGAGTGTATTTCACTCCCACTCCCTCCTCTCTTTCCATGAACACTCCCTCTCTCTCTCTCTCAGTAGGGTTCGTTTTGGTTTGGCATTTCCTTCAGTTGGCGCCCCAAATGAGCTCTTGAAAGTTGGGTTTGAATCTTTTGAGTGTTGTGCTGTGTGTCGTGTCTCTCTCCTTCTGTCGCTTTGTTCGTGAGGAAGAGAGCAGGGGGGGGTTGACTGGTGAGGGAGAGTTTTCTCGGGCTTTGTGCAAGAGATGTGATGAGAAGAGAAATAGAAAGAAAGTAAAAAGGCGTGGAAAGCTACCTCCAAAATTCCTTTTTTTTTTTACTAATTTGTTAATATTTATAAAACAATTTAAAAAAATAATTTTTAATATTAACATATTAAAATTATTAAAAATATAGTGTTGAACAAACAATCAGTGTTGCAGTCAAAGTTGTTTATTAAAAATTTAAATTTAGTTTTTTTATTTGTTATTATCAAAAACAAATTAAATTCCTCTGATTTTTTTTGTTTTTTTTGCCTGGAATTAATTTTTTTTTCTAATGTCAAAATAGTTTTTAAAAAATAAAAATATACTATTTTAATACATTTTCAAGTAAAAAATAACATTTATTACACTCCCATTCATGTCCGGATGTTTACATAGTGAACAAAATATAGTGACCAGAAGTTTAACATTGCAATGTAAATGTTCACCAACCAGTGGTGCAATTGAAACATTTTAAAGATAGGAATCAAACAGAAACTTTCACAATAATTGGAGGGCTTAAATGCAATTTTCCCTAAAAATAAAAATAAAAATAAAATCATGGATTGAAAGTACGAGGAGGCATCTCTCTTTTTATAACTCTCTGTTACCACGGAGGAGGGCAAGAATGATGGTGATAATTGATAAGGATATAATGTTTAAGTCAACACGAATCTCCTAATTAGTACCAATCAAATCAATATAGTTTAGGCCGCAAATCACTCCGGCCATTTGATATTCATATTGTAGTTTGAAAATATTTTTTAAGAAAATAAAGATTTTGTATTTTTTGCTGTTGTAAATTAATTTATTTGGGTATTTTTAGATTATTTTAATGTGTTAATGTCAAAAATATTTTTTTAAAATAAAATATATATTTTAATATATTTGTGAACAAAAAACAATTTGAAAAAAATATCAATCACACTCTCGTATAAACCTCCAATAGAGTTTAATAAATGACATATATTAAGAAAAAGCTAAATGGTGCCTATTGTACACTTTAGCTATAAACATAGTTTATTGTGGATTAAAACAGTTTGATTACTATTATGATCTTTAGTTCATAAAATTTAATTAATGGGTTTAAGGGTGTTTGTGTCGTTTTCATTTTATTTTGAATAGAAAAACTACGATTTTGCCCCTGGATTTGGTCCAAAAAACCCTTAACTGAGCAAGAGTGTTATAGACATTTTGTTTTTCAATGAATAGTAAAATAACTTTTTTGCCCTTGACTGAGACCAAAAAAAATAAGGGTTGTCACAAGGGGATTATTGGTTTTTCCATTTTATGAACGGTGGAAGGACTTATTTGCCCTTGGAAAAGACAAAAACAAATAGTTGGTCCAAGGGTATTTTGGTTTTTGCATACATTTTTTTTTTGTTATTATGGAGGACTCTGAGGGTGTTTTGGTGAATTCATATTTTTATACTTTTTTAAAAAAAAGTTGCTGGTGCGTTTTCCTGAAGCGCCGACTGTTTTTTTTTCATTCGCACCATACAGGCGGCACAGGAAGCGTCATGTGGTGGCTAAATATATCCAACTATCATCTTACCAGTTGCGGCGTCATGGCCTCTTCACCATGGTAGTGTGCATGTCAGCTCATGGTGTTTGGAGACTTGCCGATGGTCAGTTGTTTTTTTTCTTTTCTCTCTTCTAGAACTGAAAATGCATACAAGTCCTCTTTGTGTTATGATTTGTGCATTTCAGACCTTGGTCCTTTGATTTCTTCTATAAAGTTTTTATTTTTCAATTTTATCATTCAATTAAAATTGATCGTATATTTTGTTTTTCATTTCGACCCTTATTATTTTAGTTTTGTTTTAATTCCTTTAATTTTTTCGGCTCTTATAAAGTAATCCCTATTTTTTATCCATATTGTATGTCTACACTCTTAGTTTTGGTTTTTATTTTTTATCATTTTTTCTTTTGTTGAGGTTTTATTTTTAATCAATTTAGTCCTTAAAATTTAATTTGTGTTAATGGTCATTTTAAAATTAATATTTCTTTTTTCCCTTTGTTTTTTTTTTGGTTTTTTTATTTTTTCTTCAAAACAAATGATTTTTTTTTATGCTAATGATATTTATTTTGGTTTTGTCATTTTTTTTGTTTTCTCTTTTGTTAAATTTTTTGGTATTTTTATTCTTCAGAATAATTTTATGATTTTCATTGTTTGTAAAATAATAATAATAATTTTGGTGACTTATTATTATTGTTATTTTCTTGCTTTCTTTTTTGTTCAAGTTTTTGGGTTTTTTATTTTATTATTCAGAATAATTTAATAATTTTTATTGTTTAGGCAATAATAGTAATAATAAATTTGCTTGTTTTAATCATGATAATAATAGTGACATTACTGATGATAATGGTAATAACAATACCAATTTATCATAATGATTGTGGTGCTTATGATATTAATAATTATAGTTATGATGATAATAATGACAATAACTCATGAAATAATATTAAGAATATCAATAATAATAAAAACAATTATAAAATGATTTTAATATTAATAATTATAAATTATAATAAAATCAGGCACTTGGAACCTTTTTCTTGTTTCCTGATAGAGAAGTCCAAAGCAAACAACAAATATTTGTAAACGAGCAAAAATATATGGTTCTTTGAATAATTAAAGCCACCAGAGAGCTTGTCCAAACATCGACAGAATAATATAAATTATATTATGAAATTTTAGTTAAAGTTTTTAGATAAAATAGTTTTTTGACATGATATTAAAACTTTATTTACCCAGTGGTCATGAGTTCGAATCTCACTACTATCATTCTATTTGATGAAAAATCAAGCACAAGGTAATGTGGACCGATACAAGTTTCAAATTCAAAGGACTTTTACATGAAAAAGTGTGTTAGAGAATAATATAAATCATATTTTAAAGTCTCATTTAATAATTTAAATTTTTAGATGAGATAGTTGTTATAAAAACTGAAAAATACTTATAATCGGTGATGGAAAACCTAATCGCACCAGATATCCTAATGAAGACACGTTTAGATGCACGAGCAGAGAGAGAAGTGGAGGAGACCTTTGTGTTATGAGAGAGAAAATTCCCAGGGGCAAAAGAAAAGCCGCCTGGAGATGACACGCTGATCGTTTTATGATGAAGATCGGGGGACGAGGCTACCTCTGCTGGCCGGGAATTATGAAATGGTTATTACCAGTGCAAATGTTAGAACATAATCACAATTAAAGACAGCCACCACGATAGGATTATCGATGACAATAATTATTAATACCTGCTCCAAACTGTTTATTATCTGTTTGGGAGTATAGTTGATGTTGTTTTTTAAAGTGTTTTTTATTCAAAAATACATCAAAATGATATTTTTTATTTTTTAAAAATCATTTTTGACATAATCATATAAAAATAATTTTAAAATGATAATTTTTTTTAATTTAAAAAAAAAATAAAAAAATCAAGGGGTGTGGCTTCTTTCATGTTCTTGCCTTCTCGGGGCCTGTTTTTTATCCGACGAATGATGCGACTATTTGCCACTATCATATAGATTTATTTATCCAAATTTCCCAAGGGGTTTGGCTATCACTAGATGTCATATAGATTTATTTATTTAATATTAGAAAAAGACATAGATAATGACAATTTTGACCCTCATCTTATTTCCACGTGAAATAGAAAACAAAAAATCTTGATGTGATTTTCCATTACATAGAGCCTTAGGAGCCGACGAGCGAGGACACTGAAACAGGCTGCCATTGACATCGCCGCCTGAAACTTGCTCGAAACGGTTTAGAACGAATGGGTGGAAGCCACCACCCCCACGGCCACGGCCACGGCCAAGTCAAGGCACCAAACTTATCCAACGCCGACCAATGGAGACCATTGCTAACTCAAATTTCATGATAACCTACAGGTTACTAACGTAAATGAGGCATAATCTCTCTTAAAAAGATCATAACAATCAAAGAACATGGTTTGAACTTTGTGAGAGAGACTGTCGCCTTTACAAGTTTTTCAGTTCACCCCATTACTAGTCCACCGCCCGTCAGACAAACCTGGCTTTCAGCATCTCCGGCGATCCTCGAGGACCGAACCGTGATATTCACATAAAAGACCTGAGTACACGTCGTCTTGACTGAAAAAATACTGATCTATTTATTTCATGCAGCAATAGTAAACACATACAACTAGCATCTGACAAAAATTCTTTGAAGTTCAGAATGTTGCTGAGCTACGACTGATACTCTCTTCAAGATCCGGAGGGTGAATCGCTTGCCTCCCTTTCTCGATCCAGCTATATTTGTTCCCACACTTCAGAGCTCTTCGCTTCAAATCCCATTCTGTTGGATTTGTTTTTCAAAAAAATAAAATAAAATGAAAAGATTTCCACCTGCCGACCTGGAGGAAGAGGAGGGGAATCACTAGGGAGGAAATCGTAGAAAAAAAATATTGCATCCACGCAAACCAAAAGAATGCAGCAGCAACAAGATATAAATAGAATAGCTATAGTTGCCACCGGCTATTCAGAAACACAATTCCCAAGAAAATTTGACAAAAGGATCCATGAGTAGCCAAACTTGAAAAAAAATCCAATCTGCAGTCATTCAAATTCATTGACTAAAGTAGGCAACTGGCTCTGATCAAGTTTAAAACGTTAAAGAAAAAGTTCTACCCCTTGTCTGCTTTGTTCAAGTGATGTCCATCTTCGACTTCAGCATCTAACTTTAAACTCTAGCCCTCTTGCCACTGCAACTTGGGCACTTGTACTGCTTGATATGCTCAGCTTTGGCAGGTGTAATCTTAACGCATTTCCCATGGAACCATTTCTCGCACATATCACAGCAAATCCAGAATTCATCAGTGCCATAGCTTTCACCACATGCTCCGCAAGTAGCACCCTGTTCGTCATCTTCTTCCTCCTCTTCCCCACTCTCATAATCTTCCTTGGGTGGTGCAGATACCTTTACTGGCTTAGTCTGGGACTCAGGTTGCCGGGATTGCTTAAAGGCCACATTCAAACAGTAAGAGAAATTGTAAACAGAACAACATTGACAAAGGAGTAACTGATAGAATAAGAATGCAACCCATAACTTCTTACAATCTTCCCGCTTGATTTGCTTTTGCCACTGTTGTTGTGAGTGGCAGATTGGTCCTTTGGTTGCTTAGCATTTCCAGACACAACTTCGAATATTGTGGGGAGCTCATTTATCATCTGGAAAAGCCTCTTCCTGTCAAGTCAAGGTTCAATTAGAATGACATTTATTTATTTATTGCATCTCAAGTTGCTCGCTAGAGAAGGGGGGTTGTTTCATGGATTAACATGGGGATTCGTTCAACTTGAAATAGTAATGGCTCTTGTGCTGGGAAATTAATAAAAGCAGGGCGAAGCCTTCCTTTCTGTGATAGGAAATGTTCAGCTCTATTTACATGGAAAAAACAATATAAACATGAAAAGAATTAAAAGCAGCAAGAATGGGGTAAAATATGAGCTGAAGAAACACAAAATAACAAGAAAAAGAGATAAAACAAAGAAAAAAAAGCGGAAAAGGAGTTCAATTGAAGGATGGGGAGTCTAAATGACAATATTTTTTTAAGATTGAGATGTAAAATTTTATCACTAGAAATTTATGAAGAGTTGTTAGATCTTTCAGATCCCCCGAAGAAGATTTCATTACCTTGTTTTCCACGAGCAGTTCATGCCCAAACCAAGCAAATTCCATCTGATTTTAAAGAAGTAAATCCTAGAAAAGAAGAGAAGCTATTGCACAATCTCTTATTCAAGCTGAACAACTGATACAAGGTAAAAGGAGTAAATGTCAAGTCGATAATTTCTTGATCACTGGTTTACCACTTTCTTTTATGCCAAAATAGCATATTTGGTTCAGGTTTTAAACCAAATAAGTTAACCCCAAACCCAATCACCATGTTCAACTAGCTAGAAAGAAAGAAAGCTCACACCTCTAAGATTTCACCAGCTCCCTTTTCTAATTAAAGCACTTCTTAAGAGAAAGGAAGCACCAGAGTGATCCGAAGCCATGGAAACAAATAAACTACAAATAGAAGGAAAATGATTCCATTCTAAATAGCATTGAAACAATTCAACCCCCCCCCCCCCCCCCCCCCCCCAAAGACAGTTATTCTAGTTCTAGATACAGGTGTGCAAATCAATAATGGAATGTTTATCCTTCACGTATAAAAAATTATCATTGGTCTAGTATAGATATGGGTCTTGAAAGTGTTGTAATCCAAGTCCATAGGACTTCCTCTAATTTGAGAGCAGCATAAAATAAGAATGAGAGATGTATTCCACCATGCTTTCCTCCTCTTCCAAGTTTTTTCTAACACTAGGCCTGACTGGATGATAGATCACGAGCAAAGTGAAAGCTATATTAAAATGCAAAAACAAGTCAATCCAAAGGAAATGCACAAGGAAGACAAGCAAAGCAACATGCCAGATACTGGTTTACTCAGTTGATAGGAAGAACAAAACTAGAAACCTACTAGAAGAGTTTATGCCAGGTGAAATTATACATTTCAGGGAAAATACAATGACATGTTTGCACTTGTAAATTTAAACTTGGCAAGATCAGAAGTAAACTAAAACGGTAACTTATGGCCATATTGGCAAGAAGAATATTGGACCATACCTTTCATTCTTTCCAAACCCAAAACGTGCACCAAAATAAAATGCAACAGCAAGCAACCATGAATCGCTGTGAACTGCAACAAGGGATAGCCAGTCTTTCTCTTGCATCCCATCCCTAGCAAAATTTATACCCAGTGCAGGTTCGGGAAGCTCAGGAGGCACCTCCTCCACAGGCAGATTAACTTCCCATGTTTCATTTGGGAGTCCATATAGGCACAAGTTCTCCTTATCTGCAAACTCATATTTGATATATCATAAGAAAGTTGATATATTCAAACTTGTAAGAAATTTCATGCAAGCTGATAACTCTTCCAAATGCTTAAGCATCTACAAGAATGACCAATCATTTGGTAGTAACAATAACTGTGCAAAATGGATTATATCTAGCTATGAGCTTAATGTAACTGATCTCAAATTCAAAATCATGATTGAAGCATTTTTCATGCTAACTCAGTGACTCAAAAGGAATGATAGTTAAGAATACAATTTTTTTTTCAAGTGCTAAAGGATCATAAATGTCCAAGAATTAGATGCTTTTTAGGATGAGAATTTATGTCACTTTCCCAAACACTTTCTCATGAGAACACACTACAAGCAAGCGTGTTTACTATGAGAGCCAGTATCAATATCCCTGAAAATCCCTGCCTGGCTATAAATGCAGAAATGATCTTGAAACTAAGGCAAGACATGATGTATTTATTCATTCAAAATAAATATAATCAATCACAGAGATCTCCACAAGCATATATGTCATCGGTGGACTAGGTGCACACACTATAATTCCCACAAAACCATTGACCTCCAGCCTTCTTTTAAAGTTCATGTTAGAGATATCTTCCCCAATCTGACTAAAAAAAACCAAATAAATATAAATAAAATGGAATAAAATTGCTACTTGAAAAGCATTTCATTTCACAAAGCACACAGAAGAACCTATAAATTATAATAGTTGAAATTCCTGCAACTTATGATAAGACATTGCATCAATAAAAAAGACATTGTTTAATTCTTTCTTCTGAGACAGTGATAAAGATTGTTATACATATAGACACATGAACACACACATGCACATGGTATGATAATTATTTCCTGAGTCTATGTACGCATAGTTTCTTTAATTCAGCCCACAGTTGGAGCAAGCTAAAGCCTGAGAAAAATCACACATGCACATGGATGAATTCAATTCCTAAATGGTAAGTTTTCACAAAATGGTGAAATAATGAAATAGCGCATTGCTCACTGTGATTTTAAACTGAACTGTAAAGCTCTGCAATCTGTAACTGAGGTGCTTATTCCAAATATAATAAATATAACGTATTCCAAATATAGTAAATATAACATGCTCAATAATTAATTTGTCAATACATGTAATCCCTTGTCAGGCATGCAGCAGTGTGAGTGGACAGCAGATGTCAATTAGCAGCAACTATTGAACTAAAGGAGGTAATGGGCCACCTTAAAACGCTAGAGATTGGGGATTATATCAGATTACACAGACATAAGCAGTGAAGTTTGCAGTCACGGCATGCTCAGCTGATCTGATTTTGAGATTTCTATACATGAAACATCCGTTTGCGAATAAGAAACAACTAGGAAATTAGACTGTAAAAAAATTACTAAAAAATACAACTACTGTATTGTGTTAAAATCAAAACCATAGCAAGCACAATTAACACAGTACTTTCATTTCTCACAAAATCACTCAGCGGTTTGTGGGGTATGAAGGCACTGAAAGCATAGCTTAATAACACAGCAGCATCAATAGAGAGACAAAGGTTAAGACATCCTCAACTCAAACATACCCAAATTTGAAAAACGAAAAATTGATACTCTAAACCATCAAAAACACCTTAAAATAACAAAATTAACGAAAAACGTTCATAACTTTAAAATATAGACTCGAAAAAAGAAGGATTAAAAAGAGAGAGAAACCCACCAGGGTCACACTGCTGGTAAAACTTCTCAACATCTGCGAGAAAACAAACCCGACAGTAAATTGAAAAATAAAAGAAAGAAACCAAACCCATTTAGCAAACATAGAGAAAGCATTTTAAAAAGAAGCTAAATCAGTCCAAAAATAATAGCGATAAAAAATAAACAAACCAGTAGTGAGAGCCTTGATTAAACCAGAGCGTCTTCCTTTAAAATCACTAAAAACTTCTTCAACAGTTCGCGGTATTGCCTCCATTCACAATCTCTCTCTCTACAAAATTAGATAATGATAATAATGCAGTTTATTGGGTCTTAGTTGAGGAATGAAGGAGTTAATTAGGGTTTTTGGGTGCTTGTTAATGGGAATTTTGCTTGTCCCTCCCACTCCTAGGGTTCGCTGCTCTTCTTTTCGTTTCCCTGTCTTAATTTTTTTCCGATTTTATTTGATGGCGAAGATAGACGGGCTTTTAATATACACACACAAATAAACACAAGTTTTCATTTTTTTTATTTTAGCAAAGATATTTTTATTATTATTAAAATTTTAATTAATTTCTTTTTGATTTTTTTGAACAATCAAGATATTATTATTGGATAATAAAATTGGAATTTAACCGAGGTAATTTACTATAATATTATTTTAATATTTTTAAAAATATTATTTAATTTTTTTTACTATAAAATATATCAACAATAATTATATTTTTTTTTAATCCGCAGCATAACGAGAAATAATCTAGCTTTCAAAGCAGATTGCATGATGACCGAACTAAATCTACCTTTTCAAATTATTTAAAAACACACATCCTATTTTTAGTATAATATATTAAGGCGGTGATTGACACTGCATTTCTAAAATATTTTTGAAAAAATATATTTTTATTTATTTATATTTTTTTACGTTAAATTAAATATTTTTTGATGTTTTAAGATTATTTTTATATACTGATGTCAAAAATAATTTATTTTTTTTAAAATATCATTTTGATATATTTCTAAACAAAAAAATATTTTCAAAAACTATTAGAGATATATCTTCAGTTTAAATTATATCTTCAGTTTAAATTATATCTTCATAGTTTAAATTCAAATTCAAAATGTAATCCCGAACACATAGGACACTAGCTTTATCTTATCAATTGGGTTAATTAAACTCATCTGTAATTCTGTATTTAAACACCATTTTGAGATGAATGAAATACACATTGAACATCAACACTCTGTTATGGTATCAGAGCTGTCACGATCTACATAAAACCAAAACCTTCAATATTTTTCTTTCTGTTCATCAATCATTCTCAAATGGCAACCAACACAGCTCCAAGCACCGAAAATACCACATCCCAACAACTTATCACCATTAACATTGCTGCTCAAGCACCACTCAAACTCACCTCTACCAATTACCTATCATGGAAGCTGCAATTTCAAACTCTTTTTGTCGGCTATGATCTTCTTGGTTACATCAATGGCACCACTCCCTGTCCACCTGCCACTATCATCCAATCGGAATCAACAATTCCCAACCCTGCTCATTCACTATGGACACGTCAAGATCAACTGATTCTCAATGCCCTTATTGGCTCCATGTCACCCCATCTCATATCGCCAACCCAATCGCCAATGGCGTCCACCCCAAAATCCCCCCTCCAATTCCTGGCGTCCCTCATATCGTCCACCACCAAACAGACCCCACTCATCTCCTTCATTCCCAAACACTCGTCCACCACCAAGACCTTACCTGGGACAATGCCAAATCTGCCGTGTTCAAGGGCACACTACCAAACGTTGCCCATCTTTTCGCCTCATTCCCATTCACAATAGCAATCCTTTCAACACATCTCCATATCCACCATCACCACCACAAGCTAATATGGCAACCACTAGCAACCAGCAGTCTTGGCTACTTGACAGTGGTGCTTCTCACCATGTCACCACAGACTTGAACAACCTTTCTCTCCATTCTCCATACAATGGAAATGATGATCTCATGATTGGCGATGGCTCAACCCTTCCAGTAACACATACTGGTTCCACCTCCCTTCGCTCTTCTAATCATACTTTTCAATTAGACAAAGTGTTATGTGTCCCATCCATTCACAAAAATCTCATCTCTATATCTAAATTCTGCAAAACTAATTATGTTTCGATTGAATTCTTACATAATCTATTTTTTGTGAAGAGTCTTCGCACGGGCGAGATATTGCTGAAGGGTCACGCATATAATGGCATCTATGAATGGCCACTTCACTCACCACTCCTGGCCTTTTCCTCCATCAAAACCATCTCCCTTCACTGGCATCACAGACTCGGGCATCCTGCTCCCTCAATTCTTCATCATATTGTGACTCGCAATAATTTAGGATCTTCTCCTTCAGTGTCAAAAATGCAGTTTTGTAATGCCTGCTTATGCAATAAAAGTCACAAGCTTTCCTTTTCCACATCTACAATTCTATCCAATCATCCTCTTCAATTCATATTTTCATATGTCTGGACCTCACCCATACTATCCACTACAGGTCACAAATACTACGTCATCTTTATTGACCACTTCACTAGATATGTGTGGTTCTACCCTCTTCACCGAAAATCTGATGTCAAGTCTGTGTTTATCAAATTCAAATCCCTCACTGAAAACCACTTCCAGACCAAAATCAAACACCTATACTCAGATAACGGCGGTGAGTACATTGCTCTCGCCAACTTACTCTCCGATTCTGGAATTGCCCACTTGACAACACCACCACATACGCCTGAGCACAATGGTATATCAGAGAGAAAACACCTGCACATTGTTGAGACAGGCATGGCGTTACTCACCCATGCTTCCATACCATCACAGTTCTGGCCCCAAGCTTTTGCCACTGCCGTGTACCTCATCAACCGAATGCCATCACCCATCTTACGCCTTCAAGCCCCTTTCCAAAAGATATTCCAGAGAGATCCCAATTACTCCAAATTGAAAATTTTTGGCTGCCTGTGCTATCCTTGGCTGCGACCTTACACTGCCCATAAACTGGAGTCGAATTCACACCCCTGTGTGTTTTTTGGTTACTCACTCAGCCAAAGTGCCTATTTCTGCTATGATCCTAAATCTACCAAAAATCATGTTTCACGCCATGTGCGATTTGTGGAAACTGAGTTCCCCTTTGAAGCCTTGTCTGCACAGACGACAAGTCGTCCAACTCCTTCAGCTGCCATTGACACGTGGGTTCCACCCGTCCTATGTGTCACTTCCTCTACCACAACTCCTCCGCCAGTTCCACTTGACGTGGCACCACCTGCTCCACGTATCACTTTGACTCCCGAATCAACTCACACACCAAATTCTTCAATGCCGTCTATCACCCTCTCCAACATCTCAGCTCACCGATCTTCTCCTCCAAATAATCCATCACCACCTTCATCTACCACTCAGCCACCCACCAACAGTGTTGTCTCCACTCATCCCATGACAACAAGAGCCAAAAATAACATTAGTAAACCCATTCAAAAGTTGAGTCTGCACACACAGCTTGTCCAAAATAGTGATGTAGAACCAACTACAGTTACAGAGGCCCTCAAAGACCCTCATTGGCGTTAAGCCATGTCAGATGAGTGTGATGCGTTAGTTCGCTATGGAACCTGGAATTTAGTCCCACCTTCTGCTCATCACAATGTTGTGGGTTGCAAATGGATATATCGGATTAAGAGAAATTCAGACGGCACAATTCAAAGGTTTAAAGCTCGTCTCGTAGCGAAGGGTTTTCATCAACGACCAGGTGTTGATTACCTGGACACATTCAGTCCAGTAATCAAACCCACCACAATTCGGGTTGTGCTGAGTATAGCTATTTCTAAAGGGTGGCCACTGCAGCAGCTAGACGTCAACAATGCGTTCCTTCAAGGACGCCTAAGTGAGATGGTATTTATGCAGCAGCCACCGGGGTTTGTGGACAAGGATCACCCTACACATGTGTGTCAACTTCAAAAAGCCATCTATGGTTTAAAGCAGGCTCCTTGCGCCCGGTATCAGGAACTGCGGAATTTTCTTGAGGAGAATGAGTTCAAAAATTCACATGCAGACACATCCTTGTTTGTTCTTCGTGACCGTGCTCACGTTATTTATATACTGGTGTACGTAGATGATCTAATCATCACAGGAAGTAATGCTGCACTAATTCGTTTATTTGTTGATAATCTTGCCTCCAGGTTCTCACTCAAAGACCTCGGTCAATTGTCATACTTTCTGGGGGTGGAAGTAATACCAAACAAGCAAGGTATTTTGCTGTCGCAAAGGAGATATATCATGGACCTACTCCAGAAAACAAAGATGAATGAAGCAAAACCTGTTCTCACACCTCTCCCTACTTCACCAATTCTTCACTCAAAGTCAGGGTCTCCATTGAATGATCCTACTGAATATCGCAAAGTTGTTGGTAGTCTTCAATATCTGCTGCTTACAAGGCCTGATATTGCATTTGCTGTAAATAAGCTTTCTCAATATATGCACTCACCAACCACTGAGCACTGGATCTTTGTCAAGCGTCTGCTACGGTATCTTTGTGGTTCCATAAATAATGGTCTTCAACTTCATTGCCACTCCCCACTTCAAGTTCATGCCTTCTCCAATCAACAGCACAATGACTCACTTGTTCAACTCCAGGCCTATTCCGATGCTGACTGGGGAGGTGACAGAGACGATTTTTCTTCCACAAGTGCATACATTGTATACCTTGGTCGAAATCCAGTCTCTTGGAGTTCAAAGAAACAGCAGACAGTAGCACGTTCGTCCACAGAAGCAGAATACCGCGCTGTTGCTAACACCGCTGCCGAGCTTAATTGGTTAAGTTATCTACTTGCTGATCTTGGAGTCTCTCAATTAAATTGTCCTGTCATATACTGTGATAATGTCGGAGCCACACAGCTGTGTTCCAATCCAGCATTTCACTCACGCATGAAGCACGTGGCAATCGATTTTCACTTCATCAGAGATCAGGTGCAAAAAGGAAGCCTGCGAGTGGCTCATGTTTCATCTGCAGATCAATTAGCAGATGCCCTCACCAAGCCTCTGCCACGCACACGGTTTCAACATCTGTCCAAGATAGGAGTTCTTCCCCGACCTCTATCTTGAGGGGGCATATTAGAGATATATCTTCAGTTTAAATTATATCTTCATAGTTTAAATTCAAATTCAAAATGTAATCCCGAACACATAGGACACTAGCTTTATCTTATCAATTGGGTTAATTAAACTCATCTGTAATTCTGTATTTAAACACCATTTTGAGATGAATGAAATACACATTGAACATCAACACTCTGTTAAAAACAACTTCAATAACACTCGTGGAGGCATTAAGAAAAATTTCACCCTTTCTACTCAACAAAGGATTGATTTAATTTTTATTATAAAATAGATTTATCTTTAAACGTGAGTGAAGTTTCAAGATTCATTTAAAAATATAATTAATAATATAAATATGATCTTATTACGTAAACTCTAATTAAAATGCTCTAACTAAAAATAAACAAAACAAAGGGTATAAGCTTTTTGGTTCTATTTCTAATTTTTATTTTTAAATCCTTTTTAGAATTTATAGCTAGTTTTTTTTAGTTGTGATAATATAATATATGTAGTTGGGGTAGCGTTTGGGCATCCACATTGCCACTACCATTAGACAATCAAGAAATTGTCTCCTCTGCTTATGTTTTCGAAACAGGTTCTCAAAACTGGTCATAGATTTGTCATCACTCTTCTCGTGTCTCCTTTCTTTTACCAATTGTTAAGTTAATTTTGGAATATATCTCTACATATCTTATTTCACTAGTTCTTGAATATCCCTTTTTAATTTTGCAATTTTCTTGAACGTTTCTTTCCCCCAAAAAAACATTTTCATCCCTCTTATCTAAACATGTTTTGTTTTATCACCTTTTCCAGCCATGGTTATTCCAGTACAAAATAAGTAAAAAAAAATAGGATCGTTGATACCACTTAGCATCATAATTGTTAATTTTGTTTTTGTACCAATTAAAAAAACGAGACAAAATAACATCATTTTTATCTCAGTTTAAATTTCGACTTGTTCTGGATTTTTCGGCCACATATCGACCAAAACATGCAAGTATTACTTAGTCTGTGCCGTTTCGGCTACAGGGAAAAAAAAATCATTTCCTACGTTGCCTCATCTCCCGCTAAACAAATTGTTATGGGCAAAGAAGATTGTCAAAAGACTTAGATATTTGAAACGCTCTCTGCAAGCATGCCTTGTCGAGAAACAACGGAGACAACAATAGAGGAGGCTGATCTTCTAACTCGATCAAGTAAGAAGGTGAAGATTAGAGATTCCAATGAATTAGTAGGAGAAACAGGTGGGAACAGTTACATTGATTCACTCATGGGCAGCTCCTTTGTGACACCAGAAGTTGATGAGAACATGCATGAAACAAAATGCAATTCAGAAGATGAAATAGATGAGAGTGATGAAGAGGATTGCCCTGTGATCAAACTCTCGACTGAGGAGAAAAAAAGAATCAGGGCACTATGGACACAAACTTTGATCATCAAACTTATGGGTCGGAAGGTGGGATACATGTTTCTCATCCAACGACTGAAGAATATGTGGAAGCTGAGGGGAGATTTTACCTTAACTGACTTGGGGAATGATTTCTATCTGGTTAAATTCGCCAACACAGAAGACAGAGCACATGTTTTATTTGGAGGGCCATGGATGGTAGCAGACCACTACCTAACAATCCGAACATGGCACCCTAATTTTGACCCGTGTGAAGCCTCAATTGACAAAGTGGCAGTTTGGGTGAGGTTGCCAGACTTGGCTATGGAGTATTATGACAATGCAATACTATGGAAAATAGGAGACAAAATTGGGAGAACATTGAAGGTTGACAGAGCAACTGCAGTCGGTTTGAGGGGCAACTTTGCTAGAATTTGTGTGGAGGTTGATCTTACAAAGCCATTGCTAGCAAAATTTAAGCTAAGAAGGAGAATCCGTCGAATTATGTATGAAGGGCTTCACTTAATATGTTTCAATTGCGGTCAATATGGCCACAAAAATGAAAATTGTCCACAGGGAACACAAGCAACACAACCAGAGCAGGAAGAAAATGGAGAGAAAATTGAGCCCGAAGTACCTGCAGAGCCACTGGTAAGACCAGAAATTATGGATTCGTTTGGGAGTTGGATGGTGGCCGAACGGCGACCTCGCCGACCGAGCAGAAGGACGGATAACGAACAGAGAATAGAATCAGGGAAGAGCAGGAATCAGGCCATAAATCTTGGCGTTACAAGATCAGCAGTAAAGGAGAATCAGCTGAACGTATCAACAAGATTTAATGCCTTAATTACTATTGATGATGGGTTTGAATCAATGGGAGCGGAAGAAAAGGAGAAAAGAAACGAACGGGAGAAGAAGGATGATAAAAGAGGAAATGAGGAAAGTAAAACAAATAAGGCAAATGGAGGGCTGCTGGGCCACAAGGAGACACGGTCCGTGAGGGACCCAAGAGGAAAAAAAGTGGGCCGAATAAATGGGGCTGGATCAAGGGAGGAGAAGACAAAAGAATGGGTTGTGTTTAGGCAGCCCAACACAGGGGCAAATGGGCTGGGCCCAGAACGGAAGGATAAAGGGAAGGAGAAGGCTGAATGCTCTATGGTGCAGCTGAATTTTAACAAAATACATCAAAACGTGACAGAGGTTGTACGTGAAATATTACAACCAGAACACATGCAGATTTCGACGCCAGCAAATAATTCCTTAATTGGTGGTGTCCCAGTCCTTAGTCAGCCGATGGAGAGGGATTTGGGGCCAGAACCACCAGATGAGGTTGTAAGGATGGATGTTAGCCGGGATGAGGCTGCGGAAAATGAACAGATGGGAAAACAGGATGGAATTGAGGAAGACAATTTGATGGAAGAAGGAGAGGTCCGGGGGACTTCTTTTTGTTGAAGAAGTAGTTCTTATGACTGGTATGAATTTTATCAAAATAATTTTATTTATGAATTTTATATTTTGGAATTGTAGAGGGGCCGGAAATAATAGATTTTGTGAGGTGACGCATGATCTGAGAAGATTATTTCGATGTAATATCTTGGCAGTGGCGGAGCCTAGGGTCAGTGGGGTAAAGGCGGACAAAATTATAAAGAAATTGAATTTTGAAAACAGTTTTAGAGTGGAAGCGCAAGGGATGTCAGGAGGTTTATGGTTATTGTGGAATCAGTCGAGAGTTAATATAAAAATTCTCGAGTCTTCTAAACACTTTATACATGGTGCAGTGAATGAAGGGAGCATAGACGAGTGGGTATTTACGGTGGTATATGCAAATCCAAATATCACCTTAAAGCAACAATGCTTTGAAAAAGTAGCTCAGTTGGCAAGAAATATTAAGACACCGTGGATGGTTATTGGTGATTTTAATGAGATTTTGTCAGCTTCAGAAAAGGTGGGGGAGCTCCTGTTGACTATAGGAGAATCGCTCGGTTTGCTGATTGGGTTCAGGATTGCCAATTGATTGACTTGGGTAGCAAGGGACCGAGGTTTACCTGGAGAGGGGGTGTGCGGAATGGATATGGCAGAGTTTATGAAAGATTGGATAGATGTTTTGGCAATCTGAGATGGAGACAGCTATTTCAGGAAGCCAATGTATTAGTCCTTCCAAGAGTTCGGTCTGATCATCATCCAATTCTAGTTGAGCTAGAAGTAATGAGTGGCAGGGTTAATGGTATAGCCAGACCGTTTCGATTTGAAGCAGCGTGGTTGCAGCACGGTGAATTTACAGATTTCATAAAAAAAAACTGGGAGACAGGAATAGCAGTGCCAGAGGCTTTGGAAGGGTTGTCAGCTCAGTTGAAAGTATGGAATAAAGAGGTGTATGGTAATATTTTCCAGAGGAAAAGAAGAGTGTTGGATAGGCTAGGGGGAGTCCAAAGAGCTATAACTGGTAGGGATAATCCTTTTTTAAACAGACTAGAGGAGACTTTGTCAGCTGAATATCAGCAGATTCTTCGTCAGGAGGAAATCTTCTGGTATCAGAAGTCACGATGTCAGTGGCTTTCGTTTGGGGATAGGAATACTGCTTATTTCGACACGAAGACTATTATTAGAAGACAAAGAAATAAAATTAAGGCGTTGAAAAATGAGCAGAATGTTTGGGTGTGGGAGGAGGAGAGTTTAAAGAAGATGGTCACGGACTTTTATAAGAATTTATTTAGAGAGGATCATGAGGAGATAGTGGATGATAGAAGAATGGAGAGTACTTTTCCTATAATTGACACCAGTCATATAGATCACATGTTATTTCCGGTTTTGGATGAGGAGATTAAGGCAGCTATTTTTGATATGAAGCCGTACAAGGCTCCTGGTCCAGATGGGTATCAACCAATTTTTTATCAGTCTCAGTGGCAGGTGGTGGGCCAGTCTGTTTGCAAATATATTAGGGAGGCTTTTTCAGGTAATACGGACTTGTCTCGGATCAACCAATCATTTTTGGTCCTGATTCCTAAAGTTCAATTACCTGAAAAAATACACCAATTTCGACCAATTGGGCTTTGTAATGTGATTTCCAAGGTGGTGTCTAAGGTGATAGTGGGGAGGTTAAAAAACCTGATGCCGCAGTTGATCAGTGAGGTGCAGAGTAGTTTTGTGCCAGGTCGGTATATAACGGATAATATCATCGTGGCCCAGGAAATTATTCATTCTATGAGGAAGATGAAAGGCAAAAGAGGTTTTATGGCCATCAAAGTTGATCTTGAAAAGGCCTATGATAGGCTAAGGTGGAGCTTCATAAGGGAGACCTTAATTGCTGCGAACCTCCCTAATGATTTTGTGAGGGTCGTCATGGTTTATATTGAAACTACATCTCTAAATGTCATGTGGAATGGTAGGGAAACTCAGAGTTTTCGTCCCAGCAGAGGTATAAGGCAGGGTGATCCACTATCTCCTTATATTTTTGTGCTATGTCTTGAAAGATTATCACAGCTAATAAGTCAGAATGTGGAGGATAATAGGTGGAAGCCCTTTAGTGTGAGGAGGAATGGGTTGAAGGTCTCTCACTTGTGTTTTGCGGATGATATGCTTCTTTTTACTGAGGCAAATTTGGAACAGTTAGAGAGAGTGCAGAGTTGCCTGGATATGTTTTGCTCAGTTTCGAGTCAGAAAGTAAGTGCTGCTAAGACAAGAATTTTCTTTTCCAAGAATGTGTCGGTATCCTTGGCAAATGATATTAGTAGAAGAAGTGGATTTCAGGCCACAAATGATTTGGGTAGATATTTGAGGGTTTCGCTGCTTCATCAAAGAGTTACTAAGCAAACATATAGTTACTTAGTCGAAAATATGCAAAAGAGGTTAGCCGGTTGGAAAGTGAACAACTTATCATTGGCTGGACAAATCACTTTATACAAAGCTGTTTTAGCCACCATCCCGTTATACCCAATGCAAGCAGCAGTGATTCCAAAGCATACTTGCAAGGAGATAGAAAAAATATGCAGGAGATTCATTTGGGGGCAAACTGAAGGTAGAGACAAAATTCACCTTGTTAACTTGAAGATTATTTGTAAGCCTCAGGAGGAAGGTGGATTGGGTTTACTAGAAAATGGATACGATGAATAAAGCTTTGATTATGAAATTGGCTTGGGGGATGATGCAGGAGAAGAGCTTGTGGGTGAAATTCCTAAAAGACAAATATATGAACCCTAGTAGGGGGGAAGGTCGTCTGGTGGCTAGTGCTAGTGACTCAGTGCTATGGAAGGCTATCTGTCGGGAATGGGATACAGTGAGGCAGAATGTTAGCTGGCAATTGGGAAATGGAAGACATATTTCATTTTGGAAAGATAAATGGGTGGGAGACTATGGCCCTCTTATTACTCTCGTAAACCTAGGAGCGAGGGTTAATACGCTTCATTATACAGTAGCAGATATGGTGGATAGTGGGGGAAACTGGAAATTAGATTTGTTGCGCATTTACTTCCTATTCACACTATGATGAGCATTGCTGGTCATATCCCTCCTATGCAGGATACTAGAGCGGACTCTGTGGTTTGGGATCATTCCTCAAATGGGCGATTATCAGTGCGAACCGCTTATAGAGTTCAGGAGGAAGGAGGGGAGATGGATAGAGACCCTTTGTGGCGGACTATTTGGAAGTGGAAAGGATTGGAGCGGATCAGAGTTTTTCTTTAGACGGTAGGCCACAATGCTATTATGACTAATGAAGCGAGATGGAGAAGGAAGATGACAGATAATAAATATTATGGTCGATGTGTCAATGAAGTAGAATCGGTTATTCACGCGATTCGAGATTGCTCTAAAGCTCGTAAAATTTGGGAGGTTTTTGTCAGAGCCGAGGAGAGAGGGATATTTTTTAGCCAAAATTGGTATGCATGGTTGGTTTCTAATTTAGCTCCCAGAAAGGAAAGCTCCCGATATGGTGATTGGCATCTAGTTTTCGGTATAACCTTATGGTATATTTGGAAGGAGAGATGCACTACAACATTTGGCGGGGACTAAGGTAATTGGTATGGGACTGTTTTGGCTATAAAACGGATGGTTGAAGATAGTAAGAGAATTCAGCGGAATGAAAATGAAAATACAGCGGAGGTTGCTGACATAGGATGGAAGTATCCAGCAGAAGGATGGATCAAGCTTAACGTGGACGGATGCAGCAAAGGTAACCCAGGGATAGCTGGTGCGGGAGGGGTAATCCGAGATCATATGGGAACTTGGATCGGGGGGTTTGCAAGAAATATTGGGATTTGTTCGTCAGTAACGGCAGAATTATAGGCAATCTATGTGGGGTTAAATTTGACTTGGGATAAAGGGTTTAAGAAAGTGGTTTTGGAGTCAGATTCCAGAGTTGTAATTGGATTAATTAATGAGGAGAGTGTGAGAGCTGATCGAAATTTTAATTTGATTATGCAAATTAAAAATATTTTGGGTAGGGATTAGGAGGTTAATATTTTTCATGTTTATCGGGAGACCAATTGTGTGGCTGATTGGTTGGCTAATTTTGGGCTAACTAGGGACTTATTAGTTAGGGAGACGGATACTATAACCGATCCTCCGTCAGGGATTTATCCCTTATTGTATTATGACCTCATTGGGTCTACTATTCCGCGTTTAATTTAGAAGGGCTTTCGCCTCGATCTTTACCAAAAAAAAAACAAAAAACAAAAACAAATTGTTATGGGTCACTGATATGACCTAACTTTCTTGCTTTTTTCCATGCAACATCAAATTGATTTTATAATACTTGATTATATATATATATATATATATATATATATATATATAATTTTTTTGCTTTTTAATTCTTTTCATGTATATAATTAATTAATTATATATGAACAGTACAACCCCGAAACAGCGCATCAAAACGCTCCGAAACCGAAACATTCCGTTCCAATTAAAAAAACAATTAAAAAAACAAAACACCAACCAAGGCAAAACCGACAACTTTAGAATAGACAGAAACAACACAAGAAACATAGCAAGCATAGACCTCATCCATGCACCAAAGACCTGAGCATGTCAAACCAGTGAGGAAATGGATCAGAAGTTCCAGTTGCAAACAAGCAAAGTGCCATTTTAAGATCCTGCGTAGCTTATACAAAATGCAAGGCATGCATGAAATAAACATGGGGAATTGGAAGTCACTTTCCTTCAACTGTCAATTTGCTAAATAGTCGAACAATTTGAGCTAGCTCTGCTGCTTCCAGCAAACTCTGAAATAATATATCAAGAAATGTCGCATTTTCTAAAGCATCATCACATAAACGCAGACTGATTTGCTCTGTAAGTTTGACGCAAACAGTCACCCTTCAACAGTTTCATCTTCTAAATTTTCATTACTTTACAGACTTCCACTAAGTGGGCATTTAATTAACGGTTTCCATGTTTCTTTCTTCTTCTTTTTTTCCCCCATCATCATACAACATTTTTGTTTTATGTACAAGACTGGAGAAATTAGTTACTGCTACAGATTTCAGATAGGTGGATCATTCACGGTACTGATATTCTTTTCCTCTGGCCCCATTACAACTAGAGCACATGAGCCTTAACCGCTCTCAATCAGGCTCACCTTATTGTTTAGAGATATACACTGCAGCCACAAGATGAAATTGTGGAGGCAAGAATCACAGCAAATAAACGAGAAAAGTGATCACCGCGGCTACTGTGAATGTTATAGCCTGCAATGTTCATTGTAATTGGAAATCAGATAAAATAAAAGACATATAAGTGCATGCATATTATTTCATGAACAAACTATATAAACACAACAATTCATCCCAGACATGTCCAATAGATTAGATAACTCCATACAACTCTGGAAGCACCAATTAGTGCAAAGGTTGGCAGTCACATTGAACCTCCCTCTGGTCTCAAGATTAAGTACTTTCCAGTTTCATACCTATCATGAAATAATTCACAGTAACAGTGTTTATGTGATTGAAAAATGTGTGCTCCGCACGGACATGAACTGTCACCACATCATAACATTGCTTTTTCTATGACAGGAAACTACAATGACACCACCCAGTTGCTTTTCATTTTCCTGTGGATACCTATTTCATTCCTGAAAAGCTCAGTCTGTATCTCTTTTGGGTTTGGAAAGGCTTCTTTCATCAATTAAGTGGAGCAGCCCATGTATAGCAAGCAGTAGAAGAAACACCATGAAGTCAAGCACAGAATGCGTACCATTTTAAAAGTCATTCTGACTTAGAACTAGATGGCAATCTAACCCACTGATGTTATTTTCATGATGCTCTGTCAAGCCTTTATTCCAATGATAGAACCCAGGAGTTCATGTTTTTCCCAAGCTATGGATTTTAATAATAGAGACAAGTATCCTATTTGATGTTACATCAGCTGCATGACCAAAAATAGTGTGACAAGCCACGCTACAAAAAATAATAATTAAGTTCAGCACTCACGGCTATTGCACAGGCAGCAAGGCCTGATCGCTCCCTTGGATCCTTGTTATAGTACTTCCCGAAGTAGAGAATTGTTGAGAAGTACCACATCAGCGGGAACACAAATCCAAGCAGAAAGCTTCAGAGAAACGGCGCATCCATGAGAAAAGAGTGGGAACATGAATCCAAGCAAAGAGGAAGCAGTAAAAAGGTGCATCCATGAGTGAGAGCACTAAGGGAGAAGAAGGGAAGCGATACTCACAAAAACCATCCAATTCCACATCCAAAGCAAGGAAGGGGTTTGTCAAACATTCCCAGTTGGGCATCCTCCACATCTCTAATGGGAACATACCCATCTTCTCTAAGGTTCATGGCATTAGTGGAATGCCCTGTGTTCAACAAAACACCTCAAGTAACTTGTCTAGATAGATTTTTCAAAGGTCTCAAGAATAATAACAAGCATTAAGCATCTCGAATCTCCCATTTACTGATTCAAAAGTTACTGAAAGAACCAAACTCATTCACAAAGACAGAGTAATTGATTCAAAACCACCTAAAAGAACCATTTCACAACATAGTATGAGCCTAAAATACTCTAGGAATGAAGCTGAAATCTTGAAGTTCACAATGCTGTTAGATGAGGTTCATGACACACAATTTTGTACTTCAAAAAGTCAAGGACTGCAAAAACCATACTCATTCACCAAGCCAAAAAAATATTGATTCCAATCCATCGAAAAGAGTTATTTCACAGTACAGTAATGGGCCTTAATGGTTCTAAAAAAACACGAAGCTTAAATTTTGCAGGTGGCGACGCAGTCAGATGAGGTTCAGAACATAAAAAATTTCCACCACCATGATGTGTATTTGAAAAGAGAAAAAACAGTAGTTTCTATTTTATTTTTAAATTTAATGGCCTGTTACATGATATGGAAAATGAAGACTTCCCATGTCCAAGATTCCTTTTAACAAAGAAAACCTAGTTGCATGAGAATATAGAGAAGCAGAAAACTCTCTTTATGGCTGCAGATTTTCACCCTTCTCAAACACCAACAGTTTTTTAACTAACAGGTGTAAACAACTAAACATAGGCATATTGACCATAACATTTATATTTTCAAACTAATACATGTTGCATAAAGCCATCACCAAACAGGCTAGCTGTTGCAGCAAGACTAACAGAAAGGCTCTTTTTTTCTGATAAGGGTAAATTGCACTGTGCGCCAAAAATAGTATACATGCAGCAATAGAGTATCCTTGTTCATTTATCCCAGAAATAAGATAGAAAAGCTCGTGTTTCAGCTCCCGTTGATGCCTCTTAAAATCTTACAAAACAAAATGAAATATGCTGGATGTTAAAAACAATGTAACATGCTGGATATTGAGTATCAACAAAGAATTTAATGCATTTAATACAATGATGCCTCTAACATGAAGAATATGGAGAGTAATCAAATCAATCAGGTAATCTAGATTTTTAACATATGAAAACAAAAGAGGATCCCTCCTTCTATGAAAAGGAGTTTAATCCTTAAACAGAAGCCGTGTAACTTAAATGAAACAAATAGCATTTTGCAGGTAAAAAAATAATCAGCAACTATGAATTAAGAAGTCACCAAAACCCATGAAAGAGACATTAGAGATTGTAAAAAATGAGCATAATTATCCAAGTAGTGAAAACCTTAGACAATCACTAACATCGACATCCATCTGTACCAAATGTTACATAAACCCCTCCCTGATTTGGCTCCCATCAAACTACAGAATTATTGCATGCACGACCATAGAATGGTTTGTGTGAAAAGTGCATTCCCTTATCACAAATGAATAGATAGAATTACTAAAGTTTTACAAGTAATACTCTAAAGCTACTTCAGGAAAGAAAGATGAGAGAGGGTTATTTGAAGAAGCAGTAGCCATGCAATGGTGATAAATTTGCAACCCCCAATAAATACAACTAAATACATCACATAACCATAACATAATAAAACAATGATTTATGCAATCATGGATTCCGTGAATATGTAGGAGAAAAGGGCAACTTTGCAGAATCGACAAATACCAGGTCCCACCAAGAAACTACAACGTGGGGCAAAGGGAGAACCTCGTTTACGAGAATTTAAGAAAATAGAATCATCAGATTGCTTGAAGTAGAATACAAACAAGCTCAATAACAAGTTCAGTCTAAGAGTCAATCCAGATATACAAAATAATGTCCAGTCAAGATCCAACATCAAGCGGCAATTTTTACGTATTCCGATTGTGTCCATCACAAAGTATTTCAATAAACCCCACAAAAACAATCGTTCAGAAGATAAATTGAAGTTTTAAACTGTTCTTGTAATTATAACATCCACTCCAGAGGTAACACAAATAAACCCCTTTCTAGTTTCTATATACACTGTAAATCATCCAACAAAGTTTATATCTACTAAAATATCCACAAACATAAAATAAAAAGAATCAATCACTCTCAGAGAAATTTAGTTTAGCTAGAATTTCTAAAACGATCATACAGTGACCCCCCAAACCAGCAAGAGCTTGAAAATGATTAAAAAAAAAGGTGAAAAGAACCCATGTTTCAGCGAAGGAAGTGTCTCTAAATTTCTAGCCTGGCATCAATGTAAGTTGAAAGTGCTTATTTCAGCATAAAGACCAGCAAACAACCAAGCTAGCAGATGGGTGGGGGGAACTACTCTTTTATCTTGAAAATATCAATATCAACAAATTATCCATATTTCAATGAACAATGAAAAAACATCCATCAAGAAACATATGATAAATAAGCTTAATTTTGCATAGGAAACAGACAAATACTACAAAATTTCACGAGCAAGATTTCTTTGATTTTTTTTTTAAAAAAAAGTGTGTGTGTGTGTGTAAGAGAGAGAGAGAGGTAGAGAGAGCGCTTACAGTATAGGTGAACTTTGCACAAGAAATAGGAAGAGGGTGCTCTAATTTCTTAGTAATTCCTCCATTTTAATGAAGATCAAGAGAATATACGGCTGCTGAGGGGGGGAGTGGATGGATTCTGTGATTGTGTTTCTAAATGCAGTAACTTTATTGTTTTTACAGTATTGGATTAAAAAACATTTAACGTAAAAAAATAATGTTCAAGCGTTGTTAATATTTTTTTTTAATAGAAAAATCTAATTATTAATTCAAAATATGTCATTATTTAATTAAAAAATCTTTATATATTTATAAATGATATATTAAATAATATTTTTTTTAAAATTATTAAGATAGTGATATGTTGAATTAACATAAGTTAAAATTTACAACCCAGGTAATGAAATTGTGATAATTCTATAAAAAATAAATTAAAGTAAATTATAAAAGCTAATTTTTAATCAAATTGAAAGATAATATTAGAAAAAAAATTAAATAAAAAAACAACTTCTTGAGTCTATCCAAGTTAATCTATCAATCTTGCAATTAAGGTTATAAAATTGAGATAACCCCATGGAAAAAGAAAAAAAAACAAATACATGGCCCACTTTTCAATCAACTTGGTGTGTAATGATGAAATAAAAAAATTAATTTAAAATAACTAAAAAATAACCCGAGTCACTCTTGATTAATCTGTTAAATATGTGATTTAGGTCATGAAACCAGGATAATATCATATATATATATATATATATATATATAAAGCTCTATTTTCAACATATGAAATGTTGAATGTTGAAATCAAGAAGAAGAAAAAACTTAATTTATGAGATAAGGATTACTTTATTATAAAACTCAATTCCTAAATAATCTAATATTGAAAAGTATTTAAAAAAAAATGAGTTGTTGAGGTGAAATTTAAATATATATTCAATTAAAAAGCAACAAAAAAATGAATCGAGTTAACCCCAATCAAATTGCTAAACTCGTGATCCGAATCATAAGATTATAATAATCTCATGGAAAACAAACTAAATAAAATTACAAAGCGCAATCAAAAAAGACTTGAAAAATAAACGGAGTCAACCATGTCAACTTGGTAAACTCATAATTTGGGTTATAAAATCAACATGACTATATATAAAATAATAAAAAATTATAAAATTTAGTTTTCTACAAATCTAATATTAAATGATGAAATAAAAAAAGAACTTGAAAAATAAAATTACAAACTAAATAAAATTACAAAGTCCAATCAAAAAATGACTTGAAAAATGAACAGAGTCAACCATGTCAACTTGTTAAACACGTGATTTGGGATATAACATCAAGATAACTATATATAAAATAAAAGAAAAGAAAATTATAATATTTAGTTTTTAACAAATCCAATATTAAATGATGAAATAAAAAAATCAATTACAAAAGCGATATGAAAAATCTACCAGAGTCAAACTATATTAGTATGTTAAACATATAACTCGAGTCATGAAATTATAATAAATTCATGAAAAATAAATTTATATATATATATATATATATATATAAAGTACTATCCTATGTTATAGGTTAATATCAAGAAATAAAATAAAAAAAAACTATATAATATTTGAAAGTATATTTATAGTTTTTTTAATCAATTTTGGTTAATTATAAATAATGTTTAATCTTGGTGTGGAACTTAAATAGTTTACCATTAATTAAAACGCTTTTTGTTTAAAAAGATTTATTTTAATTTAAAATATTTTTTATTAAATATAATATTACTTTAGAAGGTATTAAGAAAAAAATTAAATCATGTCGATGATTCATTGTAGCTATACACATAGTTTAATGCACATTGCATAGTGTAATTACTTTTTTTTATCTTTTGGTTCATAAGAAAATAACATTTGGTTTGACCGTTTGAGGGTTTTATGGTCTTTTTGACTAACCAATTTATCATTAAATGATTGTGTAGTGGTGTATATGTCTTTTCCAGGTTGTTGTAACAGTTAAAATATGATTTTGTCCCTAAAGTTATAGAGAAAATGAATTGTTGAACAAGAGTATTTTAGGTGTTTATTTTTTATGAGTAGTAATATAACGAATTTACCCTTGGAAAAGATAAAAATAAGAACCGCTGGGCATAATATTTTAGGTGTTTTTGTTTTTCTATGAACAATAAAAGGGCATGTTTACCCTTATAAAAAAACAAAAGCAAACCTTTATCTTTGAGGGCATTTTGGTATTTTTATATGAATTGTCTTTGTTGTTAGGACGGACTTAAGAGTATTTTGGTATTTTTCATATTTTAATAGATTTTAAAATTGAAAAAGTTGATGACGCGTGTTCCAAACGCGCTAGCGTTTTTGAGGTGTTTGCATCATACAATGACACGTGGAGCATACAATGGCGCGATATGATCATTGGTCATCTCCCTAGATTCACAATCATGTCCTCTTCCACATGGTATAACACATGTCGGAGTATGGTGGCTGGAGTGTCAGTGGTGGCCGATTGTTTGTTTGTTTTTTCTTTCTTCTCTCTACTGTAAGTTAATATGCTTACATATCCTCTTTGTTAATGATTTGTACATTCCAACTCTTGGTCTTTAATTTCTTATTTCGTCCCGATTTCTTTTACATAAATTTTGATTTGTTTTAATTTTGTCATTCAATTGAGACTGGTCATATGTTTTGGTTTTCATTTCATTCGTTTTTCTTTTAATTTTTTCTTTTTATTCTTTCTATAGTTTCTATTTTTATTCATTTCATTATTTCTAAAGCAAATCTTATTTTTTGTTCATATTTATGTGTATATCCTCTTAGTTTTGGTTTTGAATTTTTATCTTTTTCTTTTTGAATGAAGTCTTATTTGTTTTTAATTTAGTCATTCAATTTTAATTTATGTAGATGATCCTTTAATTGGTACCCTTTTTTCCCCCTTTGTTCTTTTTTGTTTTTTTTTTTAATTTTTGTTCTTCAAATCAAATGGTTTTTTAACACTGATAATATTTATTTTAAGTTTATCCTTTTCTTTTATTTTCTTTGCGTGTTCTTTCGTCAAAGTTTTTGTGTTTTGATTTTATTCTTCAGAATAATTTTATGATTTTTGTTGTTTCAACAACAACAATAACAGTTGTAGCAGTTTTGATCATAATAATAATATCAACATTAATAATGATAATGATAATAAGAATAATAATTTATTATGATGGCTATAGTGATTATGATATCAATAATTATGATAGCGATAGTAATAATTATGATAATAATAGCAAGAGTATCAATGATAATAAAAAAATAATTATAGTGATGATATTAATAATGATGATAGTTTTAATAATATTAATATTAATAATAATAGTAATATTAGTAATAATAATAGTGATTATAATCATGATAACAATAGCGGTAATGGCGGTACATATAATAATAATAATAATAATAATAACAGTTATAACAATAATAATAATAATGGTGATGATGATAATAATAATAATAAATAATGATAATATTGTTATAGTTATGGTGATAGTAATTATAATAATAACATAAATAGTAATAGTTATAGTCATAATAATGACGACAATAATAAAGTAATGATAGTGATAACGATAATAATACCAGTAATAATTAGGATATTAATTATTGATATTAGTGGTAAGAGTGATAATTCAGCAATCATAATACTAACAATGAAAATAATAATTATAATAATTCATCATTTAATGTTATATTTGATAGGAATTGAGTTTTACAATTTTTCCATATATAGTATTTCATATCTAATATCTTAGATTAATGGTTTGAATAAATTTTGTGGTTAATGTTCTCTTTTATTGTTTTATCTTATTATTTATTTCAATTTTATAGTTTAACATTATTTTTAAAAAGAAAGTCATTCGGGTTTTATTTAAACCTATTAAACAAATACATCCACACCAAGTTAAATTTTATATATTTTGTTAAAAACTCGCGTATAACAAAAATTAAAAATTATTATTTTACTCAAATTTTCAGCATTGTTAAGAAAACTTCACACTTTTAATAATATATTTTTTTTATTTTAAAAAACATAATTTTGACTGAGACAAAAAGCAAAGCAATTAAATAGTGTTTTACTAAAAAAACAAATCGATGTATGAACATAAGAAATATTGAGGTAAATGTTCTCAATTCGACAGTTTTATGTATTAATTAACAGTGAGTTAAGATCGAAGCACAACTCATTTTACACCCTGTTTGGAATTGTCATGATTCGTAATTTTTTTTAATATTATTTTAATATACTTTTAAATAAAAAATATTTTTTAAAACAACGATTATTCCATATAAAAAAGAATATATACTCAAATATTAAAAATTATATACTTGATTAAGAAACTGCAAGGTAACAATCTTTTAATTTTTAGGATTTAGTTGTTTGGAAGTGTGATTATGACTTTTTTAGATTTTTTTATTTATTTAGAAATATATTAAAATAATATTTTTTTCTTATTTTTAATATAAATATCTAAAACCATTAAAAAATTTAAATAAAAATAAAATAATTATTTTTTAAATAGTATTTTTGAATGACTGACAAAACATCAATTAGTCCATCCACCTAGTATTTTGATTTCAATTTTCTAAGAAGTGGAGGAAAACAAACAGAAGGCAAAAAGAAAAGGGGGTGTTTTACATTGCGTTTGTGATTTAAAAAAAATAAAAAATATTATTTTAATATATTTTTGAATAAAAATTATTTTTAAAAACAACTATAATCACAACCATACTCCCAGAACAAATAAAATAAAGCTAAAAGAAGAGCAAAGCTATAGCCTTTTTGTCAACTCAGAACACCAGACAGGTAAAGAATATGTTTAGGGTTTTTCTTTTTCTTGGGTGTCATAAGCTTCTAACTTTAGGGTTTTTCTTTTTGCTTCTTTTTCTTGTTTTGTCGGTAGGAATTTCATATGGGGATGGATTTGGATTCATCGGATTTACCAGTCTCGGAGTCACCACAACCAAAAAATCAAAAAAGAAGAGGAAGAGAGAGAAGGAAGGAGCTGCAGGTAGCCACGTTGACAAAGCCTTACCTGTAGGGGGCTATTTCCCATCTGGATAGGTAGGTCCCCATGAAACGAATGGCACCAACGATATGTTGTATCATTAATCTAATAATCTAATATTTAGCTTATACAAGAATAATTATGTGGGAGAACAGTCAGATAAAATAAAATTTAATTAAAAATGATTAATTATATATTTTAGATAATTGAGTTTTTGTGTATCTGATAAGACATGAATCTGTAATATGTAGAGATTAAAGGGTTATTTTTATTTTAGTGTTGTGCTAAAATAAGAATATCAAAAGGCATGGATATCAAATGTAATTTGTTACCTATATATATGATCATGGTCTCTAAATTACACATCTTGCTTCATTCTCGTTCTGACATTTCATTATTAGAGAGGAAATAAAGTTATAGTAGAGAGTATCAAAGGGCTCTCAAAAAGAGAACATGTTAATCTGGAAGGTCATCCGTACGACTCTAGAGAGCGACTTTTGGATATGGATTCAGGTACGCTTCCGTTTAATTTTTTATGCGTTCTTGATAATTCGACATGAATAATTTCTATATGTTATGAAATACAATCATAATAAGTGGTATCAAAGCCATTTTATGTTCAATTACTAAGAAAATATACAGTTAAAGTTAATTAACTGGCAGCCCGTCGATTGCCAGTGTTATATATAATACACGCGCGCGCGCCCGCACACAAACATAACCAGCGCTGATGAGGAAACTAAAAACTAGCAGCCTACAGAATGCCAGTGTAGAGCGCTGGTGAAGGCATTAAACTGACAACCCTTAGGCTGCCAGTGTAAGGAAACAACCGACTTTGGTATATATGATCATGGTCTCCAAATTACTCGTCCTTCTTCATTTTCATTCCGACATCCCATTATCAGAGAGAAAAGGAGAAAGTGTTAATTTGGATGGTCATCCGTATGACTCTAGAAAGCGATTTTCGGATGTTGATTCAGGTACAGTTCCGCTTAATTTTTTATGTGTTCTTAATAGTTCGACAAGAACAATTTCTATATGTTATGAAATACAATCATAGTGTGGTATCACAGTCATTTTATGTTGAATTATTAAAAAAAATATACAGTTAAAATTAATTAACTGGCAGCCCGTCGGCTGCCAGTGTTATATGTAACACACGCACACAAACATAACCAACATTAGCTGGCAAGGCCAACACTGGTGAGGAAATTAAAAACTAGCAGCCTACTGGTTGCCGATGTAGAATATATAATCAGCGCTGGTGAAGGCATTAAACTGTCAGCCTTTAGGCTGCCAGTGTAAGGAAACAATCGGCGCTGGTGAAGGAATTCACCGGCAGTCCTTAGGCTGCCAGTAACCAGTGCTGGTCATTGCCAACGCTAGTATGAAAAAAAAAGAGAAGGAAAAACTGAAACAATTGCACTAGAAGGTTATCAATGCAAATACATAATTAAGGGGCACATATTACAAACCTTTGTAACAGTTGGTTGCAAGCTGTAACGGCTGCACCAACAAGGCTTTTTCACCCAGTCCAGCTACAAGGTCAATAATCAAAGTCAATAGTTGACTTTGTTAAAAAACTTGGTGCAAATTTATTTTTTAAATATTGGTATATTGATATATATTTTTCAATGAATTAATTAAAACAATATGTCACCAAAATGACCTCTCTTGTGGACATTACTTTTATTATGAAATATAAATGGTTATGTGTATACAATTTATGTAAATATTGACCAATAATATTTAAAGGAAAAACATGTGCACATGTAGTAATCAACATGTGATGATTCTTTGGTTTTACATGTGAATAATTAATCGCCCCAAAGGAAGATTTATATTTGACATATTCTTATTATCAATGTTTGATTACTATATTAATATATCACTTACAAATTAATCTTTTATCCAAAGATAAACTATTAATGGAGTGCCTTATATCTTAAAATGAGATTTACCTTTATTTGAATTACTTTTGCTCTTAAGATAAGTCTTATACATGAGCTTGTTTCAATTGTTGTTGTTCTCTTTTCAATTATTAATCCTGCTAATATTACCGTCTCTATTCCTGACAAATCCGGAACGGGCCGGAATTTAAACCGAGATAAAAACGACGCTGTTTTATCTCATTTTTTCAATTGGTACGAAACAATTCTGGCCGTTTAGGCCGAAACGGACAACTATTTATAAACCCAAGTTATACAACAGTTTCAGATTTTAGACATAAATTTTTCAGATTTCAGTATAAACCCAAGTTTCAGATTTCAGAATGGAGACAAATCTAGTTCCCGGAACAGTTTCGGATTTTAGACATAGATTTTTATGAGCCAAGTTATTGGTTGAGTTGAAGATAACATAATACAATAATAACGGTCGTTTTGTGAAACTTTTATTTAAATTCACTATTCAGTGTTGACTTCTGAGGTAGAAACTGAAATCCGAAGATGCTCAGTCCTTGCCGATGTTAGGTATAATGGTAGGTTTTGTGGGTTATGATTTGAGTTATAAATCAAAGTTTTATGAAAGAATTTTTATGGAATTTATGTAAAATTATAGTATTATTTTATCAAAGAAGTGGGAAGCTAATAATCACTTACTATTTAACTTGTGATTTAACTCATGATTTAAAAAAGAAAAAGAAAAAATCAGGTATTTTGATAATATTTTATACAAAACATTTAGAGTGTAAATAAAATTTTGTTTTACAAGCATCTAATAAAAAAACTAGTTAACAATAACTAAAAAAATTGGAAAAATTAAGAGATTAATATGGATCAATATATTTCATTGGACGGAATAAGATATTTATTTGGTTGTGCTTACTAAATTTATTTATTTAAATCAACTTAACATAGTAAAAATATAAATAAAATTGATTGAATAAACTCATGTCCTAAGAAAATTACATAAGTCCAAACATATTAGGAATTTTATTTAAAGATAAATATTTTTTATTTTGAAAAACAAAGCTCATCTATGTAAAAAAGAAGAAGAAGATGAATTAGAATAATATATTTAAAAATAAAATACAAACAAAACAATTTACAAAAAAACTTCTATTGAAAATAAAGTCTACAAAACCTTTAATATAGGATAAACTCATAAATTATTTTGAAGATAATCACAAAACTAATCCTTTTTTTTTATTAAAAAAACTAATATAAAAAGATAAGATTGTATTAGAAAATAAGCAAATAAAAAAAATGTGAGCAATAATAACCTTTCAAACCCGCAATCCTGGTTATTAGATAAAGAACACTATAAATAGAAGGAAAAAAAACTCATTCTCTAATAAATCAAATATTGAAAGATAAAACTGAAAGAAAAAGTTAATTATACAAAATGATCTAAAAAATTATGATTTTACAATGGTGAAAATGAAATTAAAAAATAATTTAGAGGACAAACCAAAATTTTCAATTAGAAGGTTAAATTGAAACAAAAAATAACTTTAATAAAAGGAAAAAATAAAATGTATAAAGGTCAAATTGAAAGAAATAAAACAGCATAAGCTTTTATTGAATGATAAAACCGAAAACCAATAAAAGTTTATCATAAGGCCCAAGGAAAAAAAAAGAACAAAGATAAAAAAAATAACACACAAGAAATTGTTATTGAAGGACTAAAATTGAATACAAACAAAACTTTTATAAAAAATAATAATGAAAAGAATGAGGTCTGGAATTGAAATACCTAAAATAATGAGGACAATTGTGTATGTTTCCTACTAGGAAAGAGTAAAGAGGGGGGAAAAAGAAGACCGAACCGCCCATCATCGGTCATACTAGTATAAAGATGATGTAGTGACGATTTCAAAGATATGATAGAATGTAATGTTTAGCTTCTAGGTAGTGTCTCATACGATACCCAACAGACGTTTACACCAACCACGTGTTAGGGTGTACCAAGCATACTCCAACAACTTTTTATAATAGCAAATTCAACTTAAAAATACAAAAATACTTACAAATAATCTCTTGTGAAAGGACAAAAACATCCTTAAATATACCTTATTGTTTTAACTACAACATAAAAAAGGAAAAACAATTTTTTTTTGGCAAAAAACTCTTACCTTTTTTTTAACCTTGGAGTTAAAGAAGTATTTTAATTGTTTTATTTTATTTTTAAAAAATTATGATCAATAATTTTAAATTTTATTGAATTAGGATAAAATCATAATACTAATGTACAAAAGATAAAAAACTAATACCTTCTAAATAATTTTTACGACCAATAAACCTTTTTAAAATACAAAATTACCATCAAACATAGAGCCTTTCAATTTTTCTTAACCCTAGAGCAAAATGATAATTAATTTCACTGTAAATAAAACTGTGTGTGAAGTATAGGTGTCAAATAATTAATTACATGTATACGTGTCCCTTATAGAACCACATTGAATCGGTTTCTGTCCATTCAGTAAATATCTGATTCACTCCCCCTTATTTACATGTAATTTATTCTAGTCCTTTAAGTTTGAAGATTTATAACTTAACTTTTGTTGACTTTGACCATTAAAAATATTTTATTGCCTTTTTTCCCTTCTCGAAGCCTATAAAACCATGTTTGACACTACGTTTCAAAAATATTTTTGAAAAAATTAGGTTTTTTATTATTTTAAATTAATTTTTTTAATGTTTTTAGATCATTTTCATGTGCTGTTATAAAAAATAATTTTTTAAAAAATAAAAAAATATCATTTTGATGCATTTCTGAATAAAAAAACACTTTGAAAAACAACATCAACCACACTTCCAAACAATACTAAGGTGTTTGACACTGCGTTTCAAAAATGTTTTTGAAATTTTTTTTTTTTTCTTATTTTAAATTAAAAAAATTTAATGCTCTTAGATCATTTTCATTTGTTGATATAAAAAATAATTTTAAAAACAATCTCAACTACACTTACAATCGATCACTTAATTATTTTCTATAAATAAGACGGTGGGTAGTTGTACAATTCATCTATAAAGTTTTTAGTTTTTTTTTTAGTTACTGGTAAATTGCTTAATTATTTTAAAACTAATAATTATTTTCTAGCATATTTTAAATAATTAATATTAACCTGTTATAGTAGATTTACCTAATACATAGTTTTTTTTTTTATATATATATCGTTAATAAATATCATCGAATTAAATATACAGGGACTAAATAAATAATTAAAAACACGAAGAAAGGGAAGCATTTTCTACATATTCTCTCAAGCCTCTTTCTTAGCCCCAGGAAATAAATATGAGAGGAGGAATAATGAAAATAAAATCTGGTAGCAAAAGAAAATTAGCTGAAAACTCATCATAGTTTCAGTATTTCCAAGCCTCTTCATCAGTTTCAACTGGTAAGCACATCAACCCTTCAATCCTTTCTTTCATAATATGTGATTATTTTTTTCATTGTCTAGAAGTTCATCAGGGTCTGAAGTTCATGTATGTGTTTTCTGTTATTCTGTATAGAGGAGGAGATTGGCCGTTCTTGCTTATTGAAGAAGAACAATAGAGAGGAGAAGCATAATTCAAGAGAAGCTGAGATGGGGTTGCCTTAGATCCAGGAGAACCTAGTTTTACGTGGAAAAGGTCTTACCTTCATAGGATTTTTCTTGTGATTATCTGGAGAGGTTGTTTACTCCTTTCCTGTCTCTTTAATTCCCATAACCAGTAATCTTGCTTTCTATTTCTTGGATTCCAAGTGTGAAGTCTTGATCTTTATTTTGAGGCTTGGTGGAGATAGGATTTGTTATCATGGTAAACAAAAAAAATGAAGAATTTGATTAGCTATGGAGTTTTAGGATAACTGGAGTAAAAATTAGAGAGTCAGATCCATTATTTCTCACCAGATCTGGTTGGGCCAGTCATTCCGCTTAGGTTCCTTGATTTGATTCCTGCATATCCATTTTTGTGGGAAAAAGATTGATGAGTCATTGAGATTTCGTTTGATGGAACAAGTGTTGTTGGAAGTCTCAAGCTTTATCGGATGTTCAGAGGTGGAAGGAGATGAAGAGGATGAGGATTGGTAGATTCTTTGAGTTGTAATTTTTATTGAACATATAGACAAAGGATTTGATGGAAGAGATGTCTCCGGCACTTGCAATGACACTTAGTTTAGGCAATTCGACATGCGATAACTCAGGGATTGCAACCCATGTAGAAATTACACGGCTAAAGCTTCTAACAGGGACTGCAAGCTTTCTGTCTGATTCTGTAAAGGTGGTATCTGAGGAGTCTCTTTCTGGGGGAGGTGAAAGCTGCAGTTGTGCTATGAATGAGCTGAACTTGACCACCATGACAACACCAGATGATGGCGGCAATGGAGAAAGTGTTTTTCTGAATATGTTGCTCGAGAATAAAAATGGTTCCATAACCAGTGATGCTGTGATCCAGGAAAGTGACGTAGATGAAGGTTTGTCAATCGTGGAAGACAGTAATGGAATTATCACCAAGGGGTTATTGGTATTGAATGCAGCATCTGAAATAAGCTTTCCAAAGTCTGTTGAAATGGAAAATACCAAAATCATTGCTAAGGCTATTATTGTGGAGTCAACAAATGAGGTGCAGGTGCCCGCGACAAAACTCCTTACTGGAGCAGTCAGCCCAAATGCAGAAATCTCTGATGGATCTGACACGAAGGGATCGGCGGTGCTTCTTAAATTGCCTAGTGAGAAGAATCCCTCTGGAGGACCTGCCCGGAGTGTTTTTAAGCTTGATTGCATTCCTCTTTGGGGTTCTGTATCTATATGTGGAAGAAGACCAGAAATGGAAGATGCTGTTGCAGCTGTTCCTCGATTTGCAAAAGTTCCTATCAAGATGCTCATTGGTGATCGTGTTGTTGATGGCATCAGCGAGGGTTTGACACACTTAAATAGTCATTTTTATGGTGTTTATGATGGCCATGGTGGCGCACAGGTACATCTATAAAGCTAGATATATGTTTGCCTCCCCTCATAAATGATACTGTAGCTTCAAATCTATGTGGGATTTATTGAGGCACATGACCAAGCTGTATGAATTTTGGAGGATTTGGAAAGAATTGCTAGCTGAGCATGTGTAATTAGATCAATGTATTTTTGTTGTGATACCTCATGCATATATAGAATCCTAGCATCTAGTTTTCAGCACTACCTTTTCTTAGCTAATCTTTTCATTTGCTTACCTTTTCAATGACTTATTATTGGCAACACTGTTTTACTTCAGTCTGCAGCGCAGATTTGTTTTGCAAATGATTGAAGAAAAGACTTTAATTTTTGCATATTTAAAACACATCCCATTGGTTTAATATTTGAGGTACTCCATAAGGTGAATAATTGCTCGGTATTGGATATGTGAGCATGATTTGGAGGGGTCTCATGCAGGTTGCTAATTATTGTCGTGATCGAATCCATTTGGCCTTGGCTGAAGAGTTTGGAAACATTAAAAACAATTTAAATGGTGGGATTATACGGGGAGATCAGCAGCTGCAATGGGAGAAAGCTTTCACTAGTTGCTTTCTTAAGGTTGATGATGAGATTGGAGGAAAGAGCATTAGAGGCATCATTGAAGGTGATGGAAATGTTTCTATTGCCAGTTCTGAGCCCATAGCACCAGAAACAGTTGGATCTACAGCTGTAGTTGCCTTGGTCTGCTCGTCCCACATCATAGTTGCAAACTGCGGGGATTCAAGGGCAGTACTTTGTCGAGGAAAAGAACCAGTGGCATTATCAGTGGATCACAAGGTAAGACATGTTCTTTATATGAAAAATAACAAAAAATTGTCTAGATAACAATTCCCCCCCCCCCCCCCCAATCATTTCCAGCCAAATAGAGAAGATGAATATGCCAGGATCGAGGCATCTGGAGGCAAGGTGATACAGTGGAATGGACATCGTGTTTTTGGTGTTCTTGCTATGTCGAGGTCGATTGGTAGGTGTACCACTCTCTTATCATGGATGTAAATCCTGCTTAAATTGAAACTATTATGAGAGCTTGCTTACTTAATCCTACTAGCTTCGCTTTATCAACTAAACAAATCAAATTTTAGAGGTTCTTTTTTATTTTCCATTATCAGAACATTGAATGGCAATTTGTGTACAGTCATTTTGTTTTGCCAATGATGATCTAGCTTTATATTTAACAATATTTGAAGATCGATCCATGAGGAAGTTAGAATCAAGCGTAGTAGCTCATACTTGCCTGATCATTTTTATCTAACAGGTGACAGATACTTAAAACCATGGATAATTCCTGATCCAGAAGTCATGTTTCTTCCTCGTGCAAAAGATGATGAATGCCTCATTTTAGCGAGTGATGGGTTATGGGATGTTATTACAAACGAGGAAGCCTGTGAAGTGGCTCGACGGCGGATTCAGCTATGGCACAAAAAGAATGGGGTCGCTACCCTTCTTGAAAGGGGCAAGGGTATAGATCCCGCAGCCCAAGCAGCAGCTGATTACCTTTTGACGCGTGCCCTCCAGAAGGGAAGCAAGGATAACATCTCTGTGATTGTGGTGGACTTGAAAGCTCAAAGGAAGTTCAAGAGCAAATCTTAAGCAAGGTTCACTCCGTTATCTAGTTCAAGTCAGCATACCTATATATTAGAAACTTACATCTTTAATGAATACATAGTTTGGTCCATTCCTTTTTTTCGTGGGCTTAATGTGTGTACAAGAATAGAAACTAGTGTGTACTAAATAGCTAGTTTATCCGAACTCCATATTTCCTGTTATGGTTATGTAAATTTTAGCTGTTGCTGGCAAGCTGAGTATGGAGTTCTAGTTTTAGATTTCTTCTGTTCTGCTCTCTGGTCTCGGTCTGTCTGTCTCAGATTTCTTTCTCATAAGAATGTTTGGAACAAGTTCATAGAATCTTACCTCTGGCCAAAGAAGGAAACTAACTCTAAACTGTGTTTCAACTTGCTGACATAATCTCCAAGGCTACGCCTCCTTGATCCAGGCCTAACCACACTTGAAATTTTATGTTTTTTAAAATATTTTTTTCTGTGCTGATATATCTATATATGTAATTAAAAAGACTGAGAAAGAACACAACATCATTTTACAACAGTTGCCATGCGAATGCTATCGGGAGTGAACAGCAACTCTCACTAATTCAACTCATGGTGCCAACCAATTGTCAAGATCCAAGAGGATTGTTATTAAAATGTGGCATCATTGCAAACCAGATATTTAGTTTTTAAACCCATCCCATCTGTCTCTTTCTGGAGGTTTTTCTTTCTCTTCGATATGGTTGCCATATGCCAGCAAGTAAGAAAACTACACCATAAAGAGAGCATCTTTTTCACACCATCAAATAGTCAAACAACACATAGAAAGTGGAAGAAAATTGAATCGATCTTATCTCAAGATTTCTCTTTATAAGAGACAACTCATTTTTGAAGCCTTATAACCTGCAAAAGATGATAAGCTGACCAGCTTCTAGCTCACAGGAACATATATACCACTGTCTGAGAGTGTAGTTGAGGTTGTTTTTGAAAGTATTTTTTGTTTAAAAATGTGTCAAATATAATTTTTTTTTTAATTTTTTTTATAGCAGCATATGAAAATGATCTAAAACATAATTTTTTAACTTTAAAGTAAATAATAAAAATATTTTTTTTTTATTTTTTTTCAAAAACATTTTTGAAACACAATACCAAACAGGGTGTTTAAAATCAGAGTCATCCATCCATTCTCCAAAATAAATAAATAAAACTAGTTTGATTCCTTTCCTATGTTGTGAAAATGAACTTATGAACTTCTTTTTTTCTTTCTCAATATAAAAAAAACCACCTAAATATCAGGCATCCAGTTGAGATTGTGATAAACCTACAAATATCAAGTTGAAACAAATAAAATTGTCCAACTAAAAATAAAAAAATATTAAATGATGAAATTGAAAACAAATTAAACAAGAAAAATCAATAAAAATCCAATCATGAAGAATCAATTTTGAAAAAAATAAAAAACTATTAGGCAAGAGGACTTGGTTGTCTCAACGTGCCTAGGCCTATAAAAAAAGGCTGAGGTACACAAGTCTCATGTAGTCTACACTTTTGTGCTTGTTTATTTTATATATTTTTTAAAGGCATACAACTTTTTCTTAAAAAAAAATAGCAAGCAAATTGTCATCTACTCCATCTGGATTCAATCCATATAAAGATAAACATGAGTGTCTTACTCTTGAAAAATACATTTTCAAGCATTGTTTTGATACTTAAACGCTTAAACAACACCTTATAGACAAATAATAAACCTGTTTATTCCTTCAAATAACCCAAAAAATGGTTTGCAAAATAAATCAACCCCAAACCTAAAAACTTTATGAGGTTAGATTTGATTTTTAGATAATTTTAAGGTGAAAGATCACCCTAGTTGAACTCTTCTTATCAAATGAAACCCGTACACACTAATATCGGCTATTTTGGTGGTCAAAATTATTGCCAATTTATATTATCTCATTGCCATCGGAATCCAATGTTTTTCTCTCTTCTACCTTAAACCTTGAATAAAAAAATAAATGAAATCTTGGACCAAAAGTGAACTTTGAAAAAAATAAAAGGATACAAAATGGGTTTGTTGTGTGGTAATCAAATGATAGATAGGTGGAGTTTACATTCATACCTAATATTTGTAGGCTAAGCAGAATGCCAAGTCCAGATGACTTGGGTCTATCTGTGTGTCAAACCCAATAAGATATAAGTATAATAAGATGTCAAGTTCGATATTTTTAGGTTTAGCTATGTGCTGAGCTCAATCAAACATTAATATAATGAGCTGTCAAATCAAATGTCCAGCTACATGTCGAGCTTAAGTGGACATGATGAGTCTGATAAGTTGCCAAATCCAATACACTTGACCTTGGTTGCGTGTCAAACCTAATTAGCACGAGTCTAATGAATTATCAAACCCATCGCCTTTAGATTCGGTTACATATTAAGCCCAAGTGAGGGGGCAATTAGTCTAGCTTCTTGTTATACCCATTGACTATGGGTTTGACAATGTGTCAAGCACAAATTGTTAAAGGTCAGGAGACTGTTACAGGTCTCATGTTGGTTCATAAGGCTCTGTTTGTTTATTCTTGTGATTTTTAACATAAAATATTAATGTTAGGAATGTTTGTCTCCATACACCCATAGATGTATAAAAAATCTCTCGACGACCTATCATATTTCCATCTCATTAATCTTGTGTAAAATATATATTGTCTCTCATTTAATATTATGTATGGGATATTTGTTCCTTATTAATATTATGTAAGAGATATTTATCCCCTATTAAGGATATCAGAAGAAAATAACTCTTCAACCCCTCTATTTAAGCAAAACAACAAAGTTCACGGGTTATAAATATTTTTTGAACCATCCAGGTAAAAATGCACAATTTATATTCTCTAGACATCAATACTATTAAATCCTAAAGCATTTATCATATCAAAACAAGAATAAGCACTCTTGTTATTAGAATTTAATGCTTAATTCTTTTATTTATTGCAATTTCTCTCTTAAAAACTACTAAATTTATCGTCTGATGGTCACTTAATCTCACTAAAAAAATATGTTCTGCAGTATTAGGTTTTCTACCACTAATCATCCACCTCATAAGTTTTGAAGAATGAAATTTTGATATGAATATATAATTATTTATAATCCAAACACAAAAAAACTGTATTTAGATTTTAAAACATCTATCATACGACATTGACTATATTGTTCTGGGTGCTTCCACCAGGAATCCGCTATTAAGGTACACCCCTCTTTCTGCGCCTGAGCACGCACATGCCGAGACTCAAATGAAGTCTGCTGCAGTTCTTGACTTCATAGATTCAGGTTTTCTTGAAAAATATCAATAACTATTATAAGAGAAAGCAACAGCTATGCACATATCCAGAATATTGCTCATGTATACTTTAATGGGTGTATGTCAACTGAGGAAAAAAAAGTTTGATTGGAAATTTGACACAATTTACTCATGGATATTTTCTTCATGCAGTTCTCTGCTGCTATTACTCCAGGCCAGCCTCAAATTCCTACCAATCCTTTTGTTACCTCTTTGGCAACCTAAAACACAACCTAGTAATATTGTTACTCCGACAAAAAAATCATCAGGGTTTTGTTCCACATCTTTTATCCAATACGAAGATATGTTTAGGTAAGTTTAGGAACATGGTGTGATCAATTTTTTTCCTTGTTGAGTGTCATTACTTCTGTTTTGACAGTAAAAGCTTTCAAAATAACTTTCATTCATCCTTGAGACGGGCTGAAAAGAAGGAAAAAATTCATTTAGATTCATCTTTGGAGTGTTCTCATTGAATCTCACTAGATTTTTATTGAGGGCCCTAGCCATATGAAACTTCCATTTATCAATTGACAGGAATGGACATTGTTCAAATTGGATTATATGCCTTCCACTCAGAAGTGCTATGCTTCTTGCTCACCGAAATTCCACTTACTAGTGGAATTATAGCTCAAGTCATGGAAGTTGAAAAGGTAAATTGTTTGACACTAATCTTTTGGCAAAACCAGAAATCCCCTGTCAAAGGCTCCGCGGGAGGAGCATACTTTCAACTACAAAACTCTTATAACGTCAATTGATGGTTGAGCATTGGATGCGTCAAATGGAAATTCTGAATCATGTCTCGGTGAATTTTCAGGGCCGACAAGTTTTGTAACAACTGAAATTTCCTCGAAAGATTTGGAACTTTCAATAATATCAGAAAGTTCCAAGGACTTCTCACCAACCCCTGTGAGTATCTATTAGTAAAAGTTCATAGGGCTATCTATAGTAAGAAACCTTCAACCGGGATCATAACTGTTTCCAGTTGCTCGAAGACATTTGACTTCATTTCCAAAATCATTAAGATGCATATGCAAAATTAAAATAGGAGTTATTGGGGAAAGGTAGTAACTTTTGTGTACAAGTTGGATGTTCTTGGCTTTTCAAACCATTTTTAATTCTGTTTTCATCGCTGTGAAAATGTAATCACGTCAACGCAGACTTTAACTAGACTTGTCAGAGATCATTTGTATTTTCAGATTCCTCAAACTGCATGTATAAAATTCAAGCATGAACCTTATGTTGTTTCAACAAAAATGATTAATAGTACAGTTCAACAACAATCATGTTCAGGGTCCTGCTTAGGACTTATAAAAAAATTAGAATTCCATTCAAGAGATAGACACCACAATATTATTGAAATAAATATCGTTCCTTGTCGTAGAATGTGATGGAAGCAGAAATACGGAGGGTGAAACTTGAATTGAAGCAGTCTATGGAAATGTATAATTCAGTCTGCAAAGAAGTTGTTTTGGCCACATAAATGGTAATATCATATCATAACATAAACATGAATTGTGAGCCATTTGATTTGAGTGTATATAACTGAGATTATTCTATGATTGTTTCCAGGCAAGAGAGCTTCAACATTTGCACACATTGAAAGCACTTAAATTAGATGAAGTTGAGCTTGCTGAGGAGGCTGCAGAGGCATTGGCAGAGCCGAGACAACTATAAACTTAGAAAATATAGCACAAAGGTTAGCACTAATGGAAGTTCAGAAGAGACAGAATGCAGAAAAGAGGACTATACAAGAAGCACAGGAGAGGCAAAAAGCAATGGAATCTCTGGCATAAAATAGTGTATGATATTGGAAATTACTATTGAAGAGATGAAAGATACAACAAATCACTTCGCAAGCTTGAACTAGATTGGTGTAGGTGTCACCAAGAGGCATGACGTGATGACAACGAACTTGATATTTGCACAGCAGGTCTCCAGTTCGAGTCAGGGCGTGCAACTCTTATAAGAGCCTGAGACAGCTGGGGTTTTACTCGCTCACCTAGGCCCATAAAATATGTTTTTCGGGGAGTGGGGTTTTCTTGAATCCAAAAAAAAAGATTGGTGTAGGTGGATATGGACCAGTTTTCAAAGCCACACCAGATCACACTTTTATCGTCATCAAAGTTCTGAGATCAGACTTGTCACAGGGCCAGAAACAATTTTGTAAAGAGGTATCACATGCTATTTTGTTAGTGCAGCATGCTGCATAGAATGTAAACATTAAAAAAATGATACTTAGCTTGTAACCTTTAATTCCTTTCATTTTTCTTACACCATCTTCCATATCATCAATATAAGTGCACGCAAGTTGACCCGAACACCTCAGTTATAAAATAAAAATAAAAATAAAAATAATATAGGTTGAGGATTTGAGCAACATAAGACATCCAAATATGTTTATCCTGCTCGGTGTCTGTTCAGGGTATAGATGCCTCATGTATGAGTACATGAAAATGGCAGCTTGGGAGATCGCCTATTTGGGAAAGGCAAAACTCTTCCTGTCCCATGGAGAAAACGTTAGGCATAGTTTCTGAAATTGCCACCGACCTTTTCCTTCAGGAAACAAGACCAGAATCCTTGCTGCATAACGATCTTAAGCCTTGAAATATTCTCTTAGACAAGAATTATGTGAGCAAGATTTTGGATGTGGGTTTGACCAGGCTTTATTCCCTAGTTAGATAAATCTAGAGTTGTTTAAGAATTTATTACATGATTATTTGATCTCCTTCAACTTTGAATTATTATTTAAAAGCTAAATAATTATAAACCACAAGTCATCCAATTGTTCAACCTTTAATGGTAATCCATATGAATCATCAATGAAAAATATTCTAAATCTATATTTAGAGGAAAGAGATTATTTTCAAATTGTTCAACCTCTAATGGTAACACACACGAATCATTAATGAGAAATCTTATAAATCTCTATTATGAATGTCTTATGAAAAATTAAGGATAGGCCAGATCTTGCTTCAATTGTTTTGCCAGAGCTGAAACTCACCTCCTCTTTTTCCTTACTAAACTATGCTTGGGCAAAGATTAGAAAAAATCTTTTCAGATACAAAATTGGAGGCCATGAATGTGCTTCAAGGTTGCTATAAATAGATTGGAGAGGCATAATATGTTGGCATAAGCTGTCAAAGTAGAGAAATTAGAGTAAGAATAGGACACTATTACATAAAGGAAATCCCATATGTTAAGGGAAACCTTTATTTCCACAATAGAGATTGTATTGAATAGGAAAACTAAAATCCTTCTCTGTATAAAACTAGAAGGTACTCTGTTACGTAGGTTAAGTGAGACAGAGAAAAGAATAAAGAAGAAACTTATAGAATTCTAAAAGTTAACATGGTATCAGAGCGGCCGGGTTCCTAGGACCTCTACTCAACCCATTTTATGACCAGAAAAAACACTCAAACAGCCTAGACACCATGACAGAATCTACAGAACTGATGGAACACCTCAACCCATAGACCAAATCAATCCTTACCAGCCTGACGACCAAGATGACAGAAGTTCTCTCTAGATCACAAACCTCCCAATACCCAACACCTACTGATTCTTTGACTACTCCAATCGGCATCAAGTTGAATGACTCAAATTTTGCCTTATGGTCCCAAGTTGTTGAGATGTATATCTCTGGCAAAGACAAGTTGGGATATATTAATGGAGATGTTCCTCAACCTCCAGACACCAACCCAACCTTCAGAAGATGGCGAACTGAGAATGCCATCGTCAAGGGTTGGCTGATTAATTCAATGGACTCTTCCCTAGTTGCTAATTTTATTTGCTTCCCTACTGCAAAACAAGTATGGGATTCTGCTGCAACAACCTATTTTGATGGGACAGATACGTCTCAGGTGTATGACCTCCGCCGTCGTGTAACTCGGATGAAACAAGCTGGCGGATCCATTGAAAAATACTATAATAATCTCCAAGGCTTATGGCGAGAAATAGATTTTCGGCGTCCTAACCCAATGGATTGTGCTGTGGACATTCATAAATACAATTTAATATTGCAGGAAGATCGAGTGTATACCTTCCTTGATGGATTGGATGATCGGCTGGACAAGACCAGGAACGATGTACTTCAGCTAAAACCATTCCCTACAGTGGAGTAGGGTTATGCTCACGTCAGACGAGAAGACATAAGACAGACAGTAATGACTTCAGGGGCCGAGAGTGCTCTTGGAATGGTTATGCATTCCAAAGGATTCAAGGCAGGTCACCACCACACTCCAATGAAGACAAGTTTTTTTCTCATTGAACAATGACAGACCAAATCCATTTGGAAAAATGTCGGCTCCATCAGATGGCATGAAGTGCACTCACTTTGGCAATGCCCAACATACCCGTGAAACCTGCTTTAAGTACATGGGTACCCAGATTGGTGGCATGAACTCCAGAAAAAGAAGAAACGAGACACTGCTAATGACAGCACAAGGAGAGCTGCTATAGCTACTGGGGAACCTTCATTATCACTAACCTCCCACACAGAAACCACAACTAATTCAAGTAACAACGGTGTTGTTCTTCATAGCTCTACCCACAATGATGATGACGACTGGATTCTTGACTCTAGGGCCACATACCACATGACATTTGACTCTAATGATTTTTCTCATACCACTGTGCCAAGACAAAGTCATGTTGCTACGGCTAATGGGGTCCCTTGTCCAGTTACAGGGGCTGGAACTGTGACTTTATCTCCTTCTTTATCCCTACCTCATACGTTACTTGTTCCATCCATTTTCCCACAAACTAATGTATATCAGCCAAGTCACTGCTGATCTTAATTGTGTGGTATTAATATACTCTACATTTTGTCTTCTTCAGGATATTCTCACCAAGGAGATCATTGGGCGTGGTACTAAGAAGGGGGATTATACTATGTCGATGACCTCAGTTCAGGTAGAGCAAACCTCATGGATCATGCGGTTAGCAAGAAAGAACAACAGATTTGGTTATGGCATCATCGCCTAGGACATCCTTCAATTGGTTATTTGAAACACTTGTTTCCAGATTTATTTTCCAATGGAATGCATTCAAACTTTACGTGTAAAACTTGTATTCTAGCAAAGAGTCATAGGGTTTCATATCCTGTGAGCATGAATAAAAGCACAATTCTGTTTGCATTGATACACTCTGATGTACGGGGACCTTCCCCTATTACTACTGCTTCTGGACATCGTTGCTTTGTGATTTTTGTCGATAATTACACATGCATGACATGGCTGTACCTACTGAAACACAAGGATGAAGTATTTAGTGTGTTCAAATCCTTCCATATCATGGTCTAGACTCAATTTTCTGCGAAGATTCAGGTCCTTCGTTCTGACAATGGAGGGGAATGTGTTAATCATTAGTTTCAAGCATACTTTCATAATCATGGTCTTCTCCATGAGACCTCATGTGGTCAAATCCCACAACAAAATAGCTTTGCTGAAAGAAAGAACCGACATATCCTAGAAACTGCACGTGCTTTATTAATCGGGGAACATGTGCCTAGTCGTTATTGGACTGATGTTGTCTCTACAGCCGTGCACTTGCTGAACCGTATGCCTGCTAAGGTATTAACGTTTCAAACTTCGTTGAAGGTTCTATCTGACCATGTCCCATTGCCTACTGTGTTGTTGCTCCCTCCCCGTATTTTTGATTGCGTTGCATTTGTACACCTCCATAAGAATCAGAGATCTAAGTTGGATCCTTGTGCAGTTCGATTCTTGTTCTTGGGGTATGAAGTACATAAGAAAGGATATTGCTGCCTTGATCCCACCACCAAATACACAATTCCACTCTTCCAGGGGAGCACCGTTATGAAGAGCAGAATTGGTTGGGAGGACAGCAACACCTACTGGCCAGTGAAGGGCTGGATGTTGCACACAATCCAACATATCTGCACAGTGAAGATGAAAGAAGTGAGCCCAAGGATCAGGGTACTTCAGTGGTTCCTCTGGATCCAAGAGATGAGTCTTTTTTAGTGATAAATGTAGAATCTGAAGATAACATTCCCCATCTCTTAGTACCTGACCCCAACGACCCTCTTCCTAAGAATAATCTTGAGGTAAGTCCTTCTTCTACACCTCTACACACTAATGTAATGGATAAATCTGTTAGTCATGTTTTACCTTACAGACACAATCGGGGCAAGCCACCAAACAGGTAATGTCCAGACATAGGAGACAGACGTTTCAAATATCCAATCACCAACTATGTGTCTACACAACAGTTAGATGGACCCCTGAGAGCATTTGCACACACCTTGTCCTCGTGTAAAACACCTGGCAACGTTGAAGAAGCCTTGACAGAGCCACACTGGGCTAACGCTATAAAGGAAGAACGTTGCAGAAAAATCAAACATGGGCACTGGTGGAACTACCTGAGGGGAAGAAGACAATGGGGGTGTAAGTGGATTTTCTCCACTAAATACAAAGCAAATGACTCCATCAATCGACACAAGGCAAGACTGGTGGCAAAGGGGTATACACAGACATATGGCATAGATTATCAAGAAACTTTCTCACCCGTAGCCAAACTAAATACTTTTAGAGTCTTGCTATCTCTTGCAGCAAATTTAGATTGGCCACTGCACCAACTTGATGTAAAAAATGCTTTCCTCCATGGTGATCTTGAGGAGGAAGTTTATATGGACATTCTGCCAGGATGCGTGTTTTCCTCAGAGGCACGAGTGGTATGTAAGCTACAACGAGCATTGTATGGATTAAAACAGTCACCCCGGGCATGGTTTGGTCGGTTTAGTTCAGCTATGAGAAAATATGGGTTTCAACAAAGCAACTCAGATCATACAATCTTCCTAAAACATCGATGGGGAAAGGTAACTGCTCTAATAGTTTATGTAGATGACATGATTGTTACAAGAGATGATGCAGAGGAAATATCCAGACTCCAAGAACAATTGTCAACTGAATTTGAAATGAAAGACTTAGGCGAGCTCAAATATTTTCTTGGGATTGAAGTGGCCAGGTCAAGACAAGGCATATTCCTTTCTCAAAGGAAATATGTACTAGACCTACTGACAGAAGTGGGGTTACTGGAATGTAAACCAGCTGATACTCCTATTGTTCAGAATCACAAACTTGGAGAGTATACAGATCAGGTGCTAGCAAACAAAGAGAGGTATCAACAGTTAGTGGGTAAACTTATCTATTTATCTCATACCCGGCCGAATATTGCTTACGCTGTAAGTGTAGTGAGCCAGTTCATGCACTATCCTAGTGAAGACCATATGGATGCTGTAATTCAAATTCTACGCTACTTAAAGTCCTCTCCTGGAAAGGGACTTATGCTCCCAAAAAATAATCACGTGCATGTTGATGGATACACGGATGCTGATTGGGCAGGAAATGTTTCGGATAGGAAATCCACATCAGGCTACTTTACATTCGTAGGAGGCAACCTTGTTACATGGAGAAGCAAGAAGCAAAAGGTAGTGGCTTTATCCAGTGCTGAAGCTGAATTTCGAGGAATGGCTAAGGGTCTTTGTGAGCTTCTTTGGCTTAAAAGGTTGCTCACGGAGATTGGTATTGCTCCTAGCTCTGAAATGAATTTGTTTTGTGATAACAAGGCAGCTATTGACATCTCCCACAATCCTGTCCAGCATGACCGCACTAAACACGTTGAGGTGGATCGACATTTTATTAAACAGAACCTGGATGAGAAAATTATTCGGTTTCCTTTCGTCAAATCATAAAACCAATTGGCAGACATACTTACAAAGGCAATGTCCTCTAAAATTTTCCACAACTCACTTGACAAGTTGGGCATAAGAGACATATACGCACCAACTTAAGGGGGAGTGTTGGCATGAGCTGTCAAAGTAGAGAAATTAGAGCAAGAATAGGACACTATTACATAAAAGAAATCCCATATGTTAAGGGAAACCTTTATTTCTGCAATAGAGATTGTATTGAATAGGAAAACTAAAATCCTTCTCTGTATAAAACTAGAAGGTACTATGTTACGTAGGTTAAGTGAGACAGAGAAAAGAATAAAGAAGAAACTTATTGAATTCTAAAAGTTAACATAATAATCCTGTTGAAGGGTGCCCTGTATTTCCACAAAGGGGTTGATGCTCCAGAATTTCCTGAAATAGTTTTAGTTCACTTTACAGAGTATCATGAAGAAATGAGAAACAATCCTAACTCGTAATGGAAAAATCCTACACAGATCTCAGAAAGAGGACGGCTGCGGCGTTTCCAGTACTTGTCCAGGTTCTAGAGTTTAAAGTCCAATGGCGGTTCCAGCAGCAGGAAAGCTATGATCATTCTGACGCAGAGTGGAAACCGAACAGGGAAGAAAATATAGACATGAAAATATTCCATGGCTGCGCTGCGCTTCAAATCCTAATGCTCCAATCCAAAGATTGAAGTCATTTTCATAAACAAAGTTGGAATTCTATATGTCAAATCAACTGGACCTGATGCGCTCAATGTGTACACACTGGAAGACAATCTTTGCAACCATCTGATAAGATTCAAGTATGTCAAGGCAATCAATTTCTTTTTGGTAATGTGTTTAAAAAATGTTTTTGAAAAAAAATGTTTTTGAAATAAAAATGTTTTTGAAAAAAAATGTTTTTTTTTTGTTTTTTTTTAAATTAATTTTTTTGATGTTTTCAGATCATTTTAATATGATAATATCAAAAATAATTTTTAAAAATAAAAAAAATATATTATTTTAATATATTTCTCAATGAAAAATACTTTGAAAAACAATCTCAACTACACATCCAAATACACCTAAATTTCAATGGTACTGAATCATTTCAATTAATTTCCAAGCCATCCTGAACTCTATATGCAAGATTTAGTTTGTTTTTCACTTGATCACAACGAATTCTGTATGTATTTATTTATAAGGAGTGCTTAATGAGTCTTTTTGCATGCATCTTCAATTGTTTTTTTCTCACAAATATTAGATCCCACTTTAAGTTTTTTTTTTTTTTTTTTGATTTTGGACAATTGGAATCTCTCATCATCAAAGTTGGCCAAGGCAAGAGTTTTGATCTCTTATGAATTTCCTCTATATCCATGGCATGTAAAGACTCTATTATGTCCTAAAAGTGTACGTACAAACTTGCATTTTTTCCCTTTTTCCTGGGCACATAATAATCTATTGTTCTCTCTCTTCAGCCCTATTTAACATTGTATTTCAAAGTGTTTTTGAAAAAAAAAAGAAATTTTTTATTTTATTTTTATCTTAAATTATATTTTTTTGGTGTCCTTAGATCATTTTCAAGTGTTAATGTTAAAATTAATTTTTTTAAAAATATAAATATTATTTTAATACATTAATAAATAAAAAATACTTTCAAAACAACTTCAACCATCACCGGACAATCACTTTATTTCCAATCTTCACTCCAATGTTGTTTCTCTTAACTACAAGATCTATCAAGTTAAAAATTAATTTTAATAAATAAATAAATTAATTAATTTAATATATTTTTAAAATAAAAAAACAAATAAAACTTTAATCACGAAAATACCCCTATTATTGAAAAAAAAAATATCAAGGATAAAAGTGCTGTGAGATTTCATAAATTATAGGCCTAAAATGTAAATTTCACATTCCTTGAAACACAAACTCTCCCCCCTCTGACGCACCCTATTAACTTTCTCAAAGCTTCCAACTTTTCTTGCAAATTTTAGGAATGTCCTACTCCGATAGTAATTCGGAGCAATCCTCACCGGCTACCCGTCTCTACAATCCCTATCAGGATCTTCACCTTCCTTCCCAAACACTCTACAACCTTCCCACCTCGCCGGAATTCCTCTTTACCGAAGAATCAATCCGCCAACACCGCTCCTGGGGCGAAAACCTTACCTTCTACACTGGCTCCGCCTACCTCACCGCGTCCCTTGCTGGCTGCGGCTCCGGTTTACTCTCCGCCCCTCGATCCTTCGAGCCCACCGACACCCTCAAGCTCAAGGTCAATAGGATCCTCAACTCCTCCGGCCATGCGGGTCGGGTCTGGGGTAACCGGGTCGGAATTGTGGGTTTGATTTACGCTATGATGGAGAGTGGCGTCGTAGCAGTCACCGATAGGGATGATGTGTGGAGTAGCGTGGCAGCTGGGCTTGGAACTGGGGCGGTTTGTAGGGCGGCCAGAGGGGTTAGGTCAGCGGCCGTGGCAGGTGCTCTTGGTGGGTTGGCTGCTGGTGCGGTGGTGTCTGGGAAGCAGGCGTTGAAGAGGTATGCAATGATTTGAAGGAAAGAGAGACCACATTAAAAGAAAAGGGAAAAAAAAGGGTTTTTAGGTTTTTTTCTTATAAAACAAATTAGTCAATTTGTTTCAGTTGTGATAATGAATCTTTTGATAGTTATCTTAATGATTAAAAACCTGTTGGAATCATGAATTTCAAAGTAAATTATTAGCATAAGAATGACACACACTGATGTTACTTGTGAACTGGTCTGATTGATGATGAATAACATGCTTACTTGATTGTATCCTTAGAATGCTTGGTTGTTGCTATGTAGTTTAATGTTTCACAATTCGGTTTGCTTGAATGGTGGTTTTTGTGTCGGATGAGGTTTAGTTGGTGATGATGATGGCTTTTCTCTTTCCTAGTATGTGCACTTATATGTGATTTACAACTTTTAATCGAAAGAAAGCATTAGAAATAGTGTGTAAAGATGACATGATGGTGATGTTCAGACCTCCAAATTGTTGTTACTCTACCCTTCTCCAATCTGCCATGAATTTGGATTCCATGTCCATCCTCTCTCATTGAAGTTGGAGAGAATTGGGATTCAAGTTTTTAGATGTGCCAGGGCTAGCTTTTGGTGCCTTTGTTGGGGAATATGCTAAGATTTGTTCCTTTTATTGGATTGTTGGTGTTTGAAATGAATTTAACCTATGTTTGGAGTAAGAATTTTGCTTGAGTTTCAGGATGTGGGTCTTGATTAAATGTGTTATCAATCTAATTTTCTCGATGTTGCTATTTAAGCTTTCAACCTGTTTCTAGACTTTTCTCTATTTTCCTTATTATGTGGGGATTGAATCCTGCCTTCAACATCTATTTACGTAATCATTGATGGGTAATATAGTTTTTCTTCTGCTTTTGATCAATAATCAACTTTTGACGAGAGTATGCATTTTATTGTAAGAAAATTGTTAGTGACAAATATAAATTACCACAATCTCTATAGTGATTGTACGACGTATTTGTAAGCCTTGAGGACCAAATGTTTCCTACTTAATATCTCCTTTTATAATTAAATCAAATTAAAAAGAGATCAAGTCGAGTGTGATTTTCACTATGAATGCACTATAACATGTGAGAGGATTTATTGCGAATTGTATTGGTACTTTTTTGTCTTTTTTACTCCCGATCATTGATTGTTTTCTTCCTTTCATATTCATCCGTATATGCTGTGTTGTCTTGGAATTTGTAATTTCCTAAGAGAGAACAAATTTTGCTATTTCTCATTCTACTTTGGAATGAAGTGTACAACTCATTAAATAGAGGATTGTTACAATCTGCTACCCATAAAATCAGGAAACAATCAAATTAGAAAGGAGAAAAATCCTCCACCAAATTACGAAAGGATATACCATGGGATATGGTCATATAATATCAGTTTCCCCTTATTGACTAATATCAAACATATCTTATAAAATCCTTAAAATTACTAACTTTGATCATGATCTCAACACTTCCCCTCAAGTTGGGTTGTAGATTTTGTACATGCACAACTTGTGATTTAATTCTTCAAAGTTAGTTCCTGGAAGAGCTTTAGTTAGTGTCCGTTGTTTGAGATTTTGTAGGGATATAAACTAGTTGAACAACTTCTTTTTCAATCATTTTTGAAAAGAAATGTGGATCTATCTCATTGTGCTTTGTTCTGTTATGGTGAACAAGGTTCTTTGTGATACTTATAGCAGCTTAATTGTCGCAAAACATCTTGATAGGATTTACCAATTCCACTCCTAAGCTGATACAATATTTGTATCCATATTCACTCACAAATGCCAAGAGCTAGGGCTCTATACTTAGATTCCGCACTATTTCTAGACATGAGTGATTATTTCTTGCTTCTCCATGTCATAAGATTTCCCCAAACATAGGAGCAATCTCTCACCCAGTTTGCATCTAAGAAGACTTTAATGTTTCTATTGTCATTCTTCTTGTGTAAGAGACCTCTGCCAGGAGTCATCTTCAGATACCTTAAAATTCTATTCACAACCTTCATATGCTCTTTTGTTGGTTTTTTCATGAACTGACTCACAACACTAACATCGAAACCAATATCAGGTCGAGTGGGTAAGAGATAAATAAGTCTTCTTACAAGTCTTTAATATCTCCCCTATCAACTAATGCACTCTTTATTCCTATCTTCTTGGTTGAATCCACATGAGTATTTGCAGGTTTACATTCAAGCATACATGTTTCTTTTAGTAGATCCAGAACATATTTTTATTGGGAGACAAATATACCCTTTTTAGATTGTGCCACCTCTATGCCAAGAAAATATAATATCTAAGATAACTGAGGTCTTTGATTTCAAATTATCTGGCTAAAAGTTTCTTAAATCTTACCTGTTTCTCATCACAATCATTAGTTAAAATGATGTCATCAATGTATACAATTAGTATTGCTATTTTCTTTCCTGATGAGAACTTTACAAACAATATGTAATATGTTTGACATTGGGAGTATCCATACTAAACTATTGTTTCTGTAAACTTGTTAAAACCATGCTCGAGGAAATTGTTTGCGTCCATGTAATGATTTTTACAGCTTACACATTTTGTTGTAGTTGAACAATGTTTCTAGTCCTAATGGTATCAAATGTGTACTTCCAAATCACCATTCAGTAACACATTCTTGACATCTAAACTAATGTAACAGCCAGTCTTGATTAGTTGCAAGTGACAAAAGAACTTTGATAGTGTTGAGTTTGGTCACTAGAGCAAATGTTTCCTTATAGTCTATCCCATTAGACTGAGTAAAACTTTTGGCATCGAGAACTTTTAACCTCGCAATGCTTCCGTCAACCTTATGATTGATAGTAAAGATCTAATTACAACCAATCGGTTTATTTCCAAATAGAAGTTAAGAAATTATCCAAGTGCCATTTTTCTTTAATACAGTAATTTCTTCACTAACTGCCTTTCTTCGTTTGAGTCTTTGAGAGCTTCTTGAATAGAATTAAGGAGCCTATACATTATTAAGAGCTGAAACAAATGCATGATAAGATGGTGATAGCCCTCTATAAGAAGCAATTTGTTGATGGGATGATTTGTGCATGATCTAAACACCTTTTCTTAGGGCAATTGGAATATTTGAATCATCAATACTAGGTGCAATATTATAAAGATAAAAAATTTCCATACCTGAGTGTATTGTAGCAAGTTTTGGACTTGGTTTAGAGTCTTGGTCAAGAGTAAGAGGTATTGAGTATTTTATCTCCTTCATGGGTCCTTTCCTCCTAGCATAGACATGTAGCTCATGTTTTGGAATTTGTATTGATTCAAGATGATTATGGATAAGGGATTGAATTGGAGTTATATGAGTACTCTCGGTTTGTTTAGTTTGCTCAAGAATGGAGTTTTGTAGAGTATGATCATTGGTTCAAATGATTTATGAATTATCTCAGGCTGAATTGAGTGGTTAGATTCAATGATAGAAATGCCCTAAATTGATATTTTGTCATGTTCTCCAATTGAATATCTAAATTCGGATAGTAGGATTGATGCTTGAAAAATATTTCATTATAAATGTACTTTTTTGGTGATGAGAGAATAACATATGTAACCTTTTTGGTTGAGAGAGTACCCAAGAAAGATACATTTGATGGATTTGAGGTCCAATTTGTGATTGTGTTAATATATATGGAAAAAAAAACAGAGCTATTTTAGGGTCCAATAAAGTGATTATTTTAGAGAGGAAATTGGAGAAGGACTTGACAAGGAGTTTGGAATTTGAGGGATCTAGAAGGCATTCTATTAATGAGACAAGTAGCAGTAAAAAAACCCTCTCCCCATAAATGTTTTGGAACTTTAGTGGAGAACATAAGTGATCGAGCAACCTTTAACATATGTTTGTATTCCCTTTACTGGAATCCATTCTTAAAAATATTCAAGAACTTTTTAATAATAAAAAAAGATGAAGATTTTGTTTATCTACAGGAAAAAAATCCTCTGTAAAGAGATTTTCTTTTATTATTGGAATTTTAAGACTACCAATTCAGGAAATGCGGAGTGAAACTTTGGTCAAAGGAAAAAATAAAATTGAAGAGAAAGGGTTTATATACATGCCACAACTTTTTTCTTCCAGCAATAAATGAAAGACATGACATCATGTTATAACCCTAGAAAGACTAAGCATTAATTACTTGTCATTAAATAGTCTTCTAAAAAAACTATTTCACATTCCTCATGACTCCCTTTCAAATAAATATAATCTTCAAATTCTTTTTTCTAGGGAAGGCAAGATGCCACCTGACCAATTATATCCTAAGAGGTCTTTCAAGTTCTTACATATCATATGAATAAAGATTTGTAGGGCAACTATTGAGTCCGTGATTTTTACTCAATATTTTTGTGCATTAAATGATCCTAACAATATGGTTTTAGTAATTGGTCAGACCTAGTACACTTGGATTCGGTCATCAACCAAACCCATGATAACATGGGTTTGACAAGTTCCTAGACTCAATGCCCTTGGGTTTGAACACTAGTTTAAGCCAAGATAACATGGGTTTGATAAGTTATTAAACTCTTAGGTTTAGTCATCAGTTGAACATAAGGTAACATATGTCTAGCCAATACACGCAGGTTCAAAAGTCAACTGAACCTAAAGAAACATAGGCTTGACAAGTTGCCAAACCAAATACACTTAGGTTTGTTCATCAGTTGAACCTAAAAGTAACATGAGTTTGGCAAGTTATTAAACCTAATATACTTGGGTTTTCCTGTTAGGTGAGCTCAAGATAATATAGGTTTGACAAGCCGTAAGACTCAACAAAGTTGGGCTTAGCTAATGAATAACAACCAATACATGTGATTTTATCCATTAGTTGAATCCAGTGCAACATGAGTCTGACAAGATGTCAAATCCAATGCACCTGGGTTCGAACATTAACAAAATGTAAGGCGCTATGAATTTGATGAACAACCATCATTTTTCATCTAAAGTTTGTTACATGTCTGATCCAATTGATCTTAGAAATATTGATATTTAATTTTTAAACTATTAACATGACTTACTCGTGCTAGGAATAATCATTTATCTATATCAATAGATGAATGAAAGGTCTTCCTAGGAACATGTTATATTTTCATTTAATTAATAAATTATAAAAGATAACTATTGCTTATTAATGAAATGTCACAAAAAAAAATAATGATATGTAAGGGATCTTTATCTTTCATGTGCATCAAAGAAAAAAACCTTCCAGTCTTCTTTTTTTCTTGTATACTATTTCACGAGTTATGAAACCCCATAAACCACCCACGTAAAATATTAATAACTTTCTCTCTCTCTCTCTCTCTCTCTCTCTCTATATATATATATATATATATATATATATATATATATATTCGTAGCATTTAACTACCTCTAAAAAATAGAACAAGAACCTTGTTTTTGGAATTTAAAGCTTTTTCCTTCATTTATTACACTTCTCCAAAAACAAATTATAATTTTATCATTGAAGGGTTTTTAAGTCTCACCAATAAGGATTATTTATACAGGTACTAAGATTTTCACCATTAATATGGTACTTCCTAAGCTACAGAGAAGAGAATATCTTAATTAACCACTATCAAAATACCAAATAATCTGTTCCCTAAACACAGTTAGATTTTGGGACATAATAAAAAGTCAACAAAAGATGAGCAGTTGCTGCTTATTTATCTTATTGGTTGATGTGATTTTTTTGACACAATATTTGGTATTTGAAGGGCTTTTTTGTCTTTCTACCATGCGTGTCATTCTGAAGAAAAACCGTATGGGGGGAGGCAACTGAACTTCAATGGAAACACAACCTTTACGAGGCAGGGGAGCTCACTTCCACCACAGATATAACGACTTTGGTATTAAAGGAATGGGAATTTTACTTCTACCAGCTTGTCTAACATGGCATGTTCAATGGGTACTGCTTTCAAAATTCCCAAGAGAAACTGATTATTAGTGCTTATCTCTTAACAAAGTTCAAATGGATGATTTCCACTTCATCGTGAGGGTGCCAAAGCCATGGCAAGCTATCAGAGATTGTCTAATAAAAGCTAGTGGGTTTTCTGCATTTTGATGACGAAAAAGTATTTACCCAGAGATTATTTCCTCGAATGACACAAGTCTAGGAAGAGGATGCCTTTCAATTCCAGGGAAGATAAAGGTGCGAAAAAGAATAATAATTTGTATTTGCAATGAGCATAACATACCATCTAAGGATCAGATTCTTGTCGAAATGATAGATGCATGGATCATTCTCTATCTGCTCGGCAAAACATAAGAACATGCATTACCGTGGGTTTGCAGGTTGCTGGCTTTTGTTCCCAATTTTGCGTCCTGATGCAAGCCAGGAGGCAAATCTCGCCGCAAGACTGAGGATGAAGCAAATTACCATTTTTAAACTACAAAAACACAGTTTTATGGGCATGGAAATACCCAGTCAATTATGCGTATCGGAATTATAATGAGTACAAATCTGAAAGATAAAGCAGGGCAACACACACTGTTATAAGCTCCCAAGTAAAAGAAAAAAGGAAAACTGGATTCATGTTTGTCCATCATCCACCGGATGGAGCTTCATTCATTGAGGATCATGACAGCGACAAGATAACTGGATCGTTCATCTGTTGAAATGATAAATTTGGGCGAAATAAAAAACCTTGTGTTTATTACCCATAAGAAAAAGGGTTATTACACTCTGCAACTGCAAAATTGAGCTCGCTGTTCACGCCTCAATTCCCCCACTTATTCCAACAAATGTTGTTTTGCTGAGACTACAGAGTTTCCTGGTGATACACAAACGCCAAACAAACAGAACTCGGTAATGGCATTTGGGGATTACGTCAAGTACCTCGTTGCCAATCACAGCAAAAAAAACTGGAAATGTGTCAAAAGAAAGGATGAAAGTGGCCATCGAGTAATCTACAGCAACATTGACTCTGGATTCTCAATGTAGCCTTTAAATGCTTTTAGCCATTCGGCACCAACTGCACCTGAAAATGACCAGGAGCACCACCAGAGTTATATCATCACAATTCTCAGACATGGTGTTGAATAAAGCTAAAGAACTTGTTTGTGTGACTAAAGATGGTTAACAGAACTGCATACCATCGATGACACGATGATCACAGCTTAGTGTGATGGTCATGAAGGAAGCAAATTGGAAGTCGTCAGGACCAGAACCAGGGATGACCCTCTTCTCAGCTGCACAAGGAAAAGTCATTATCAGAAGTGGAATATTAATTTGGTCTGGAAGTTGTAACCAGGTGCCTATCTTACCAGAACCAACTGCTAGAATGCCTGATTGAGGAGGATTAATGATCGCACAAAATTGCTTGATGCCAAAGGGCCCTCCTAAGTTGGAAACAGTAAATGTGCCTCCCTGAAAAAGGAATAAGACAAAATTCGTAAGCAATTCACATAAGACAACAGTCCACTGGCCAACTGAGACAGAATTTCAACCTCGTAATCTTCTGGTTTCAAGCTATTCTCTCTTGCTCTTTGGGCCAAATTCTTCACCTCGTCAGCAATTTTGGATAGACCTTTCTTGTCTGCATCCTGCAAATTTTACCACATAGAAGCATGTCATGCACTCTACACCAAAGCAAAATCAAGAAACTTTTTGCATAACAGAAATTGGACAGTAACTCGCCCTGATAACTGGGACATATAGTCCATTATCTGTCTGTACTGCTACATTGATATTAACATTATTAAACCTGCAATAGAAGCAAGAGAAACATCATGTTAAATATGGTATCTCAGAGGAATCATTAATCTTAAGAGTATATTAACCATGTACTTACTGGCGAATATAGTTATCAGTCCATGAACTATTGCACTGGGGAACTTTCCTCAAAGCCAAAGCAGCAGCCTGTATTTAGTGACATGAAATTATTCTTTAGCAAAACTTTCAAAAACGGGAGACAATCAACAAACATCTTAAAAAGTCCAGAATGTTAACAGCTCAAGGTTATGGTTCAGATAGGGGAAAACATTGATTCAGTTATTCACTTTAAGAATCTTATGACGAACACTGTGAGATGTTGATGCCTTGTGGTTTTGATAAAATGTGTCCTGTCCACAGGTCAACCACTCCAAGGATCAGGCCCTACCATCGGTTTTAATTCAAACTTCCTCTCTCAAACATAAATTGAGATTTTTTAACAAAAAAAGAGGAATGAAATAAAACCATGCTAAACGACTTTCCATTTGCCACAGTTGACAATCTATTCAAAAAAGCTCTCTAAAAACTACAGTGAGTTAATACACCCATAAAAATGGCTGATTCTAGGTTGCAATAGATTTTTTATTCAAAATTTCTGGGATGAGGTCACTTCCCATGTTTCCAAACAATTTCTGGGATGAGGTCACTTCCCATGTGTAGTAAGTGCTTCAATACTACACATGAAGTAGTATATTTGTATACCTTTATTACAAGATCATTTACAGATATTCTCTTCCCTCCTGAACTCTCTTGTAACGAGTTGAGTTGACTCCGCAAGCTGTGCCAAAAATATCTTTTTAGAAAATCATGGAACATCATGATTAATTGAAAATATAAGATGGCAAAATCTAACACTAACCCCATTAGTTTGTCGACGCATGTATCCACTGTTAAATAATAATGAGGAATAGTTTGCTTTGAGAATAACAAGCGTGAAGCTGTCACCTGTCAAAATGATGCCAAGTTTTGCCTCAAGACAAACTTTGATAAAGATAATATGGGGTAGACAAAAAGAAAAAATGTATGTGAGAGCTTGAACATGGTATCATGACAATTAAATGATATGACATCATGAGTTACTTAAATGCAGAAATGAACAAGAAACAAATCCAAAAGTTAGCTTAATGAGAAACAGCTGTCAGACAGGGACCAAATTTCTTGCGAGTAGTAGTGAAAGGGACATGGTTACATTTTGAAACAGAAAGGTGAACTGTGATTTTCAGACAAAAGTCGTTATTTCAGCTTTGTATAACAAAGAAATTTCAGGCATAAATTTGCAAACCTCAACAACAAAAATTTTATACTTAAAAAGTGGACCAATAAAATAATGTTCCTTACCAACATTCCTTAATCCTTACCCGTGGATTTAGACCAAAAAACAATGGTTCCAAATATTACCTTTCTTATTTGAGAATGAGGGATATCCACATAATCTAATGCAGGAACTGAGGTGTCCTTGGTAACAGACTTCGTAGCTGGAGCTTCCTTTCCTTGTGAAGCTACAAAATGGGGGAAATTCTTCACTGAAGCATATATATTTTGACTAGAACAAGAAAAGTCAAGACCGTTCACATCACACACGATAACATGTATCCATCAAGTCAATGGGGATAGAGAACATGCAAAAAAACCAACATCATCAAGTGTATAGAGATTAATTCTCATGTCATACCCAAGTAATCTTCAATATCAGCCTTCACAATATGGCCATCAGGACCCGTTCCTTTGATACTTGATAGGGACACCTATGTCCACGATAAAGAAAGTGCATCAAGTAGTGTGAATTGAAAGTGGATCAAAATCAATAAATCCCTTTCCATCACCGAAAGAAAATATTCTAGTTGTACTACAAATTACTAACATTATGATCTTCAGCCAATTTTCTTGCAAGAGGACTGGCAAAGGAGCGATCTCCATCAGGAGCTGCATTGGGCTTGGAAATTTTTGGTTCTGGTAAACCAACTGGTTTTTCAACTTCCTCCTTTGGTGGAGCAGGTGGTGTAGGGGCAGATGCCTCTTTAGCAGAAGTATCACCACTTCCTGACTCTGAAGGACTGTAATCCTTAAATTTTGCAATGTCTCCCTCTTCTTCAACGGTAATGGCAATTACCTATATATAATATAGAGAAAACTTATCAGCACTATGTAGTAGCATTGCCAACACCAGAGACCTAAATCTGAAACTAAAATGTCTGATTTAAAAGAAAATTGTGGAATCTGAGAGGAGGGCAACAGACAACCAAAATGTGTCCAGTCTACTTATTTTCATAAATGAGTACCCTACTTCCCTAAGAAAGAAAGAAAAAAAAGATGGAAAAAGATCTCAGCACGCAACTTTTCCTACTGCCAGATAGAGTCAGTACCTCGCCAACTTGAATTTCTTTTGACCCGTCTCCCTTCAATATCTTTGCAAGATAACCTTCTTCCATACATTCCATCTCAACAGTTGCTTTATCCTGAAAAAAAAATACGAAGGGAAAGCATCAATATTTCCATGACAAACATGTTAAGCACGGCTAGAACTGAACAGCATGTATAGGAACCCTACTGTTTCGACTTCACAGAGTACTTCACCAGTAGAAATCTTGTCACCCTCCTTCTTTAACCACCTCGCTATATTACCCTGAAATTTCAGAAACAATCACTTAGCAGACCAAGCCTACAGTGCTGTTCCAAAAAGATGAAGAACGATACATGCCTCTGTCATTGTGGGTGAGAGAGAAGGCATTCCAATTTCTTGGTGTGGAGGAAGACCTGCAACATATAATGACTATTGAATAACCCTGAGTGAAGCTATGTCAGAAAATCTCAATCATGCTATCTGATGCAACTTGCATAATAGGTGACAATTCAAGCCAGGTTTAAAAGGGTGAGAGCCACGAAATGGTCAGTGTAACTTGTAATCAAGAGTTCAGAAACTGAAAAGGAGATCATCGAGGCATGGATGAGATGAGTGATAAGGAAGCTAGATCAGCAATTCAAACAAAGAAATAAAAATTTATGCACAAACTCTACCTGAATCAGATGAAAACCCTCTCTTCCAGTGTAATGGTGAGCTGACATTGGAAAGAAGAGGATCAGATTAATGGAATCATCAAGAGAAGGTGTGACCAGGGAGGAACAAACCTAAGCAATACATACCAAGCAAAATCCTTCATAGATAGTGGTCCAGCAATTGGGTTTCCCACTTTCATAATCTTCCTAGAAACATCTTTCTTAGATGCACCAAATGACATTACCTTCATTTGAAGACAAACAATCGTTAGTGTTCACAAACTGAGACAAACTTCAATCAATGCAAATTACAAAAATAAAGAGTAGGAATAAATTATTGATCCAGGACGAGGGAAGAAATGTAGAAATTGCAATAAAAAGGCTCCAATCACTGCATTATGCAGCATATTATAATGATTGTGCAATAGACAGCTACTTACAGTGCTATTAGCAGCAGTACTAGAGTACCTCCTTTTTTCCATAACTGCCCAAGCATCTGGCAATAACAAACTTACCTCAAAACAAATAAAAAAAAAATGCAAACTCCACTCCAAAGTCAACAAGCAGATGCACAATTCACACTCAAAAATCAGCAAACCACATAGCTAAGGGAATAAGCACAAACATTAGATGCCACATTCTTTCACTAATCACTTCCCAAATTTTATAACTGCAAGAAGTCAAAACTTCCAACAACAACACCACACTTACCTTCCGTTGAAAAACATTTGCTGCAACAGCTAAAAAAAATCCAAATCCCCTAACATGCATTTCTAACTTGTCATCTTTTTATTCCTAAATCTCATCCGCCATTTGCATTTTCCTACCAATCAATCAAAATCTACACATATCTAATCATATATATATATATATATGTATGTATGTATATATATGTATGTATGTATAAAACACTAAGCATCCGAAGTA